>WBMW01002890.1:20604-84039 GCA_013396635.1 Penelope pileata | reverse complement strand
GGGGGGGGAAGGGGTATTAAAGCAGGGGGCCAGGGCCTGCTCTCGGAGCATGTAATTATTGGGAAGATATCCATGCACTGAGGAGAGCTTAAGGGGAGGCTGCAGTGACCCAGAGGCTGGGGGAAATCCTCCAGGAATACTACAGGAGTACTGCAAGAGCAGCTTCTGCCTGCTTCAGGCAAGCAGCAACGAGGGGGAGATGGCAGCACCCTGCAAACAGCCAAAGTGCACGGGCACTGCAGGGGAAGGAGGCTCCCGGCACAGCTGCTGAGGGTGAGGGGATCACCTCCATAGGAGCAAACTTCAGTGAACGCTGTTCAGCCTCCTGGCCTGTTGGCAGCAGCCTCCAGGGAGAGCCCATGGGAGATGGGGGGGGTTCACCCCTCCGAGGGCCTTCACCTGACTTGGGCACAGCAGAACGAAGTTAACCCTGGAGCTGAACCTTTGCCCCTGGCTGGGCACTGGCGGCCTCCCCCTCCCCCACAGCTCCTGAGGAGGGGCAGGGCCGGGCCGCAGCTTCCATCAGCCGCTGAGAGCTTGTTCTTTCTCTCCTCAACTACTTCTACAGAAACTTCTAAAAGCCTAATTGCCTTCGGCTCCTGCAGGCTGCTGAGGGCTTCCTTAGCATCCTGCCATCACTTTGCACATCAGTGGGCACAGGGACAGGGGCTCTGCCCTTTGTTCCTGCCCAGAGAGCCAGCAGGGAGCTGCCCGTCCCACAGAGAGCACCCATCCTCAGCCTAAAATTTTAATAAATCACAAGTTTCTTTCAGAAAAAAGAAAAGGATGGGAGGAAAGATTTCGCACGTTGGAATTAGAGCAGCCCGCAGCGCAATGGNTCCCAGCACCATTAAGCGCAGACAGCAGCGCTGAGACAGCAGCGCTGATAGCACCGGGGAGGGGCCCAGGGCTATTTAGGACCCTATTAGGTAAGCACAGTGAAAGCAGGCAGTCATAACCAGGTAATAAAAAAAGCATCAAATTATTTTTATAGTTAGAGCTACCAGAAACTTCCTGTTCATCCCAGCACAAGTACTGTTCCCCGATGGTGGAAAGACTGTTTGGAGGAGGGACAGCTGCTCTCGTTCACACCATTAATTACAAAGATGGGCTAAGAATTAATCAGGTAAAGAGAGGCATGCAAAAAAACAATCAGAGTAAGGAACCACTAAGTGCGTCCCTTAAAATAAGTTAATTAGCTATTTAAACTTGTCAGAGGCCCAACATACACACACCCACAGCTCCCAGAAGCGTTCATGCACAGCTCATTTCCTAACCCTCTGGAAGTGCAGGGGATGGACAGCACAGGAGCTGGCTGCACACCCGGGAAGGGCTGGGCTGGGAGCCTGTGCCCGCTCAGCAGCCGCCCTGCAGAGCAGGGCCGGGAGGGGCTGGGGCAGCACCAGGAGGGGCTGGGGCAGCACCAGGAGGGGCTGGGGCAGCACCGTGCGGGGCTGCGGATCCCCCCGCCGCCGTGTGCTGAGCATGGAGCTGCCAGCTGCAGCATGAAGCTGCTCTTCCCCAGCCAAAGCGCCAGGAAGCCAAGCAAAATCTCAATCATCAGAAGCGAAGAACCAAACCCCATCTAGCTGGCAGGCGAGCACGGAGCTGCTGGGCTCGGAGATGGGGCTGATAAGATCCCTGGGAGGCACTGCAAGATGGGAAGTCTGTGTGCCAAACACAGCCAATTAATGTCAGCCCTTTTCCATGCCAACCAATTAAGCTGTGTATACTTGTCACCAGCAATTGAGAAGGGGGTGGAGGGCAGAGAGGACACGATTCCAGAAGAGCCTCGAAGATATAAAACCTGCTTAATTTATGGAGGGCAGGGTGAGGGCGTAGACACCCTGCACTAATCCAAATGGGACCTGATTAATGTCTTTGCTAATTTAGGAGCCGCTTGGCTCTCGTGACCTGGTGAGGCTTCATTTAACAGAAACCAGGCTGGCATGGGAAGCAAAGAGCAGCTTAACAATGTAAGGAGCAACAGATGGGTCTCCAGCCGCCTTGCCAAGCACCAAAACTGTTTTCTGAGTGCTTTCTCTTAAGCCTCCTCCAAAAGGGAGAGAGGAGCACGCAGCAATAATCTCAACCATAACACGTGTGGCTTACCCACCAGGCAGGCAGCCGGGGGCTCTCCTGGCTGGGAAAGCAGAGCTGTGGGAGCAGGAGCCATGTGAGCTGCCCCAGGCACTGCTCCTCACCTCCCACAGCAGCGTGGGGGGAAGGCAGGCAGCTCCTGAGCCTGTGCCAGGAGCACCCCGGGGAGCTCACAGCACTGCTGGGATATCTGAGGGTGCTCTGGGCCATGTGGCACTTCCCTGGTATCCTGGAAAACACACAGCTTCCCTCCTGACATGAGCAATGCTTCAAGCTGCAAGGAGCTGTTTCAGAGCCCCTTGCAGCAGAGAACTTTGCTGGTTTGGAGATTTCCCCAATATGCAGCAAAGCCCCTTCCTGGGGTGTCACCTCCAGCTGCCCCCACACTCACAGCTCTGGGTCTGCTTAATTGCACAGCACAGAGTGCTCAGGCACAGACTGACAGTAGGAAGCAGCAGGTGGTAGCAAGTTACCCGGCTGACTGCAAGAAATGGGAAGATTAGAACCATGGAGCTGTCGCTTGCACAGGCAGGAGGATGAGGAGTGACAGCAGCAAGCAGGGCGCAGAGCCGGGCTGCAGCACCCGGCGGTGTACAGGAGCAGGAAGGCAGGAGGAGCACCCTGCTCAGGTATCAGGCAGGGTGAGCAGAGCCAAGAAAGCACTGAGCAAAGCCAGCCTGCCTGTATCTGGAGCTTTTTAATAAAGAAACAGAAAAAAACAGCAGAGCAGCCCCACTAACTCCTGCCAAGGGGTTTCAGGAATCGCACCTGGCGGAGGAGAGCAGCTCAGACACTGCTGTGTCACCTCGGAGCCAGCGCTGCCAGGAGAGAAAGGTGCCGTTCCTGTACACACCATATGTCAGCACGTGAATGCTAAGAAATACTTTATTTAAGAATTATTTTTTCTGCGTAGGAAATTCTGTTCCTACAGATCCTCCTGCCCTGTGTCTCTGGAATCCTTCATTTGCAACCAACTGAAAATGAGAATGACCGCTGACCACCTCCCTTTGTTTGCATTTGGGAAGGCATGTGCATTAGAAACAGAAGATATTTATTGCAATTTCTTGCAAAGCCTTCATAAAGCACCACATAGCCCGAGGAGCACAATAACAAAAGCAGCGTTCAAAGTCAAGTCAGAGAGCCTCGCCTCTATCTGAGCAGTGTTTTTTTCACCTTTTCATACAAATGCTGCAGGATAGACAGAACAATGCCTGACATTTCCGAAGCCAGCACTGGGTCCCTTTAAAAGCCTGCTGTGCACAAAGCACTCTGCAGATCCCCCCCATCTCAGCCAAGTCTGAAGACCAAGAGAAAAATTGAAGTTTTCTTTCTTTATTTCCCCCCTGGATACAACAGACTCCAAGGCCAGGCTTTGTCCCAGGCTTTGATGCACGGTGACCCTGCCCTGCAGCGCTCACCTCCGCCAGCATCCTGCCAGATTTCGGAGGAGTTCCTAAAACCTCAGCAGCCACACTGCTGCAGGGCACTGCAATGGGCTCACAGATGGGTGGGCTCCAGCCCAGGGCCCCACTCCCTGGTTTCAGCAAACCCCGTGGGGAACCTCCTGCCCCGGCACCACCAGGATCCGAGATGCCCCAAACGCACCTTTCAGCCCCTTGAACCCCTCCTGTTTACCTCTCCCCTCCACAAATGCAGCTCCTATGACCCGCGGGGCCCTCGAGCTGCCGTGTTTCAAAGCCTTGGGAGAAGTGACGGGCAGCAGCTGCCTGTGCTGGACACGCTAAAAGCAGGGAGTGCCTCTGCCTAATCCTGGGCAAGATTGGGGTTTAGAGCAGCAGCAAAAGCGCGGGGCTGCCTGATACGCTCGCTGTGAGGAAGCATCATCCCGGCTGGGTGGGAGATAAGGCGGTTGTGGAAGAGGACAGGAGTGTCAGCAGGGGATGAGGAACGGGCTGTCCTGTCCCGTCTGCGTGTGATGGATGAGCAGCAGCTCCTGGCAGCGATGCCCTCCCGAGGACTCACAGCCCTAGCAGCAGATTTACACGCAGCTGAGATGGGAGCACCGTGCAGTTGGCAGCAGGGAGTGATGGAGCACAGCAGCCAGCCCCGCCGATGGGCTCCTGCCCACCAGGAACGGTGTATGGAAGGAGCCCGCGATGTTCCTCGCTGCACGCAAAGCAGTTCATTACAAGTGATTCATTAAAGCGCTCTCACTTGTCAGCAGCCACTTGAAACATTCACTTTCCTTTTTTACCTTCAGGTTTGCTAATGTCTTTATAGAGCTGAATGCATAGATCCCCAGCACTTGGACTGCCACGTCTCAAACCAGATCCATATCAGCCAGGTAGGAATGAGGAGAGACTGAGCCTCCCCCTTGTAACCAGCCCCATCAGTGGGAGCACACTTCCCAACCAGATTCATTTGTGCCTCCGTGCAGGATTGCTGGGCAGCTCCCAGCTCCCCCGGTTCTGGCCTGGCTGGGGGTGCAGGGCGCTGGGTGAGGCGGGTGGCACTGCTACAGGGCTGCACCCGCACCGTGCTGCCGAGGCACAGACCCTGCTGGCCCGCAGTGTGCAGAGCTAATGCAGTTCAGATGCTCCCAGCTCAGCTCCTGCTGGACAAATCTCTTTCCAGGACAGGACCCCTTTCTCTATCATTAGTTTTACCAGTCCCAGATCATCAGCCCTAATTTATTTGGTGCAGAATCGCTGCTATTTTAATGATTTGCTCCGAGCTGAAATTCCACCCACTCGCTGCTAAAGATTTTCCATGTGACACAACGGCCTGAGTGCCGGTCCCAGCCCACAGACCCCGCCAGCTCTCTGCAGCACACACCATGCACAGCCCGTGCCGAGGGCTGGGCTCTTCCCCTGCCCAGAGAAACCCCTGAACCACGCACACCGCCAGCAGCTCCCCGTGTGCCTGCACTGCTCCCGGCCCAGCCCCAGGCACGCGGGGCTCTCCCATCCATCCTCCTGTCCGGGTAATTGAGCTCCGAGCTGCAAACCATATGCTCGGGATGCTCTGTCTGCTGCTAAATCCAGGGAGATTCTCTGGAAGAAGCCACTTTTAATTTGTAATCTGATTAAACCATTAGAGGCGAATAGAGCAGTAACTAACACAAATTGCCGATCGTTTCCATCAGCAAATCCCCCCAATTAATCCCGAGATTAACCCTGATTACACGCAGTAATGGTGATCAATGCGCCCTAATGGGGTAAATCCGCCCACTCCACTTTCTTCCACATCCCAGAACGATCAATTTTACATCAGCACGATTTATCTGGCAGGATCCGAGCGGCCGGAGCGGGGCTGGGGCACCGCGTCTCCAGCAGCAATCAGAGGAGCACTCATTAAGCTAACTGCCTCCCTCGGGGAAAGGCAGCCCGACTGGGAAAGGAGCTGGATGCAGAGAAACAAAGAGCGGGGGAAGGCGAGGGCAGTGGGAATGCAGGCATTTCATCTGCCCGCTGCATGCCTGACAGAATCCTCCCGCGCTGCTGAGACCAAACGGCGCGGAGCGGGGCTGCGCTTCTCAGGGAACCCTCTGTCAAAGCCGGCGAGTTGGGCTAAGCAAGAGCTGAAAAGGAAAAAGCCTTCCCACTTTGTGATCCAGGCCTCTGTTCTTCCCTTTGCTGCTCAAATCTGAAGTTGCCTGGGACCATCCATTCCAGAGGATCCCCAAGCACTTCGCAAGCTTCAGAGCCTGGCTTAGTTCTCACTTAGTTCTGTGTTATTTATAGAGCAGCCGATATCCAAATGCTTGCTTCAATGGGGATTCTGCCTTTGTACAGACTAAGTAAGAACTAAGTCAGAAGCTCAGGATTTGACCTTTGGTACACAGAAATCAATTCATCCTGCACTGAAATGCAGCCATCTCCAGGGCGAAACGCGGCAGCACTTCAACAGCACACGGCGATAAAGCAGGTTGATTTACACAGCCTTCTCCTCCAGTACCTTCCCCCACTTTGGGAAAATAGAGCAGGAGCAGAGAACTGCCGGTGGTGTGCTGGGGGCACACAGCACCTCGCTGCAGCCCGGGGCCGGTGGTACCCAGGGGCTGGGGCCAGGGCATCACACGGGGACAGCGTGCGGTGACCCAGCAGAGCTCCGCGGGTTCGGTGATGTGGGAGGGACCACCTCAAGGATTAAGTTCCTCATGCTCTGACCCAGACTCTGAGCAGGGATGTTCCAGGTGGGGTGTTCCTCCCAGTGTTCCTCCAGCAGCTTGCCCTGTGCTGCGACAGCTGTTCTGCAGGCCATGTGTTAACCCCCACGTCACCCCATCCCCAGGGCTGGCTGTATTTTGGAAATGAGGTGAGCCCTGCAGGAGGGCTGGGCTTTGTCACGTTCTCTGGGAACCGTTGATACTCAAGGGCTCAACCCACCATTAGCACTGACAGCCGTATAAGCCTTGGGCTCAAACCTGCCCCGTCCCCTGCTCAGCTCTTCCCACTGAGAATTAGGGCAATGGGATGGGAGCTGCTGTGGATGTATCCCCAAAGATGTCATTGCCAGAGCCAGCCACACAAAGCTGAGCTATATTTTCCATGAAAGTAGAGGGCCTCCCCCCTCCCATTGCACCTAGGAGCCAAGATGCTGGAGATATCAAACTGGCCCAGGTATCACAGCATGCCCAGACCCACCAAAGTGGTGGGGATGGTGACACAGCCCTGCTGGCTCCCTTCCCATTGCAGGACCCACACTTCTCTGCACAGACTTCACTGCAGCCATTGGGTTTTGCAGCCCCTCATCCCCCACCTGCTCCAGGAACACCATCAGAGGAGAAAAACACACACTGAGAGGCAGCCCAAGTGCCAATTAGCTGCCCAGGCAGATTTAGGGTCTTACAGAAGGCAGGGGATTTTTGTAGCATTTTTCTCATGTTAAGCTAAAAAGCTTGGGATGCTTCAGTTCTTCCCCCACAGCACATAGAGACACTGGCTCTGTTGTTCAATAATTCAGTATAATATACATGGGAACAGTGACCCCTCAGCCAGGGTCAGTGTCTTGTCCCATGTACCCCATCAATCTCCATGCTCTTTTTAATTAAGCTGGCAGTGCACAGCCCCGATCCCCAGGGCAGGACCCCACAGCCCCCCCAGGGACACCCCAGCCCAGCAGCAGGCAGGTGTGCTGCAGCTGAGCCTCTCACAGCAGGAAGCACAGGCAGCCCTGCTCCACCTGCGATGCTCACAAGCACCAAAAGTGGGGAAAACCTGCAGGGAGCACTCTGGCAACAGGGCTGCAGGGAGCAGGCCAGGGACATTTCCCCAGATCCCCGTGGTTGCAGCCAGCAGGTTGGGTTTGCACCTCTGCACACAGCCCCAGGTGAGCACTGCACAGCACACAGCGATGCTGTCAGTGTTTCCAGCCAGCACCACAACCTGCTCTGCTGTCTGAGCCATGGGGGAGAGCCCAGACACACAGCACATCCTGCATGCTGCAGAGCACAGGTGATATTTTACCCTACCGCCTACAAACACTCGTGTTTCGGGATGAGGTGTTGGGCCACAGTGCTCCGGCCGCTCCCTCTCCCCCCTGACTCCCACAGCCCTCTTGCAGAGGGGCTTTGGCTCTCCTCTGATGTGCAGATGAATGGAGCCTTAGCCATAAAGAAGCCCCACGGGCTTATGAACTCCTCCTCTATGATGTCTTTCCAACAGCAGCCCCAGAAGAGCAGTTGCTCTCCCTTCCTCCCTTGCTGTACCGAGCCAAGCATTCCTTTCTGCTCCTCCATCCCACCGGTGCAAGCCCATGCTGCTTGCCCCAGCACCAGGGCTCCAGCCCAGAGCTCCGTGCCACTGGCAGCTCATTTGCCTGATTGCAGCAGGTCTGATGCCTCCTCCTGTCAGCCCCACGGAAGGTAATGCAGGCTCACTTGACAGCCAGAGATGAAATACTGCAATTCAATCCAGTCCCAACCCAAATCATGCCAGGTCTGCAATTCTATAGAAGTTGCCTTTGACTTGAAAAGAGAGGGACAAATAACCATGATGGAAACCATTCACTGGAGACTTCTGGGGGAAATTATACACCCACGAGGGGAAAAAGGATCATTAAGAGGTGACAGGAGAAAACATTTGCATTGCAAGTCAAACCAGCTGGAGGCTGGGAGGGAAGCATTGTGGTCACTGCCCTCCCCAGTCCAATTCAATCAGCTCCAACAATTGGGAAACCCAGGAAGACAGCCCCTCCAGCTATTTGACCCAGATCCCCTAAACATAGAAGTCAACCTCTGCCTATAAACAGAAGTGGAGTGTTGCAAAGGTCCCGTGGAGTTCACCTCCTGCATTAAACCCAAGCACAAAAGCAAAAGTCTATGTGTCTGTCTCCTTTTTAGCAGTCACCTCCACCTCGGCAGCTTCTGAGAGCCATAACTGCACGGGGAGATTGCTTTGCTTGGCAAACAAACTCAGATTAAAGTGAGTTCACTGGGAACATCTCTATTTAGTTTCTGGGCTGAGCGTGCTGATAATGCGATGGCACATTTAACTTTCGCTGCTTGAATCAAGGCACGAGAAGATGAAGATGTAAAAATAAGAGGTAATTTATCTCTGGTGCGAGCATCCCACCGAAGAGCCTGTCCCCAGGTGCAGCCCAGGCTGTGCACACAGGTGGGCCCCAAAGCACTGAGGCAGGGAGGGGGCTGAGCCCCTCTCTGGCAGCAGCAGGCACTCAGCTCATCTGGAGGGGTGGACAAACTCCCGGGAGTAGAAAGCTTGCACACCCCACCCCTGTTCTGCTGCCAGAACATTAGCACAGAGCTCTCTGAAGCCCTGGAGAAGAGGTCAAGGAAGGGGAGTGATGAAAGAGGGGCTGAGGAGGGCCATCTTCCAGCCAGCTGGAGCAAGGGCTCCTCCGCAGCCCCCAGGGATGCTGCCTCATTGCATCCACACACAGGATGTGCAGGGAACCCTCCCTAGCGTTTGTCCTTAAGCTTGAGCCAGGAGTGCTTGGTTTGCAACTCTGCCTTCCAGCCACAGGCTCCAGCTGTAGACACAGCGTGGAAGATCGCCCAGCTGCCCCCAGCGTGTCCTCAGACGGACACAGCACAGAGAGCAGCACACGACAAGCAGAGCAGCAGCAATACACTCAAGTGACATTTGCGCCCGGGCACAGTGATGTGTCACTCAGCACAGCCAGACCACAGAGCATCTCTGGGGCGCCGAAATTACACAGCCAAGTAAATCCTACAGAATCCATCTGCCCTTTTCAATATTTGGAGATAATTAACTTCTCCAAGCTGAGATATTACAAAAGAAAGCTGTTAGTGAATCTGTTCAGCCGTAGGTCTGGCTGGATGTGGAGCTTGCCAGTGCCTGGGACACTAAAAGGGCAAGGAGGACATTTCATATTTCCATGCATTGCTGACTGCCTCACTGGGAAACCACAGGGAGACAGCTCTAACACAGCGAGCCAGAAGAAAGACAAAGAGCAGACTTACCAGGAGAGAGACGCCATCGCCATCCCTCCACGGGCACCACCTGACGCAGCCATCTCTGGAGAGGGATCCAGGCCTTGCTCATCCTCCAGAAGGTCCAGCAGTAGAAATCCAAGCGGAAAACTCATGCTAAAAGCACAGCTCCAGCTAAACACAAAGCAAATTGGACTGAGCTCCTCCAGCAGAAGCACGCAGCCAGGTCCCACAGCAGGGAGCGGCAGAGCTCCTCACCCCTGCACTCCACCCCCAGGTGACCAACACCCAAACCAGCCCTCAGCCCCTGCCCTGCAATAAATACACAGCTGCAGGTGGCATCAGCAAATCCCAATTAGCCCACTGATTGCCACTGCCAGAGGGAGGCAGTTAACTCTTCCCCTTCCATCACCACCCCAGAACTACGCAGCCCCATGGGTTGATGTCAGGGAAAGCAAATGCTCAGTTCTGCTCCTGTGCCCTATCTGTATTTTACACTCATCCTGTTTGCAAGGAGGGAGGTGCTCAGGGGATGGGTGCTGGTGCTGGGAGCCTGCAGTGCTCTTGGTGGGTGCATGGAGCTGCATCTGAGCAGGCATACAGGTCTGTCTGGACACCGAGCAGCGAGCCAGCAGCCAACAAGCAGAGCAGGAGGGAAAGCATGCCCAGAGACACAGGCTGAGCAAGCCAGGGGTGAAGGGAGATGTGCAGAACCCTGGGAGAAACTGAGAACCTCCTGGGCAGAGAACTCAGCGGGCAGCTCCTGGGAAGGACCCCGAGGAGCTGGGGACGAGGTGCTCAGCACAGCAGGGCGGATGCTCCCACAGCAGCAGCCCAGCACGGGGCTGCCGCTGCCTGTGCGGGTCACTGGGGCAGTAAATATTTGCACAGGGCCAGACAAGGAGAAAGCAAACAGGGTTCTCTTATTTATGGCCCTTGGCAGCTTGCTCCTAGGGCAGCTCCAGAGCGTTTCCATCCCCGCCAGTCCCTGCGCACCCCGAGAGGGAGAGGTGAGGGTGAGAGGCCGAAGGCAGGGGGGGAGAGAGGGAGGGAGGGTGTCAGCATTTGCAGGAGCAAAGCAACGCTGTGCGGGTGTTTTTGCGGCTGTGTTTATTCTACCTGCAGGCTGGAAGGAGGAAAGATGGATGCATCTGCTGGTGTGACCCTCTCCCACCCCTCGTGCAGCCCGGCAGCATGGTGACAGCTCTGTCCCCAGCAGGAACAGAGGCTAAGGGTCTATAGTGGCACCAGCACTGTGCCCTTCCCTTCCGCAGGGCACAGCCCTGGCTCCGAGGGGATCCCAGGAGGGAGGGCAGAGCCTGAGCCCTTCCTGCATGGACACGTGTGTGTACACAGGGTGACTCGTGTGTGTTCTGGAGACAGGAACCGCCAGCCTCCCTCGGAGCAGACGGGTGGCCCTGCGTGCCCCATCTGCTTCGCATCACCCGCCCAGGGACAGGAGGTGGAGGGGAAGGGGCGCGGGGTTCGCTGACCCCTCTTCGTGCTGAGTGTCTGGCTTTAGGAGGGATTCAGGCTCATTACAAACCTCTGGAGTTGTTGATTTCTTGGATTTCTGTCATGTCATGAGGAGATTTCTCTGGGCTGAAAAGGGCAAGGGTGTGGATCTTATTCCATAAACTCCTCTGAGATGAAGGTAAGCCCGTGAGGCCAGGGGTTAAAGAGACCCCAGCCAGGCTGGAAATAACAATATGAGGGAACATGTGAACACCGGGATCCCGGCAGCTCTCCGGGAGAGGTCAGGACACAGTGGGGGTGATGGATGGCTGTGACTGAAGGGGTGCACCGCACGAGGAGCAGCGCTGGGACGGGCCCCCTCCCTGCAGGTGCTAATGGCTCGGAGGGAAGGTCGGTCCCAGCCCGGCGGGGTGGTGCTGCCCACCTGCTCAGCCCGGCTGACACAGTGCTTTAGTTACACACCGTGACCCGTGCAGGGCCCGTCCCGGCCATCGCTCACCACCGCAGCACAAGAGTTCGTCCTGACAGAGGGCTGATGGCACCCAGCCAGCGGTCTCCAGGACGGATCTCCCTCTCCCAGGTGAGCCACGATGCTTCTCCTCACGCTGCGTGAGCCAACAGACAGCAGTGTGGGGGGTAGCAGCCATCAGGAGCTGTGTGCTGGGGCGGGGGAAGGGGGGCCAACCCTGCAGCACCCATGCAGCCCAGCTCTCCCCATCCTGCTGCCACCCACCAGCTCCCAGGGCTGGGCTGTGGGTAGGGGAGTGCAATGGAAAAAGTCCCCAAACTCTTATGACTACATCATTTGTTTCATATGGGGCTAGGGTCTCAGCACCTTCCTTATGCTGCTGTTTCTCCAACTGCTTTCTGATCTTCTCCCTCTCCCAGGTTCCTTTCTGCTTTGCCTGCCCAGCCCTTATCTAAGCCTGGGGCAACCCCACCCCAGGTCCACCGTTCTGCTCACAGGTGCAAGTGATCCACCAGTATTCCCTGGGCCATCACGTGCTCAATCATCAGTTCATGCTGTGATCAACTATGTCCCTACAGAGAGACAACATCCCAGCGGGAGCAGGCCTGGATTTGGGCAGGAACTGGTGCACTTGCAGGAGCTCCAGCCCGGCAGCCCCATCTGGGTCTGACTCTGCCTTTCTCCTCCTGCCGTAATTCATCCCGCAGCAGAGTGAGACTGACCGGCTGCCATATGGCTCCCATCGCACACCGCACCTGCTTTCCGACAGATAACCACGTGTGGTACAGCGAGATGCAGAGCTGCACGTCGATGCTGCAGGCAGCCTGCACCGTGGGGTGCTGCTCTGCACGGAGCTGCAGCCCCTGCTCCTCCTGGAGCTGCTCCTGGAGCCGCTTTGGTGCCCAGCGAGCAAACCCCAAACTGTGCAGAGGTGCCCAAATCCAGGCACAACCCAGCCCTGTGCCACTGAGCAAAGCAACCAGCAAGGGTGGGCAATTTTCTCTGGCTATCTATACATTCTTTTAGGGACTGTAAATTTCCATGAGGAAATAAACTGTCACTGACCCATAGAAACCATCTGACCAAAGCCCCTGGAATCTCTGGGAAGGGTTTACAGAGCCCTGCACAAACACAGCAGACAAGGCACAGACCCGGCCGGAGGTGCTGCAGCATGGATGTGTCTGTGGGTGGCACTGCCAGGACTGCATCTCATGGCATGGAGGGGCTGCTTGGGTGGGCAGGGGGATGCTCCCCACCTCGCTGGGATGCTGGGTGCAGGCAGAGCCTCCGTAACCCTGCGGTGCCCGACGGGAGCTGCTGCTCCAGCCACAGCCTGGCTATCTGCAGCTCACACAGGCACACAGACCTGGCTTCTCGAGCTCCAACCCTCCCCAGACGCTCAAATATTTATGTCAAAAGTAGACATTAAAATTTAAGGAAAGCTAAATAGAAATTAAAGTTGTGTATTTTGAGAGGAAATGAGTCCCGTAAGGTGATCATGCTGCTATGCACAGATGATTGATGTCGGTTTATTTATCTGCTACCGCTAAATGCTTGCAAAGGAGAGAAGAAAGGGACACAGCCAAGCTCTGCGGGCGGGGGCAGCGACATGGCTGTGCCTGAATGTGAGCTGGGAAGCTCTGAGCATCCTGCTCTTCCTCTTCCCCATCACTGCCCAGAGGACCGCTCTCACGCAGCAGGAGCGCCTCGGTAGCTCCTGTCACGGGCTCCATCCCTTGTGCCGGCAGCGCACGCTGCTCACTGGCCACGCTGGTACCCGGGTGAGATGGATCTCCCCTGCCTGGAGATGCTGGAGCCACTCTTGCTGGCTCTATTTCCCTCTCCTTATGAGGCCGCTTTGTTGGCCCGGCCACTATTTGCATAATGGTGCCCATAATCACTTGAGGAGGAAATCATTTCCTTTCACTGGAACTGGGGACCTTTTCATTGCATTTATTTATATATATACATTCCTGAAAGCCATGCACTGACAGATGCTGGAAGCGGCCGCCCCTTGCTCTGCAATCAGACACCCTCGGCCCCGGCCCTGCGGCTTCTTTTAACATTCTTGTTGCTCTGCAGCAAACACAGCTTGGGGATGGAGCAGTGCTGCTTTCGCAAGCAGCGCTCCTTGGGTCCCAGCCATCTGGTAATGCGTGCAAGGTTACCCAGGGCTGACTCACACCCGTGTCTCTCCCTCCCCGAGTCCTGCCCTTCCCATGTCACACCTCCCTGACAGGGCTCTGTGCCAGGCTCTGTTGGACACCGGGGAGGCGATGCGTGTCCCCTGCGGGTCGCTGGGTGACGGTGTCCTCCCACCCTGTGGGGTGCAGCAGGATAGGGGCTGCTGCTCAGCATCCCCAGGGCCCCAGCTCAGCTTTCCTCAATCTGTGGGTAAATAAATACATGTATATAAATACAGCCCTGAGATGGGGGGGAGAAACAGGTTGCTCCAGGAATGCAGGCAAGAAAAGGAGATGGGGGGAGAGGATGAAGAGGAACGAGGCAGGGGTGTAAGGAGCGGTCCAGCAAGGTGCAGACGGGAAAGCAGTGAGGCCACAGCCCAGTGCCCACATGGAGAACGGGGCAGAGGAAGGTGCTGCCGTGTTTGCTGGCTGCGTGCAGCACAGTGTGTGCTTGCAGGGATGCTCTGCCTGCAGGAAGACGTGGGCCAGGTGTGCCCGCTGCCAAGGACGGGCTCCTCTGAGCAGCAGCTGCTGCTGCAGGGCTGGGAGCTGCTGCTCACCTGAGGATGGGGAAACTGAGGCACAGCCTCTGGGGTCCTCTGTGCACCACTGCATCTGTGCCCCAGGGGATGTTCCTGTGGCCCTGGGAGCTCAGAGCAGAAGCGAGGCCAGACCTTTCCAACTCAGTAGAGAGGGTTTGGAGTTGTTTTTGCTGTTTTTATTTTTTTGTTTTCTTTTCTTGGAAAAATGCTGATGTGTCAAAACAAAGCCTCTTTACGGGAATGTGCTAGTTTCGGCTTAACTCTTTTCAGGAATTTCTGGTCAAAAGTGAGAGGTGGGAGCATCCCCCCATCTCATCCTGTGCTGTCCCATCCCATCCCATGGTGGGGCACAGGGTGGGGGCCGGGTCCCTGAGCCCCGGCTGGGGCTGGTGCCCCCCTTGGCTGGAGCCCCGGGCATGGGCCGGGGGCAGCCAAAGGGCTTCTCCCTCCAGATGTGGTTTTGATTAGAAATTTTTGGAATAAAAACAAGCATGTAAAGCACAAACCAATTCGGTTGACATTGCTCTACGCTTCCTGTAAATGTTTCCATTTTGATTAGTCAACATTCCTCGTGAAAACCACCTCCCCTTCCCCTCCCCAGTACAAACCCCCTGGGTCGGAGCGGTCACGGGGTGGGGAGCAGAGCCCCAACTCCCAGAGGTTTTGCCAGGAGCGTTTGGCACAGGGGAGGTTTCAAGGCAGCAGCCCTCCCTGCATCCCAGCAGCTGGGGCTCCCTCCTGCCCCACTGCTATGGGGCAGAGCCCCCTACACCCTGAGCATCCCCAGGGCCAGGACCACGCACGGCAGCGACCGGAGGCGTCTGCGGCCCTTCCAGCAGCGCTTCGGAGACTCCAATCCTATTTAATGAATGATCATTAACTGGGGACATTTCAGATGAGAAAATTGTTTCAGGAACGAGCAATTAAATCCTAACGCTTGGATCACGTAACTCATTTCTAATTAAACTCACTGTAAATTATAGCAACGGTATTTATTTTTAATGAGAAATAAAACTGGAAAGAAATTGCGGCCCTTCAAAAAAATGGGATGAGTGGGAGCGAGGGAGGGGACAAGCACAGGGACAGCTCAAAGCCAGGCAGAAAAAGGCCCTTAAATCCCTCCTGGTGGACGTGGGCAGGGATTGCCATTCCTGCTCTGTGCCCGAGGACTCCTGGCAACAGCTGTTTGCACGTGGGACCCTTCCCAAAGGTGGGGAAACCTCGGCAGTGGCAGCTCTTCCCTGTTGGGCTGCTGGGAAGAGGGCTGCCTCCCCTCTGCTCTCCCAATGCAGCTGTGGAATGACAAGGAAAAATGGTGCCCGTATGGGGACATAAATGATCAGAGGTTCGGAGCAAGCACGGGAGGGTTGGCAGCTCCCGAGCAGACGTTACCGCATCCATCAGGGTTTGGTGGGGAGGGCACAGCGCAGGGACACCCGGCAGAGGGGTGGATGGGGCCCGGGGTGCAGTGCTGCAGTGGGGGTGCTGGGAGCCATGCAGGGGGGGCCCAGAGGGTTCTTGCCCCCAGACCATGGTGGCTGCGAAGCACTGCATGCATGGCGTGTGGGAAGGTGTAACAGAAAAAGTCCCAAAACTCTTACAACCATGCCATCTGTTTCATATGGAGCTGGGGTCTCTGCTGCACGTCATTTTCTGCTTCCTCAGCTCCTTCCCTGTGCTGCTGCTTCTCCACCTGCTTTTCAATCTCTCTCTCAGGCTCCTTTCTGCTCTGCCTGCCCAGCCCTTATCTGAGCCTGGGGCAACCCCGCCCCAGGCCCACCCCTTCTGCTCACAGGTGCAAGGGATCCACCAGTATTCCCTGTGCCAGCCATGCCCCTCCACCATGTGCTCGGTCATCAGATCATGCTGGGATCAACTGTTTCCCTGCAGGAGGGGAAGGCCCTGCCCAGGGCACTGCAGCAGGTGGAACCCGCCATCAGCTGCACGGCCCCGGCAGACAGAACACATTCCCCGCGGTCACGCCGGGCTCAGCGAGGACGTGTGGCTGTGCAGTGACCCTCCCCGTGCAGCGTGCATCTGCTGCTAGCTCCAGCGAACAACCCCCTCCAGCCCAGCCCCAAAGCCCTCTGAGCCAATTGCACAGTGCTGTTGCAATTATGCTCTGCTGGTGTCTTCCACCCAAGGACCTCGGACCACTTTGCAAACAGTAATTAATTTGAATCACCACCTTTCCAGTATCTCATTTGTCCCTAATTTTCAGCAATTGAGGTGCAGGGCTCGGGCTGGACCCAGCCACTGTCACTGCAGGAACGGGGACAGAGCCCAGCACTGCCTCTGCCACAGTGTCCCCGCTGCTCCCCGATGTCCCAGGGCACACCGCCGGTCCCTGCAGGGTGCTGCAGCAATGCACTGCAGCTGTACAAGCTGGGCATAGGGATAACACTGCTCCTTGGGCCAGGGGGCTGGTTTTAGTGGAAAACATGCTAGTTCAGATGCAATGCTGACAGATGTATCCCACAATGTTGCATGCACACCCAGCCTGCTTGGAGAACAGTTCTCAGAGTGTCAGGGGCCCTGCACCGGGGCCCTCCATGCTCACAGTGGGATGAGCAGCACCAGGACATGGGCAGCACCGGGACATGGGCAGCACCGGGACATGGGCAGCATGGGGACCTGAGCAGCAGAGGGACGTGGGCAGCACTGAGACATGGGCAGCACTGACACATGGGCAGCACTGGGACATGGGCAGCACTGGGACATGGGCAGCACTGGGACATGGGCAGCAGGAGCTCGGAGCCTGCCTTCCCGGCACGCTTCCCACGGGGCCCCCCGGGAGCCTTTCCTCTCGCGCTGGCTCTGTTTAAACAAGCTCGGAGCCTTGACACTGCGGTGCACGCTCCTTCCCCGAAAGCCTCACTAATGACTTTTTCCAAGGGGCCCTCTCGTGCTGCTAAGCCCGCGCCGGCGGGGCCGTGTGGGGCGGCTCGGCAGCTGTCTGCACGCAGATTTCCCTCTGATGGGCGTGCAACAGCGGCAGCCACGGCGCGGGGCTCTGGACAAAAGTAATGATTATTCCCCCCCTCCCGCCAGCCCAGCTGTGTCCGAGGGCTTCCTGGCAACCGCTCTGCTGCAGCACGGCCACCATCCGCCCCGGCCCCATGGGCACCGCGGGAAATAGCTGCACACGGACGCTTCAATTGCAGATGGTTTTCCCCATGGCAATTTTCTCGTCACAGCGCACTGTGAGGCACCGGTGGTGGCTGCGTCAGAGGACAGAGATGTGCAGCTGGGGAGAGGCAGAGTGACAGGGATGTCTGTCCTGCCAGCACCTGCCTGGGCCCTGACCGGGGAGGAAAGAGAAATCCTGGAGATGTGCACACAGCGTCTCCCTGCTGCAGGATGCGGTCAGAGAGCAGACGGGGGCCTGGCAGGGAGCAACACCCTGCCTGGGGGCAGCCCCCTTCAGACCCCAGAAGTCACGTACGGCTTCAGCACCGGGAGAATACTGCAATTGTTAATAGCAATTATTGCCCGACTGCTCTTTGCAGCAGCCCAAGAGCGAGCAGGCCTGCTCCTGCCCCGCTCCCCCCTGCTGCACCGTCGCTGGGGGCTGCCGAGTCAGCACTGCGCCTGCTGAATTTAGCCCCGCTGTTTCTGCCTGAAATGGCATGTGCATGTGGGAGAGGCCGAGGAACCAGGTCAATGTTAAACACATGCCCCTTCAGAAAGATTATACGGAGCGTGTTTTCCATGGCCTCGGACAGCTGTGCTCTGGCAGTATCATCTGTCTTTGAGCGGTGCCCTGCAGAGCTCCGAGGCTGCCACTAGTTCGGCGAGGAGCAGAGTGAGGAAAGGAGCAGAGAGGCAGCAGCTCATCCTCCTGCATCGCCGCTTGCTCAGACCCTGCACGGCAGGTGACAGCAGAGGGTCATTGGCCAGGGGCAGGTGACAGAGGAAGGACCATCAGCAGCACTTCTGCTCTGCCCTGCTCTCCATCCCAGGGCCGTACAAGGCCGGAGGACAGCCCGGAGCCCCGTGCCTGCAGCTCCTGCACTGAGGATGCAGCAGTCAGAGGGCTCCACACGACGCTGCGGTGGCACTGCCGGCCCTCGCGCTGCTCAGCAGCCCCAGTGACAGCCTGCAGGGCCCGGCACCAGCCGCTTCCCACCGAGGGAGCTGGTCCTCCAGGTGCTTCCCCCGAGCTGGGGGTCTCTGGGAGGCTGGGGAGGGGCAGGGTGTGGAGGCAGAGCGAAGGGGAGGGATGAGGCGGCCGGGGGTGGCAGAGGGGAGCTGCTCCCGGAGCAGATGATGGTATTAGATCCAGATCAACCCAGGAGCCAAAACCTCCGAGTGTGCGGTTTGGATCTGGGCCCTGTAGGAGCTGGAGCATTAACACCCATGGCAGCTCCCTGTGCCTGCCCATCCACACAGCTCCCTGCAAGGAGCCACAGGGGCCTTCCCCAGCTGTGCCGAGCTGCCCCAGATAAATACCCGACAGCTGGAACAGAGAAAAATGGAGCTGGCTCCCTAACTGCCAGCACGAGCCGATCCATCACGCTGGTCCTGGCACCTCTTTTCGGAAGGGAATCAAAGGGCTCCTTAGTGAGAAGGGATGAAATGACAGGTAGAAAGGCCAGAGGATAAATCCTGCTGCCTACTGGGACTGTTAAATATTAGGAGAGATTAGTGTCTGACAGGGGAGAGTAGGGCAGCAGCTCTGCTAAACAGCCAAAGAAATGCGTGGAATTCCTGCTCCTTTGTCAGTGGTAACTCACAACACTCAGGGTGGAATAAAAGGGAGAAGAAAAAGTACCTTTCTCTGATTTAAATTAAAAAAAGAGCCGTACAGAAGCCCATCCGGCTCAGCCCTTCCTGGAGCTGTCTGGGCCGGGCAGAGCTGCAGGAGGAGGGAGGAGACCCCCGGATAGCAGCATCAGTGTCAGCATCAGCATCAGCATCAGCATCGCCTCCGCTCCTGTCCCCGCACAGCACCCGCCCGCAGCCCAGCCCCTCGGCGGGACCTCCTTGGGAAGATGCTGTGGGTAAATGACAGCGAAGGCGTGCTGTATGGTGACAGCATCCCGGTGTCACAGCCACAGCCGTCGGGGATCAGGGGTCAATCCAGCTCAGGTAGATTATGCTGAATGATAGCTCCCATTTCCTTGCTAAGGCATCGTAAGGCGCTTTGCTCAGAGCAGTAAAGTACATGTGATGGGGTTTAAAATATTAAAAAAATTGGCCAATTTTCATACTTTCAGTGTCTGGAATGCCACAGCTTATTAGGGAGCAGAGAAGCTTCTGTGCTGGGGACAGGTGAGCTGGGTGTCTGAGTGTGTGTGTGTCTGTGTGTGTGTCTGTGTGTCTGTGTGTGTGTCTGTGNTGTGTGTGTGTGTGTGTGTGTGTGTGTGTGTGTGTGTGTGTGTGTCTGTGTGTGTGTGTGTCTGTGTCTGTGTGTGTGTGTGTGTGTGTGTCTGTGTCTGTGTGTGCAGGGCTGCACATGGCTGGTGTGCTGCTGCGCAGGGGGAAGGCTGCTCTGCTGTGAGGAAGGCAGCAGCTGAGTGTGCAAGTGTCTGTGTGTGCAACTGTGTGTGTGTGTCCATGTGTGCAAGTGCCCGTGTGTGTGCAATGTCAGGGTGTGCAAGGTCCATGGGTGCAAGCAGCTGTGTGTGCAAGGTCCATGTACGGGAGTGCCCCCACGTGTGAGCACCCACGCAGGCAGCCCTTGCCGGGTGTGTGCTGGGAGGGAGGAGCGCTGGGGCAGGAGCAGGGCTCTGCTGCCCGTCCTCGCCTGTTGCAGGCTGGAGGGGGACTGGGGCAGGGGCTGGGCTGTCAGATCCAGCTCTCTCCTAAAGTGAAATTCAGAAATGTGTCAGGCTCCCATCTTGAACTCGTTACGTTTCTTCCCTCAATTACCCCTTTGGAAAGCTATTTAACAAACTCGCTCATCTGACGATTAGGAGAAACCTTTAATTTTTAGCTGACATTCATTCGTGACGGGTTTCTACCAATTTACTTTATGCTGACGGTGTCCTCTCACTCGGAGTTCTTTGCATTCCCGGTGTTTCCTCCCCAGCAAATTCATCACCAACCTCTTAGCCCTCATTTTTCCAGACTACACAAGAAAACGTTTAGAGCCAGTTCTCCTGTCTGTGCCCACTAGGCCACATTTGCTTCACTATTTGGGGAAAAAACCCACAGATGCGTTGTGTTAACCTCAGATCAGTAAATCTCCTTCCACCTCCTCATTTTCAATAAAAATCCCAAATATCCCCGACAGCTGCCCATGCCTCCCGCTGCTCCCTGCCCACATCCCCAGCACCCCACCAGCTTTAGAGGGGCAGGAGGGTGATGGCGCTGCTCNCCCCCCCGAGAGCCTGAGGATGATGCCATACCCCTTAGGCCAATGCTGCCAGCTCTGGGGACCATGGGGTGTGACAATGACCTTCCCCAGAACAGGGCTGTGATGCCACAGTTCTCCTCTTCTCCCCACCACACCGGGACCATTGCAGAATCCTGCTGAGATCTGGGCCAAGCCACATGCCCCAAGGCTTCTGACCTGGGCACTGGATGATGATGGCTGAGACCACTTGGGGGAACCACGCTAAAGACCATGGAGCTGTTTGTCATGGTCAGCCCTGAGAAAACCCAGAGGCGTTCCTCTGTGCTCCTCAGGCTGCCAGAAGCTATTCCAAGCAAGGCTGCAGCCCGGGCTCAGGAAGGCTGCACTTTGTGACCCGAGCTTCTGAGTGGTGCTGGAGCCTGGAGCAGGGCCGCCAGCAGACGAGCAGAGCAGCAGCTTCTCCAAGTCCTGGCATCTGCTGCTCTGCGCTGATTGCTCTGGCTGCAGCGGGTTAGGCCACAGGCAGAGCAGGAAAACAAACAGCAGCATCCCTGCAGCCGCTGGCAGCCCTGCGGGGAGCACAGTGCCCACGGTAGCTGCGGGCTGGCAGGTGCCCCATCGTCACCACTGGCACTGCCAATGTTATCTTTGGATGCGAAACCGGGGAAAACTGAGTGCTTGGAAGAGGATGGGCTCTCCTGGGCCATATTAGTCATTCCTCGTTAGAAAAGCCCTGCTGGTTTCTTTGTTTCCCCTGCTCTCCAGTGTACCTAGATAAATACATTTTCTAATTCTCCAAGTCCTGCTGAATAGGAGGACGGCAAGGTGAGAATATTAAAGCAGCAGATTATCGAGTGCTCCCCGTGAGCTGGAGCTCCAGCGGAGGGGCGGTGGGGAGGGGGCAGAGGAGGAGGAGGGAGGGAAGGAGGAAGAGGTGGATGGAGAGAGGAGATGGATGGAGAGCACAGAGAGATCAGTGGCTGCTGGAGGAGGGCGGAGGGGGGAGCTGGGCTGCGGAGAGCTTTGGCAGCTGCTGGAAGTGTTATGCATTTCAATTTTTAATGATTCAAAAATACAACCATTAACGTGTCAGAGGCAGAGGTAAATGGCAGAGCTTTTTTACAAGCCCTGATGTCTTTGAAGAACAAATGCCATATAAAAGGGAGGCTTTTAAAGTGTTTTGGCTGGGCCGTGCTGCCTGCCTCCTGCCCTCTGCGGGGAGCACTCCCCTCCAGCACTGCCGATGTTTGGGTCCTTTTGCTGTTGGATTTTCTCCTATTTACTCCTCCTCCCATCTCGCCCTGGGTCTGGGATCCTCCTGCCTGTGACACAGCCCTGTGAGATCAGCAGCTCTGCTCCACACCCCCAGCATCCTCCAGCGAGCAGATCCACATCGGGTGCAGACAGTGACAACTCGGAGCCATCATTCCCAATTCCAGCTGAGGAATTCTCCTCTTGCCCCGTGATGTGACTGTGCTGCTCTCCACCCACTTCTCTCCATCCCTGCCCCTTGTCTCCCCCTTCTCCTGCCTCAGTCACGGGACA
The DNA here is from genome assembly GCA_013396635.1 of Penelope pileata. NCBI lineage: Eukaryota > Metazoa > Chordata > Aves > Galliformes > Cracidae > Penelope > Penelope pileata. The sequence goes on along the minus strand of WBMW01002890.1, from coordinate 62,042 downwards.
CCTGTGAGACACAGAAGCACGGGACGGTCCAGCTGTCCGTGCAGGAGGGACTGTATGCAGGGGGAAGAGGTGACAGCTATTTGCAGACCACACTCTGCTCTGCTCCCACCCAAGCAAGGGTGTGGGCCGAGGCAGGAGGAGCCTCAGGATCTCTGCTGCTCTCTTTCCATCCCTTAGAAGGAGGAAGCAGGAGGGGATGCTGGGCACAGCCAGATGCTCTGCCCTCCCCGCTGCCACCAGCCCTGGCACCAGCACCAGCACCAGCAGCAGGGCACGCTGCACACAGCTGGAGCTCCTGCCAGCTCCCGGCCATGTGCTTCCATACAATATAAATGACCCAATTCAGAAATAAATGAAAACCCAAGGAGTGTAAAACAAGAAAGGAAGTGGTGCATGCCAACTGCGTATGCAAGGCTCAAGTACTCCCGTTCATCCCATGAAGGCAGCAGCAGACTTAGGAGCGGAGTGAGGGCACTGGGGATAACACAGCCCCATTTGGAGGGCAGAGGAAAGCGCTGGGTCCTGCACAGCCCAGCTCGGGCGGGCGGGCAGGAGGGGCCCCTCGCGGAGGGCAGAGAGGAGAGCTGCTCGCTCCTCCCCGCCTGCAGCTCCCGCCTCCCTTCTGCTGACCCTACAGTTTCTGTTCCAGCTGGAAGCACCAGGCTCGGAGCAGTTCCTGCGCGGCTGTTCTCACAGCATTCCCACCCCGCTCTGACCGGGATGCGGAAGGGGCAGTGGGACAGAGCTCTTCCTGGCTCCGTGGGACCCCTGCGGGTGGGTGCTGCCGGTGGAGCGGGGCCCTCGCGCCTGCCAGGGGATTTCAGCACTCAGGCTGAACATGCATTCGTCATTTCTGGATTTCTTTTTAATGGATAAAATACCTTCCTTCTAGAGAGGAACCCCGCCGCTGATGGCACAAACAGCTGTGCTGAGAAATAGCACCAGAGCGAGCCCAGGCGAGATCCCTCCCCGGGCGTCCCAGGATCCTAACAGCTTTTGACTTTCCGAATGGCTCTGAATGCAAAGGAATGTCAAAGAGAAGCCAGAAAGCCTGCCCTGTCTGCTCCAACACCCCCCAGTGGGCCCCATCCACCCAGCCCTTGGGCAGCCCTGGGTCAGGGCCAGGCCCTCGTGCCCCCCTCCCCAAGGAGATGCCATGAAGCCGTGTGCCAGCGAGCGGTGCCCCACTGTCCCTCGGCATTGGCTCAGAGCTGGGCCTCCAGCTGCTCCCCGGGGAAGGAGCTTCTCCAGCCTCCCCAAGCCCTTATTGAGTTGGGCACGTGCTGTTCTGCTCCTGAAGGATCCCGGCCACTGAAATATCCATCCAATAATCAAATAAAACAGCCCAGCCCCCTGTGGGCCGTGTGTTTTATACGCTGCTCCCTGCCTTCCATTGTTTCGCATTGTTTAGACTGTTTGTCAGAACATTTTGTCATCCTGCCCTGCTGCCGAGTGGGGCTCAGCACTTTGCAGGGCACAGTCAGGATGTGATGCTCAGATGCTCAGAGCCCCTGCACCATGGAGAGGTTTTGTGGAGCCTGGAGGGATGCCTCCAGGTCCTGCAGGCAGGGGCTGCTGCCGGCCTTGCTCTGCTTGGGGTGCACGGGCAGGGCACTGGGCTCCCTGTGAGCTGCAGCCCAGGCAAAGGAGCTGCTGTTCCCATTCCTGCCCAGAGCCCTCCAGGGGTTCCTCTCATTATGAACACCTCCTCAGGAGACAGTGATTGCTCTGGCTGCTGTTATTTTGTCTGTCAGGTCTCCCTGTCAGCTCCACTTTGGTGTTGGGAGCGATGTGGTGCAGGCTCAGGGGGAGTCTGTGGGCAGAGCCGCAGCGGGGAGCAGGAGGCTGCAGTCAGGGAGGGACTCGGCTAGATGGGCTGTCCCACGGCCTCCTGCTCCACTCCCAGCAGTATGGGCCAGGGGGTCCATTGGGCTGCCCCAGCCACACTCTCTGCCACCAGTGAGGCGCTCCCAGGAAAGCTCCCATCATCTGGAAGGGGCTGCAGCCCTGAGCTGGGATGGGGATGGGACTGGGACAGGGGTGGAGATGGGATGGGGATGGAGGTGGGGATGGGGGTAGAGGTAGGGATGGGGATGATCCAGTCACACAGTGCTCGGGGCGGGGACTGGCTCTGCTCTGCTTCCTGTCCCAGCAGAGGAGCAAGAGCCATCCCCTGCCCACGCACTGGCATCATCACCATGAGGCCACGGGGCCGTGGAGGAGCTTAGTGAGCCAGGGGACTTCCAGTAAGGGAAAAGACAATCTTGTGACCCGCCCTGATGGCCTTGTAAAGGTGTTATAATAACTGCCAGGACAGTAGGAGCTGTCAGGAGCTGCCGTCTTTGTCAGGGCGTTATTCAAACATCCGTCTCCAAGCCAAATGTGCCAGGCAGATCTCTGCGTGCGGCTGAGCCCTCCGCACTCAGGAGCAGCCTCCCCTTCCCACCCCTTATCTCCAGGCTGCTCATCAGAAGCTGAGTGCAGCATCCCTGGAGCTGCATCCCAAAGCAAGCTGCAAATTCGGGCCTTGCCTAGGAGGCAGAGCAAATCCCCATAAAACCTCTGAATGGAAACAGAAGTGCGTGTTATTAAAAAAAAAGAGAGAGAGAGAGAGAGAAAAAGAAAGAGAGGGAGGAATCCACCTCCCCATTCATGCACACAGCATGGCCCTATGAAGCCAATGCCCTTTGCAGCTGCTGCCCGGCTGCCTCGCAGCACAGGGATGCCCATTGGGCACCCTGCTCCCCCTGCAGCCACGCTCAGCCCGACACCCGCTCCTCCCGCCCGCCCGATCCGCAGCATGCGAGGGGTTAACTCCCAGCAGCTGCTCCCCAGATGCCGGTTCTGGAATTCACATTTGTGTAATAATAAACCTCAGGGTAAGTGGTGGTGATGGGGAGCTCCCCCCGCTCCCCGCCAGGGGCGGCACCAGGCAGCGGCCGGGGCACAGCCCAGGTGTGCGGGGATCCCCGCCGCGCTCCCAGCGAGATGAGCTGCAGTGATGGAGGAGATGGGAGCCAGCGGGGCTGCCGGGACAGCACAAATCCCCCAGCACTGGGGGGGTGACTGCGTGGGTCCCACATGGGGCAGCACCGCGGCGTGATTTGTTTCAGGAGAGAGGGGCAAGGAGAGACAGACATAAATTTTCAGGGGAGGCTCTCGGTGCCGGCTCACATCGCCTGGCAGGGCAGCACACCTGCTTCCAATAGGCAGCGGGGGGGCCGTCCTGCCATCGCCTCCGCGCTCCCGCTCTGCGTTCACCCTCACCCACAGCGATGTGATGCGCAGCACCAGCCCCATCCCTTTCCTTTTCCCCCCTCCCCATGTCCCAGGGGACAGAGGAGAGCGGCGGCTGTGAAGCTCTGTGCCCACGAAGCCCCCAGAGCTATGCAGGGAATTGGAGAGAGATCAGAGGGTTCACTGTGCTGGGGGGGGAGGTGGCAGGAAGAGGGTTTGGGACCTGATCTGAGCCTATCTGTGGCTGCATTTGTTCTGAAACCTTACCCCGGGTCATCCTTCGGGGAGGGCTCCTGCTGGCAGCCGGGATGCCTTTCTTCTCGCACCGGTGCTGTATTTCACGCTGCAGGGAGCAGGGAGACAGCGGGGGCCGATAGAGCCTTCTGCTGCCCTGCGGTGCTGGCACAGCCCCAAGGATGGGGATCCCGGCACTGCCCCTGCCCACAGCCCCCAGGGACTGATGCTGCCCGTGGGAGCAGAGTGGGCGGGGGGATTCACACCTCTCCCATGGGCTCTGCTCACTGCCGGGGGCCGCCCCCACCCAGGCTCACCCAGGGGACGGGCGTCAGCTGCAGCAGTGCCGTGGGTGGGCGCAGCCCCCTCAAGCCCCTCTGATCTCCAGGCTCGGCAGCATCTCTGTTTCCTCCAGCACAGCCGGGGGCTGGGGATCCCCACCCCACTCCTGCACAGCAGCCCCATCTGCTCCTGCTTCTTGGCAGCTTCCCAGCAGCAGGAGCCCAGCACACCCCGAGGAGCCTGGGAGAGTGATGGGTGCTGGGTAGCGTGATGGGTGCCGCTGCTCCCTGGCTGTAGGCAGTGTGGCTCTCCCTGTGCTGGGCTCTCACCCAGCCACTATCAGCCAGCAGCACCGTCCTGGGGCAGTGCCCTGATGCAGGGCCTGGCTCAGCCTCGCTCTCCGCTCTCCATCTGCACCCACACGCTGTGTGCATGCAGACAGGGCACAGGCTGCTGGCAGGCAGCACGCCTGCCCCTCGCTGCCGCTCGAGCCTGCACATCTCCCGCTCAGGGTGCTGTGACCCCCCAGGACCCCTAGCCCTGTGTGCACCCTGCATGGCCGCTGCACCCAGCGCCCAGCTCTGCAGCAGCTCCATGGCTCGGGGGCACAGAGTGCACTTTGGGGGGAGCCCCCAGCACGACACTGCTTGCAGTCTGCTGCTGCTGCCACTGAGTGGGTTCTCTAACACACCAAAAAGAAAGAAAAGCAAGCCTCCAAACGTATCTCACAAGGCCTCGTTATGACTATTTTATTCATTGGCCCTAGCTCAGCAGCTCGCTGGCCAAAGAGCCCTGATTTCCCCTCCGACTGCGGCTCTTCAGGGGGAGCAGCCTGGCCGGGGTCCCATGCACTGGGTTCAGAGCAGCCCAGGCTTCCTTTGGAAAGCACCGTTAATTGACATGAGAAAATAATCCCAGGCTCTTTCTCTCTCGAGCAGCAATAGTTCCCCTCACGGGGCGTCTTGAAAAGCTGCGCTGCTTTTCTGGGACCGTGCAAATGCAGCAGTCAAAATAACACTCCCCAGGCCAAAAACCCTTCCCCGGGGCAAGGCAGTTGGCTGCAGAGCCTCACTCCAGGGGTGCCTGCGGCTCTTTGCTTTCTGCTCCCTTTCTGCATCCCCTCCATGCGCTCTGTGTCCCTGGGGAGGCTGCAGGGAGCTGATCACAGGGCTCTGCTCTGCCCTCCCCCCCGCCCAGCACCTGTACAGGTGCCCAGTACCACCCTGGGGACAGCTCATTGTCACCTCTGCTTACCCTGCCCAGGTCATCCCACCCTGGGAAACACTGGGACAAAACAGGGGACGAGGGACAGAGGAAGTGGCTAGGGATGCCTGAGGGCCCTGGGAAGGTTTCACGAGGCACTCACTTGGTTGCATGCAGATTGCTGTTCTCGGGCACCCGTCTCCCTGCTGCACCTTGAGACAGCACCTGTGGAGCAGGAGCTGCCCGTGGTGCACTTCAGCCTTGGGATGCAAGGAAAACTTGCAGCTCCGGGTAAACTTCTGCAGGTGCATCCCCTCCCCAGGCTGCAGAGAGAAGCAAAGGATGCTGCCGATATTGCTGAGAGACGATAATTTCCACCAGCCATAAAATTTGCTTTTACATTTGTATAAAATACACTTAAGTGCATGCTAAATGCGGACCAAATGAGACAAGAATTGCAAATGGAATGAACGCCATATTGATTATCGAGGATTTATTCCCTGAGGTTCAGCAGGTTTGCCATAGACACAGATCTCCTTGCACATGGCTGTCGTTAACACTCATGAAACCAGCTATTAATACTTAATGGCCAATTTAATAATTAATCAGTATTTAACAAACGCAGAGCAGAGGAGCAGCCTGTCAGCCACCAAAATCACAAAGAGAAAAAGTTTATGGCAGTGGCACACGAGTGAGTTTTGGGTGGCTTTGCTGGGCTCCAGGCATGAGGTGGGCAGCAGAGGAGGGTGGCCCAGAGCCCCTCCTGCCCGGGGCCCTGCCGCCAGCCCCATGAATACTGCATGCCTACAAATGGCTGCGTGCTGCTGCTTCCTAATTGCTCCAATTGCGTATTAAACAGGCACTAATCATTTCATAAATATTGATATTTGCTGGGTGGCAGCAGCCGGGACGGGCAGCCCGTGGCCAGCAGCTGATAGCCGTGTCGCCACGCAGGGCCACCATGGGTCCCCAGCGGCCGTGGGCAGCACCTCAGTGTCACACGGGGGCTGCGGTGGCCCTGGTGGCAGCAGGACCGGGGACGGGCACAGCGCCCGCGCCTCTGCCACGGGACGCGCAGGCTTTGAGCCAGCCTTGGGCGTTTGTAAATTAAAGGCTTATTATTAGCAGTACTTGAGATGTACATGTTCTGCCTCCCTCGGGATGTTCATTTCGTGCTGATTATCATATTTTTTTAAAATGTAATGAATTTATGGAGATAATTCAATCCCACTGACTAGGAGCGTGTCTTACTTCTGCCACGAGTAAAGCTGCTGCGTGTGTGGAAATGGAAATCGCTGCGGCACTTCCCGTGCCTTCTGCCTTGCTTCCCCTAGCAAAGGGTCCCAACATGCTTTGCAGACTCTATCTGCTGGTGGGATCGACCAGAACCGCAGCACTTCACAGCAACACAGCCACCTCTGGGCTGGAACACAGAAACTCTTTAACTAGAAGCAGAAATGTAATCAGATTAATTAAGTAAGTACAATTCCAAGGCAAGAAAGTCAATTAAATGAATCATACGTCAATATGTAAATAAAAGGAGCTGGCTTTGAAGCAGCATTAGAGATAGGAGCGACATCCAGAGCTCCTTGCAGAGCGTGTTCAAACGCCCTCCGAGAGCCCCTCCTCAGGGCCACCCCCTGCAGCTGGGACAGGGCCAGCTCCGCGGGGGGGTCACACACCGGGGCACAGCAGCAGCTCCAGCCCCACTGAAACGTCCACGAACCCACACATGTTGGAAGACACACACGTCTGGGCTCCCTCCTCTGCCTCTGCCCACGTGCCGGCGACACTGAAAGATTTCCATGCCCATGCTCATGCCCATGCCTGTGACCATGCTGGACTGAGTGTGTCCCCGTGCAGAGGAGCGTGTTTCTTTTGCCAGCCAAACCCAACACCCAGTGATCTGCCTCCGTGGTGCCTCGCTGCTCTCCATTCATCTCTCCGGATGCCCTTTGCTTTTCCAGCACGTTTCCTCTCCTTTTCCTCCTTCCTTTCTGCCAGAGAATCCCTGCCATGGATGCCTTCCTGCACCCATAAATCTTTTGCATGGGCTGAAATAGTGTCATTGAAGAAAGATCTTTTTTTGTGCAAATTTCAATAAACGCCACTGGAACAACGCGGTAAATGATCCTGAAAATACAAGAGCAAAAAGGAGAGAAAGAAATGGCAGCCGAGGGGGAAAGAGAGTGAAACGCCTGGATTTAAGGCTGCCAAACAATGCATTTAAATAATTCAATTTGCAAAAGCAGGGAAGAAAGGGAAGAGAACAGAAAAGAGGAGAAAAAACCCAGCTTGTGTAGCAACCTAATAAATAACTTCAGAGAGCACGAGGCTGGGAACGCAGGGCTGAGACGGGCCTGGTTGGAGGAGTTGTCACTGGACCGCTAGCAAAACAAAGAAATATTTTCTTGCTCTCTGCCCCCAACTTCCCCAGGATGCTCTCAGCGAGGCTCTGGGGATGACTGGGCTCTGCAGGAGCAGGGATGCACTCAGCGAGCTGGGGCTGGCACAGGATGCCTGGGGTGTGCACAGACCCCACCGCCCTGCACTCCCCCCATGGCTCATTGCTTTTTACGCTTGCTCCCTGCAATTGCCCCTTAATTACTGTGGCTGAGGTTAACTAACTAACTCGGATCTGGGAGAGAGCCCATCCATCCTGCCAATACGTGGCTATAAATCCCTGTTCACGACGATGTTGTTGAGAAAATGAATCAAAATAATGACCACTCATTGCCTTTTACCAGCGCAGCCCCAGCCAGGTGCTTTGCAGAGGCACTGAAGTTTGAAGGAAAAACATCACCCACCAGGCTGGGGGCTTCGAGCTCTTGGGCAGAGCCCTCTCAGAGCCTCCTGGCTCCCAGACCTGCACCCAGAGCTGCTGCTGGCAGAGGGGTGGGGGCTGGGTGGGCAGGGAGGGATGCACCAAGGGACAGGCAGGGATCAGCCCCCAGCACCTCCAGACGGGCACATCCCTGTGCCTGGCACTGGGGCCAGCCTGAGCCAGGGGCTGCCGTGCCCAGCGCCTGCCCAGTGCTCCCAGGAGAGACTAAAAGGCTTTTAAACTTAGAAAAGCCATATTTAATGTGAATAAAGAGAGAGGCCTCCCTTTTCAAAGAGAGAAAACTCAAAGCAACCAGGGAACAGAAAGAAATACAAACTGCCCAAGCCCCCCCGGCTGCTGGGATGTCCCCTCTGCCCGCAGAGTGTCCCTGTCCCCACGCTGCAGTGCATGCTCCCTGCACCTGGGCAGAGCAGCACATCTCACCCTGCTCCCTGCAAGAAATAAAAGAAATCAAGTATTAAACAGCTCAGCCTAATGGTGCGTTTGGAGAGGTGGGACAGCAATCCCAGGGCTCTGCCAAGAGGATGGTGGCAAAAATCAAGCAGGATTGGCCCCACCTGCACTGGTTGGGCTGGGGAGCTGCTCCTGCTGTCACTATCACCATTGTGTCCAGGACCATTCCCCATGGCCCTGCAAAGCCCTGGAACCTGCAGCAAGCTCAGCCTGGGGGGGTGGTGGCAGAGGCATCAGGAGCTGTGACACTCAGAAAGGACACAGCCACCACTGCCACCTGCGCCCCTCACCCTATCTCCCCCCCCCCCCCCCCCCCTCCCCCACACACCCCCCCCCCCCCCCCTCCACTGTCTCAAACACCCTCGCCCCACGCATCAGCAGCGCTGGGTCATGTATTGGAGATCTATTAAACTGCAAGGGAATGTTTAATTATCTGTTTAATGATGCTTAAAGCATGCTGGAAATATTGTTCTGCAGAGGAGAAAAGCGCACGGCATCCTCTGCTCCCAGGGGCTGTTCATTACCCCGGACAGCCCTGTGTTAGTCACAGGGCTGAGCTTCTCATTCGATTCCCATTCACACCCCACTGCCTTGCTGGTCCCGAGCTGGAAAAAGAGGCTCATAAATAGGGGGAAAAAATACCGGCAGCAGACAGGTCCCGGCAGCACAAAGGGGATCCAGCACCTTTCTGGGGTGGGAGCACCTCCTGGGAGCTGAACCATGAGGGCACCTGGGGGGGATGTCCGAGGGATGCTGTGTGCTATGGACAGGCCTGATGCTGTAGGGGCACCGGGGTCCCATCCTGGGCCCCACAGGGCACCCACAAAGCCCCATATGAAGCCTACAGGAACCCCTCCTGCCTCTCCTTGAGCACAAGGACTGAGCATCGTGTCCCCCTGGGGGGAGGTGATGGGTGCTGGGCTCGGTGACCTGGCAAGGACTGAGGCGGGGGCACCACGGGGCCCTCAGCTCCCTCCCGACAGCTTTACAGAGCCCACATCTCACCAGCTCTGAAGTGCTGACACTCGTGCTCTCACTTCGTTCCGCCGGTGCAGCCCATCTCGGGGCTATGAGCCTTGCAGAGAGCTGGCCTGGGTCACTCAGAGGGGAGGTGTAAATCCTCACCCAGCCCCTGGCAGGGAGCACTGCCCCCTCCACACCACGCCTGTAGGCTGACATCCCCCTCCCGCAGCCAGGAGCTGATGCTCTGTCCTGCTGGACCCAAGGAGCCCTCTGGGCATTGTGCTAGACAGTCAGCACAGAGGGGACCTGCTGCTGCTGTCCCCGAGCTGTCCCCACACAGGGACCCCCGCAAGTGCAGGCTTCGAGACCAGCATTCGGGACCCGCATCTGCTGAGGAAAAGACTCTGCTGCACTCAGGCTGTACAAAGCCTTTTCTTCAGCAGATGCTCATCTCGGGTGTTTCAAAGGGTTGTGGAGAGCCGGCCTATTTCTGGAAAGGACAAAGTGCCGTTTCCTGATTTATTTGCAGTTTAAGTGGGTCTGCACAGTCCCTTCTCAAGGTTGAGGAGGCGGGCAGAAGGATTATCCCACAAACAGCTGTGGTGCCTTGAGTCCTAAAATACTCTGAAAGAGGATCCTGGCCTTAGAGCTGAGCTCGGGGAACAGCTTTCAGTTTATTGTTCTTTTTAAAGCACCTGTGCTGTGGGATGTCATTTGTCTCTGTGCAGGGGACAGAGTGCTGTGGTTTAGGTCCCCAAAGCGCCGTGCACATCCCATGACCCCAGCTGGGTACCCAGCATCGCTCCTGACCAACACAGGGAGACGCAGCCTGCACCCAAGGACCCTGGGGGACAGGGAGAGAGTGAGGCAGCAGGGATGCAGCTCCTCTGCCCCGTGAGTCCCCAGCAGCAAAAGGAAAAAAAAAAAAAAAAAAGTCAGTAAAACCCACCACTCACCTTTTTGGGGTCCCTCCACATCATTTTTGAGGTGCTCCTTTTTGGAGGGAAGAATGGTGAGCCCTGCATGGGAGCAGCAACGGGGCAATCCCGTCACCGAGGGGAGAGGTATGGCAAGGGCTGTGTGAGCCCCTCAAGTCCTGCAGAAAGGTCCCATGTTCATTAGTGAGGCAATTATCCATGCAGGCACTCGAGAGAGGTCCTGCAGATGAGCTCTGCATGAGGAAGAAAACAATGACATCCCCGTGCTTTCCACACAATTCAATTTTCTCATCCTCAGGAGAACAAGCACATACTCTTTTCTTCCAAAACCCTCCAAAGCTCGGATTTTGGAATAATTACCGCTCTTCCTCCAGTGGCAGCATTAACAGGGCTCCTGCAGGGCTGGGGCACGTGCCAGCCCAGCTCTCCCGAGAACACCTCTCGGACACCAAAGCTGCGATGCTGCTGCCTGCGTCCCGCTGGCCGGGCAGGGTGGGAGCAGGCAGGGCTCCGGGCTGCAGCATCTGGCCTGCACTTGGCAGACACAGCACTCACAATGTTCTCCGAGCTGAGGAAAGAATAACGATGGAGTGAAAAATAGTCCTGGTCCCTCATGGGTCTCCTTCGTTGTAAGGCAGCAGCGTGCTTTATGGCTCACGCTCGGTTCTCTCGGTGTTTCCCCAGAATGGGGCTCCTCCAGAAAGCGAGGAGGCCCCACCAGCAGCCCCCTCCCAGCACGGGGCCATAACTCAGCCTCTGTCAGCGGCTCCGGCAGCCCCACGCCGGGACCACCCCAGCTGCAGGCTGCCTCCACCCGCCTCTCCCCACCGACCCCGCTCACCGCAGCCACGGGGATGTGATGGGAAATCAATGGGGTGCTGGCTCACACCTGGGGAGAGCAGGCAGCACCACGCTGCTGTGCTGCGGCCCAAGGAAGAGGAGAGCTCCGCCGTGCTGCACAGCCATGCTGCTGGAGGGCAGCCATGCAGACCTGACCTCACTGACCGACCCTCCTCCTCTTGGCACGGGGCTCAGGGTGGTCCTTCAGGATGCTGTCACTGCACTGGTCATGCTGGGCTGTGCACCCCAACACACCACATTTTGGATCTATGGCTCAACAGCGGGCTCCAGCCACGTAAGGTAGACCCGTACTTCCAAATTCCTGTTCAAAGCTCACTGTTAATGCTCAGCATGATGAAGGCCAGAACTATTCAGACTGCCCCATGCAGCAGCTGACACCCACACTGCCCTCCTCCAGAGCTCTCCTGCAGCACTCACAGCCTGGTGAGACCCCAGGCAAGGAGCACCCTGCCCCTTCCAGGAGGGCTCACCTGGCCCTGCAGGGACCAGGCAGCAGCCAAAGGCTCCATCCCCGTCAGCCCCACCCTCCCGCACCATCGATGGGATTTGCCCTTGGATGCAGCACAGGATGAGCGTGCCTGATCTGCGCTTCCCTCCCACCCAACAGGATCTGATCAGTGCTAATAATGCCCCAATTGCTGCCACAACAAATGCTCCCGGAGCTCTCCCAGACGGCCGCTTGCTTCCTGTGCCCTGTCTGGATGGAGCACCGTGGAGCTGCTGCTAACCCTGCCATAAAGATGTTTTTAATGTTTAATTTGCATCTCACTCACATGCAATAACTGCTCTGGGAAATCTAAAGTGCATCTTAAAAATTGAACCATAATCATTATTGAATATTAGATACCATCATTGGAGTATTAAAAACATATTTCTATATAGAAATAAAGTTTGCATACACAGTGCGGATCCACACCGCACACATCGCATGGCACTCACCGACACGACCAGCTCTGCATCATAACAGCAGCAACAAGCTGCACTTCTGGGGCATTTCCCAGCAGAAGGGCCCCAAAGCAGGCAGGGGCAGCGTGCAATGGACAGATCCTCCTGGGAGCTGCAGCATCACCGTGCCTGGGAGCGGCTCAGTGCCCAGAAGGGGCTCCAGGGCTGTTATGGGATGGTCCAACGCCTCTCAGAGCCCAAACCGCAGCAGCTCCGATGTTTCAGAGCAGGGTGTGGGTAGCCACAAGTTAAAATAGCAAACCCAGCAGTGCATAAATGGAGAAATGTGCTGTTAAGAGGCTGCGTAGCCGCACGCACGCTCTGTGTTACCTGCCTTGCTCACTCCAGCACGGCGACTGCACGAGCAAATGAGACTCGCAGCTGAGCAGAACCTTTTCAAAGCCAGGCCCAATTAAGCTCACTCACAGGATTAGTGTACGTATTCTAACAATGCAGATAATAATAAATAAAGGGAGAGCATGCATTAGTTCCACCTGGGGCCCTGCAAATACCCAGAATTAGCGAGTTAATGTAAGAATACAGCATACAACTATTATTTCCCCATCCTCAAAATTTTCATCCTCTGATAGATGCACTCAGGGGAACAGTTTGAGAATGTCTCTGTAAGACACTTTCTCGGTAATTTAGCTGCAAGGGTTTTGCTTCTGTGCTCCCAAGCAATTGGAGGGGAATCAGGGCTTCCCTTGATCATGCACAACTTTGATATCACCAGGCAGAAGGGTTTCGTGCCTCCAAGACCTGCGTGCTTTACAGTCACAGAGGTGAAGATCACAGACCCCAGCAACCACAGAGCATCACTAAACAGAGAGGCACTGTGATCTGCCACTGCAGTCCCTTCAGATGCTGAGAATCCAAATGTCCAAGGTTTTATGACACCAGGCATGAAGGCACGGAGCCAGCAGGAGATCTGAGCGGCCACGTTGAGGCTGTCACAGGGACCTGATCCTGGCTGTGCCCTCGAGATGGGCCGTGAGTTTGGGCACTTTATTCCATTTTACTGGGCTTCCCTTCCAGGGGGTGACCTGAGAGGTCTCCACACAGGCAATGTTGTGGTTCTATACACAGTACAGGTTGGGGTGGGAGTTCAAGAGCTGCCTGCCCTATTTGTCTGTTTTGCCTTCCTTGGGTTAGAACCAAATTCAGTTTGCAGAAGGGGCTGTGGCACAAGGGCAGCAAGGGAACAGCCCAAAACTCAGCTTTCCCTGTGTCAGGACTGAGTCTGAAGCACCGGGCTGCTCTGGAGTTCATTGAAGTTAATAAATTGGCTTTTCCCAGACAGGCAAGATTATCCCTCGGGCTGTCCCACCACGGGACTGTGCAGAGCTGTAGACCGGCTCAGATCAGAGCTGGGCAAACTGATGGGAGAGCACTGCAACCCAGGCACTGCTTGGTTAGTGCCTATATCAGGAGGTAAAAGAGCAAAGCTTATCTGATTCTACATCACCTCCCGTGTGTGTCATCTCAGAACTGTGCCAACATCATTTTCCTGGTCTTGTCAGCCTGGAAGAAGAGAAAGCAAGGCATGACATATGGAGGTGTTCCTGTGGCACATGGAGCCACGCAGCCGGCAGCCAGGAGAGGCCCCTGCCTTGCCATGTGGCAATGCCTTCATCCCCCAGCACCAAGGCAGAAGGGCAGAAGTGGGGGTGGGGGGATTGGGAGCAGCCCAGCATGGGGGGACAGGAGCACCCCCACCCCGGAGCTGACGGGCAGCCACCGAGCCAGGCTGGCAGATGGAAGGAAGCAGCAGCTCTCCTGCTATTTCAGTCCTAGCAAGAGCTGCAAAAATCATGGAGAATAGACATACTTGACAGCAAAAAGCAAACCTCACATTCCTGCGAGCTGCTTCAGTCCGATGCTTGCTGCTGAGCCCCATGTCCGGCTGCAGCATGCACGGACAGGGCTGCAGCCCCTGCCCCCTGTCCCTGTGGCACTGGGCATGCACAGCCCCGCTGAGCCCAGCGCCGGCTGTCGGAGCCGCTCTGCAGAGCTGTCAGGGAATCTGAGAAATCCGAGTGTGAAATCAGCATGTTCCGTGGGACAGCGGGCACAGACTGCCCATCTGGTACCCACACACATCACCAGTCAGCTGGGAAATGCGCACATCTTACAGGCTTTCATTTCTCCATTTCTCCCTGTTGGACTTGTCAGAGAGATTTCGCTGCCAGCCCATATACCTTCGCAGAAAACGCGCGGCTCAATCTCTCACAGATGGACTTCCCTCACGTCTGGGCTTTGATCAAGGCAAGGAGGCGGCGGGGGGGAGGGTTATTACCTCGCAGTGTGTCTGTGGAAGCGTTTGTGCATGCAGCCACGCTCCAGGTGCCTCCCCCACGTGTGTCTGTGCCATTGCGGCTGTGCTGGGCACTGCTGCCGGGGTTACCCGGGGGCACCGCTCGCACCCTGGCATCAGCCAGGAGCCCAGCACGGGGGGTGTCCGTGGGGCTTTCTTGCCTCCCCTCCCCGCAGGTGGGGTTTGCACATGGGCAGGAGCAGGGCTGGGACTTTGCTAGAAGAAAGGGAAATGCAAAGGTCTTCACAGCTCCATTTGCCCTTCCTGAGAAGGGCTCTGCTTTTCAGAAGAGTTCATAGAATCAATTTCTCTATCACAGGTTGGTTTGGAGCTTTGGCTCCAAACAGGCAGAGCAAAGCCTCGACCTGGCAGGCTGCATGCCTCCTGTAAGATTTCAGGGAAAACCTCAGGAGGAAGAGAAACACCAAACAGAGAACACAACAGGTTAGCATGGTGTGTGCCCACAGGACTGGAGAGGACAGTTCACCTTCCTGGCCGCGCTTCCATCGCTGCTGTGGTCTCGAGCAGGAGGATCCTACCCAGCCCCGAGGATGCAGGGTCCGCTCTGGAGCACTTCACTGAGGGAAACGGAGAGGGAGCAGCAGGGCTGCATTTGGCAGGGAGCATTTACCCAGCTCCCTGCTTCTTCTGGCACAAAATACAAAGCCACCGAGTACTTGAATGCCGTGCAGACGATGTGCACAGAGCCCTCTGCCTCTCTCCAGGCTTTGGCTGCGGCATCGCCCCGCGCACACGGCGGGTGCTGGGGATCACAGGGCTGGGAGCAACAGGGGCTGCGGGGCAGCGCAGCCAGGACATGAGGCTGCTGCCAGCAAAAGGACATTGTGACAAACCCCAGAGCCCCGGGCTGGCGCTGGGAAAAGCAGCCGAGCTGCACGCCCATGGGGCTGCCAGCCCAGCCCAGCCATTCCTTGCGTGCCCAGACCACTCGCTGCGCCCCGTTTCCCACGCACCAGCGGGTTTGGATGCGGCCCTTCCTGCCCACCCCAGCAGCCAGCGCAGGTTGGGCAGAAATCCTCCTGGCAGCCGGCACAGATCCGGGCACAGATGGCATTTCCCCCTCCCCCCATGCCTGCCCGTCCCCTGGAGGTGACCACAACTCGTCATCCCGCCGCCACTGGGTCCCCCGCGCCCGTCTCCGCCGTGACGTTCCAGCTCATTAATTTTCCCCATCAGACGCTCCAGAGGGAGCCGAGGAACTTGGGTGCGATTTTTCTTCCCGGTTTTCAGCCCCTGAGCACATGTGAGAAGAAACACGCGCTGCCCCCCCGCCGCGTCCCTCATCGCCCGCGTTAGGCTCTGACCTCCCCGCTTTCTGCCCCCATTTTTAAATAATGTTGAAAATTTGTCACTGGACCTCTGTCATTCCTCAGCCGTGATCCACTTTAAAAGGACGATTCGCAGAGCCAAAGAAAACACTGAGCATGGGACCCGAACAAGAATCCCAGCCCTGCTCCCCCGGCCCTGGGACCATTCGTCCTGGCTGACAGGGGCTCTCCAAAAGCAGCCCTGGGAGAGAAATGGCCCGGGAAATACCCTGAAAAATTAATTCTCGCATGTTGCTGCCTCCAGAACAAATGAGATAACATTTTTTGTTCTAATTGGGTAAACGGAAACCCTTGTTTCCACAGGGAACTTGGGCTCTGCTTAACGAGCCATTAATTAGGGGGAGCAGGGAGCCCCAGGGCAGCACAGCCCCCCAGACACATCCCAGCACCCCAAAGCCAAGGGACCGTGCGCTGCCAGCCCTGGCTGTGGGGCACAGCCCGTGCCCCCTGCACCCCACTGTTGGCTGTGCCTGCAGCCTGCCCTGCCTCGCTGCGTGCCCACAGGCAGGTAATCCTTCCTTCTGCCCTATTTCTTCGTGTTTTAAATAGAGATGGCTGTACATCCCAGGGAGTGGCAGCACCAATAAACTGGATGCTTCTTCACTTCTAATTCAGAAAAGCTGCGGGGCACAGTGCTGTGCTGCCCGGCTCTGCCATGCTTCCCCTCACCCAGCCTACACGGGCACCCCAGGGTGCAGGTGGGCTCCCTGCTCACTGTGCCACCATCCCACCCACCCAGTGTCCCTCCATGCCACCACTCCACCCTCCCCTGCCAGCCCAGCCCAGGCCCCCACAAGCCCAGCACTGCCCTTGGCACACCCCTCCCAGCACCTCTTGCTCCCTGCAGCACGAGCAGGAGCTGACATCCCATCTGGAGCCGATCAGCACTGGCTGGCTTGAAGATGTCACTAATGGAAACCTCAATGTTTCATTTCAAGGGGCTTCTGTCACCTCCTCCCTCCAGAAGCGATAACCAGCTCCCAGGGACACAGCAGGGCTGCAGGGAGACCCAGCCATCCTTATAAGCAGCAGCAGCAGCAGCAGCTCCCTAAAGCTGTCTGCTCAGGGAGGTGCTGAGCCCTCCCAGCCCTTATGCAATTAGCAATCAGGGCCGGGGCCAGGCCTGTGGCTGCAGGGGATGAGCTGCAGCACACGCAGCTGTTTGCATTGCCCCGTTTCCCAGCCCAGTTCCCCTTGTCCCCTCCTGCTCCCCTCCAGGGCCAAAACTCACTGTTGTGCACACGCACACGCGGTCCTGAAGGATCAAGGTCTCGGAGATTAAAAGGCACCATTATGGGAGTCAAACATAAATTCTCTTTTTATTAAGCAGAGTAAATGTCATCAGTGAAAAAAAGCAGAGGAGGATGGAGAGAAGAGGAGGATTTCATTCCAACTTCCCTTTACTTTCGTTCCCGTTCCTGGCCCTGGCTCGGTGCAGTTGTTTATTTTAGAGTCCAGTAGGGAAAGCTCATATCTTACCTGCTTTCTGCAGGGATTTGCTGCACCATTACCATAAAGAACAGCACATACAGTGTCTGTGCTGCTTGGCTCAGGTCCCACTGCTGCAGTCCTTGGCCGCTGCCTCAGGGGGGACCAGCACAGCCAGGTGGGGCAGAAGCCCTGTGCCAGGTGTCACAGCCACCTTCTCCCTGTCCCTGGATGGCTGGTGCTGTCCCACTGCTGATGACAGCGAGGAGGTGACAGCCTCCAGGTGAAGGCTGCACGGCCAAATTCCTCCCGGTATTCTGGGATGGCTGAGGGCAGCAGCTGCTCTGACCAGGCGGGTCCTGCCATGAGCAAAGGGGAGAGCTGGGATGGGCAGGGACAGCCCGTGGGAGCACAGGGATGGCTCCAGCTCCGCTGCACTGCTCCTGCACTGCTCCCGGAGCTGTGGCTCTGGGTGGAGCTCTTTGGTTCAAAGGCCAAAATGCTATCAGTGGAGCTGAAATGTTTCCCTTAACCCGATGAGACAGACCCCATTTGTGTCACATGCCCGCCTCACCTAATTGCCTGGTGCAGCAGCTCAGCAGCTCCCGGAGCCCGCAGGCACGGCGAGCCCAGGCAGCACAGCACACAGCCCCAGGGACAGGCAGCACCATGGGGACCTGGGGCCATGAAACTGCCTGTCACACCTCGCAGCACAGAGCTGCCCGGGAGCGGCGGGGCACCGCGTGTTTGGTGCTGGTGTTACACAGCGTTTGTCAAGGTGCAAAAATGGGAGATGGAGAGCTCACAGGAAATGTTTTTCCTCCTTTCAGGTTTAATTCTTCTGCCGTGCACTTGTTGGAGATGGTTTTGTTCACACGTAGCAGCAGAGAAGTGGCTGAACAAAGGGGTTCCTTTTTTTATGCTCCTTGTTATCTTTGCAGTCTGAGGAATGCAGCTGAGTTTAATGGATGCAGTGCCCAGCGCGTGTGCGTGCGTGCACGGAGGGAGTGAGGAGGAACATCGGCACTGAGCACCGTGCAGCTGTGAGCGCTCGCTGCCGGGTGGAGGGGCTGCTGGAGTGGCTGCACAGTGTGGGGGGCACTCAGGACACGTCTTAAACAAACAGCCATGGTGCACAGCAAATCTGCTGGAGAGTGGGTTTACTGCACGGCCGGGTGCTCCTTCCGGAGATTTCCATCCTCCTGCGCTTAACTCCGGTGTCCTGCAGCCGGGGAGAGGCGGATTTGTTCAAGGACCAGCTCTGCTGGGTTTATTCAGCTCTGCTGGGTTTATTCAGCTCTGCTGATCACCGTGTTCCCAGACACCCATGGGCAGTGCTGCGCAGGGCAGCAGCTCTGCACCCAGCTCCTGCGTGCTGCTCTGCAGGGTCTGCACATTTCCATTCCTGGGCAGGGTCTGCAGCCCTTAGCACCCACCCCATCAGGGAGCAGCAAGCCGGCAACCCGCTGCCCTTCTTGCAAGGAGGCACAGGGCTCAGTTTAGTTTTTACGGAGCCACAACATTGGGCAGGCAGAGACCAGTGCCTCCCCTCCCTGCTGTGCCTGAATTGCACAGCGCCGTCACATCACCCCACCAGCCCCAGTGAGTCCTGCAGAGGTCCCATTGGAAGTCTCAGCCATTGCTGAGGAGCATGCAATAAATAAATGGATAAATCATGCACTGCAGAGGATGACCTCTTCCCCGACCTCGGAGTAAATCAGCTCATTCACCGTAGCACAACACCCGGCTCCTGCTGCGGTCTGCTCTCCAGGAATGGTGCTGCCAGCACGTGTGGGGCTCCAGCCCTGCTCACCCAGCCTGGCTGTCCCATGGCCACAGCTCCCAAAACCCATGCTCACCACATCCCTCAGCCCTGGGGCTGGCTCAGGGGGTGCAGCCACAGCCACCTGTCCCCCCGGCCCTTCTCCATCAGGAGAGCAAAGCCATCGGGTGCTGTG
This sequence comes from Penelope pileata, assembly GCA_013396635.1. Taxonomy (NCBI): domain Eukaryota; kingdom Metazoa; phylum Chordata; class Aves; order Galliformes; family Cracidae; genus Penelope; species Penelope pileata. The sequence goes on along the minus strand of WBMW01002890.1, from coordinate 43,032 downwards.
AGGGCACACCGTGCAAGCACTGTGCCCCTGCACAGCGTCTGACCGTGCCATGGGGCTCTCACCGTGATGGGACACAGCTCAGAGGCACACAGCAGGGGAACACGTCCTCAGCCCTTGAGCCCCATGAAGCTCCTCAGTGCGTTTTCGCCCTTCCCCTGATGAGCTCCCCCAGCGCCCACCTCCCTCGCTGTGCCCCCCCAGTTTCTCCCTCACACACGTACAGCTTCCTCCTCTTATCTCTGTCAGCAAAGAGAAACTGATACGGTCCATTAGCTCAGCCCCCTCCCCGCTGTCCCCCCACTGACAGGGAACATGACACTGCACCGCCGAGCACAGATGCGAGCTCTCCATCCTGACAAACGCGTGTTGAGAAAGCATTTTTGACCAAGTTCCATATCCAGGGCCAGTGTCAGACGTCGGAGGTGGAGTAAAGGACCTCTTGGCTGGAGACGCTGGAGATAAGCGACAACAGGAAGCCTGCAAGTGAAAAAAGATGCAAGCCTGAGAAATTTTAGAGGGGAGAGCAGCGACACAAAATAATTGCTGAAAGAATGCAGCTTGATTGCAGACAGCGGGGAGAGTCTCAAATCCTGCATGGAATGAAAGACCAAGATGATAGCTTGGGGGGAAGAAAAGTTATCAGGCTAGCAGGAGTGATTTATTCAATGGAGGGGATTAAGNAGGTGTTGGGTGCTGATGGGGTGTTGGGTGCTGGTGGAGGTGTTGGGTGCTGGTGGCCGTGTGGAGCCTTCATTCCCCACACCGATCTTGGGGTTATGGTGCAAGGCACTGCTGTGAATCCAGAACCAAGGTGGCTCGGTGTGGTGGAGGCCAGATGGCATCACCCCGTCCTCTCCTCTCTCCTCCATGCATCAATGGAAACCAGGAGCGATGTCCCAGGGGCGGAGGATGCTCTTCCCGTCTCGTGCTATGAGGCCATGGTGCAGGGTTGGGATTATGGTGATGTCACCATGCACACAGCACAGAGCTGGGGACTGCAGGGCCGAGCATCCCGCCTGGATCCCCCGCACTGCTCCACCTCCCCGCAGGCTGCCAGCAATGGGCCGCATCCTGTCCTGGCTCAGCTCCGGGGCGGCTGAGTGCTGCCAGCACGGCGCAGCGTCCCCGCATTGTTCATCCTGTGCTTCCCCCATTCAGCCCCGCTCTCCTCCCAGGTGCCTCGCCAGAGAGGGAGGGAATCCTGTCAGTCGCTAACAAAAATACTGTGCAAATCATATTAAAATAAAAGGCTCTTGTAATTTTTAGCGTTTATTGAAGTGGTTTCTCTTTATTTCTTTTTCTTTTGGCTCCTCGAACGTTTTGCAGCACGGCTGCCAAAAACAAAATGTTTGACCAGCCCCAGTGATGCTTCTGTTGGCCTCCTTCCCTCCCCTGCTCTCTACACTGCACTTCTCCCACATCATCTCCTGCTCATCCTTCCCAAGAGCCCCACAGCCCCCCAGGTCTCCCCACCCTCTGCTTTGCCCCATCGCTCGTTGCCCTTTGGCACCCCAAAGCAACGCACCCCAAGCCACTGCTCTCCAGCCTCCAGCAGCCTCCATCCCTCTGCCACCCCCCGGGCACCACCAGCCGTGCCCACCCGCGTGACGCTGTCCCTGTGTCACACACATCCTCGCAGAGTTGCACGGGGACACGGGACAGCAGCAGCGTGCCTCCTGCCCACCCCGCCCTGCTCCCCCTGGGTGTCAGCCCGTGATGGATGCACGCACACCGCCCGTGGAGTTAGTGCTGAGTGCTAGGGCTCCTGGCATGTTTAATCCGCTAATGGCATTAATTCCCGATTAAATTAAATTGTGCAAATATGTTGCCGGTTTGGTTTGGGGAGGAGGGGTTGTGCCTCTCCCTCCCCCACCCTTTTATCCCAGCAAAGACACTGGAGCATTTGTTAGCGGAGAGAGAAAGAAAATCCTACAAAGAATCGCAGCATTTATGCAGATCTAAAAAGAAAAAAGATGGCAGATTATTTTTCAAAAAAGCAGAAGGGAACTGCCCCTTTCCCTGCACAGGAGCCCCACGCCCCGGGCAGCGGCCCCGGCCCCGTGGCAGCGTGCGGGCAGACAAAGGGCTGCGGTGCGGGGCCGGGCGCGGGGCAGCGCAGCACCCAGCAGCCCGCTGTGCCCTGCCCACCCCGCTCGCATTTCAAAACTGTTGTCTTAAATCCAACGTCCCCTTTTTTCTCATTCATATATGCATCCAAAGCGAAGTTATGACAAAAATCCAGCGCGGAGCTGAAAGCGAGGGCTTGAGTTGCGTTCTGGCACAGAGCGGGCTCATCCCTTCTGCAGGAGGCTCCTTGCCAGAAGACATCTTGGGGTGGAAGGAATTCTAGAAATCAGGATTCTGCACATTATGGGGTTTTATTTGTCTCGTTCGGGGAGGTGAGAGGAAGCAGCAAGGGGCTGCGTGTAAAAAAATCTGGTCTGGGATTTACCTGCGACTGACGCAGGTGAAAAGTGTTGGATGATGGATTCTTCCCGGTGAATGAAGAGACAAAGGGGAGTCTCTTCCCTGTCTGACACTTTGTTAGTAGCATATTTCCAGGCAGGGGAGGTTAAGCAAAAAATCTGGTCTGGATCAGCGTGCTCGTATCTCGTCAGCTGGACTCTGCGATGCCGTTGTGGATGGAGATAACCGCAGCCAGCACCCCGAGAGGGCGCGCGGCCGGGGCCGGGCCCTGCTGCCGGGGCTGCCAGCGCCCAGCTCACCGCCTGCACCTGCCCAGCTCCCTGCAAGGGGGTTTGTCCCTGTGTTTGTTTCTTAGTCTCGTTCATCATTGCTGCTTGAGATCTGCATGAGCTGAACACTTCCAAACCTTCTCGCCAGGATTTGGGATGCCGTGGCCCTGCTCTGCTGCATCCCTGGAGACGTCCTGGGGAGCAGAAGTTCACACCCCTGGTTCTTCTGAATTTTCAGGAAACGGCTGTGAAGGGCTGAACCTGAAATCAAGCACGTGTGCCTGCATCACTCAGCCAGCTGGGAAGGAGAAGTATACCGTGTTCCTCGGCCGCCTGATTGATATTAACCAATCCTAATCAGATTTTCAAATACCAAACACTCACAGGAAGCACGGGCAAACGCATCATGATGATTTGTTAATATCGTTCAAAGACACATAGCCCTTAATTAACGTATTCAGGAAAACCACGCAGAGCAACGCAGGTTGCAGATGGCGAACCAGGTGGAACGCGGCGATTTCATCACCTACGACTTTCTGGTCACAGCCTCCCCAGAGCGCTGCTGCCTCTGCCACCCACACCTGGCTCAGGCCCGTTTTTCCACCACCATCCCCCCCAGCCTCCCGGAGCTGTACCAGTGACAGGGGCCTCCCGAAATCCCGCAGCCAGGAGCCCCAAAGAGCCCCCAGCAGCTCGAGGAGAGCAGCTCCCACCCACACAGCCCGGCTGCTCCAAGCACAGCAGCTCCGAGGATGTGGGAGCTCTGGGGCCCATTACCTGCCCCTCCCCAGGGAAAAAGCGGAAACCTAAGAGTGAGTGCAGCGTATGCCATGGCTTCTTGGGGCAGTTCATAAAGAGCTGTTCTGAAAACATGAAAGGGGGAGAGGGAGGCTGCCCCTCGGTGACATGCAGGCGCGAGGATTGGGTTGTCCCCGCGGGTGGTGGGGGTGTGAGGTGTTGGGGAGGTGGCAGATGGTGAGCGTCCTGCACGGCCCCGTCCCCATCCCAGCACAACCCGGGGGATGCTGCAGAGCAGAGGCAGATCCGGGGCCATCCGGCCGGGTGTGCAGCAGGGGCAGATGCTCCCCCAGCCCCACTGGCTATCACCTTCCTCCCACACACTCGGAGAGAACCCTCCTCCAAACTCTCCCCAAAGCCCTTTTGTTCCAGGGTAGCTGCACACTGCTTCCAAGGACCCAGGGGAGGCTCAGGAGAGCACATTGCAGCTGCAGCGTTCACTTGATAGTGTTTTCATGAGGATTTTGCTCAGTTCTTTGCTAAGAGCACAGCTCACACCGAGCACATGGTACCCAGGGGTCCGACTTGCTGCTTTGCACAGCAGCGGCCGTAACCCCCAGCAGTCACCCCCGGTGTCCACGCTGCTGGAGTTCAGTGGGAAACCACCAGCAAAGCCTCCCACACTGCAGCAAAGTGCCCTGGGACAGAGCTTCCTGGGTGGCTGCAGCAGATGTGAGGATTTTTGCTACGTGAGCTGAGACTGAGAACCCAGAGGAGAGGCCTGGAACAGCCAAAGCTGAGCTAGAAACAAGATAGCCTCTAATAACCTCTAATAATAGGCACATCCCTAATTGGGCAGCCCCAGTAATTGCCTTTTATCGTGTCTATTCCTTCCTTTTTGGAGAAGAAAAGGATTTCCATATGTGTACAGCTGGGAGAGGTCAAACGAGCAGCGCTGGCTCAGCCCCACTGCTGGGGCAGCTCTGCAGGGGGGGACACAGAGATCCGCCCGCAGCCGCTGTGTCTGCAGAGCTGTGCGAGGTGGGGAGGGAACCCTGGAAAAGAGCTTTTTCCAGGAAAGGCTTCTGAAAAACAAGTACCTGCCACGACCCTGTGCAGTCAACCCTGGCCGCGCAGCAAATAACAGATCAAGAAAACACAAGCAGAAGGAGCTGCTCGGGCTCACAGACGATTAAGGCTTTGGGAAATCCATTTCTATTAAACCGCCGAGGGATCCGGGCGGGGGGAGAGCGGGAGCAGCCATCGGTGACACTGCAGAGCGAGTGGATCTGCATGGCTGAGTCACCGGCTGTGACTGCAGTCCCAAGTCCTCTCCTGAACACTTAATTTGGGCTCAGACAACCGACTTTGCCCTCAGCTTGCTCTGCAGGGGACGGGTAAATGTGTGAGTCGAGGGGAACCCCAAGCACACAGAATGAAGAGCCAGGTGGGAGGTGTCACCAGCCAGGCTGATCTCTGCTTTCTCTTCCTGTCGAAGGAGAATGATGCCATGCAACAAGCTCATCTCACTTGGCTTTAGAACAGCCACCTCCCTGCCCGGCGGCAGAGCCACCCGGCTGCCTTCCACCGCCAGCGGAGGAGCAGGCAGCGTCCCAGCCCCGGGCAGGAGCAGGTGACATCTTTCTCCAAGGCCACGCGACAACACACGGAGGCAATGGCCCTTTGCACAGGGGCTTTCAGCAATGGCCTTTTTACACATCTCAGCAATGGTGGGTTTTGAAGCAAGCATGTGAATGTGGAAGGTAGAATTACTGAGAGCTGGGGTCTGTCCTTTTTCGAGTCAATGTAGCTGAGTCCATGGAGTAAAAGACAGTTTAATTACTGTTGTAATAAATAGGATTGTAAAGGCATATTACAGGCATTTATTTCACACAACGACATATTTGCTAAGTATGCTTTGCTTCAGTTGTTCTCATTTGCAGAATAAATTAACAGCTACCATGGGCACTGGGCGGCCAGAGTACAGTCCCCAAAACTATTTTGCAGGAAACTTTCCTTGCACTTTCCCATTCCACTCTCCACCAGAGGAGACCATCTCTGTAAAACATTCATGAGCAGCTTTAAAACGATAAAAAATTAAACAACCTTTGCTATAAGGTATGAAATATTTACCATGCTGCTGTAAGCTAATTGCATACGGAAGCTACAAAGCGCCGGCGCTATGGGCTAAGCGGCACCGCCAGCACCCAGCGCCAGCACCCAGCGTGGGACGAGAAGGACGAGGAGCCAGCAGAGCTGCAGGCCCCTCAGCTCCTCCCCTGAGGGCTGATGCAGCCCCGGGACAGGGAGGAAGCGCAGCTCAGCTCCTGCAGCACAGCACTGGAGGTGCGTGGCTGCTGCGTGCCAGCAGGAGCCAGCTCCGCCCACCAGCGTGCTCAGCAAACGCTCCTCGTGCTGGAGCCTTGCAGGTCCCCATCAGACTTTGTCACTTCTCCTTCTCATCCCGGGTGCAACCCTGAAGTGCACTAATGGAAAATAGCAGAGCTGGCTGAACCAGTCAGAGCAAGTGATCTATGTGACAAATTAAGCCTGCATTTCTGTTCACTTTAATCATTGCAATTTCCTCCAGTTTTTCTTGTTGTTTGGGAGTATTTAAACATCTTTGAGAGGGAGGCTTTTCTTTTTTTCGACTTGACTGCAAACAGCTCCCTGCGGGTGCTCGGTGCTCACGCTGCGCTCGTGCTGGAGTCACAGCGGATGGGATCCGTCCCCTGGTGCTGTCCCCGGCCCCGGCCCGGCTGCGCGCGGGGCGAATGCTCAGCACATGCAAATCCCAATGCTGGCTCTGCAGCCACTCCCGAGGAGAGGCTGGGATGCTCTCCCCTTGAGACAGGTGAGGCACAAACACAGATGTTTACGAGACCCAACTAGTGTACAGAAGGATGTGTGCAGCGATGAGGAGTCAGCCTTGCCCACCAATCCGTTTCCCCAGAAGCCATTTTCCTCCCCTCACAGCCCAGCCCGGCGCTGCCCAGCTCCACAGCAGCCTCCGTCCTGCAGGACAAACCCTCCTCCGGGCACGGGAAGGTCGCTCTGCTCCCGGTGCTGCAGCTGGGATCCAGGGGAGCAGAACCACCGAGGAAGAAAGAAATAAACAACAGGCACAGAAAGTATCAGTTCTCTCCATTATTACAGGATTTATCTTCCTAATATCCGGGGAGCGTTGCCTGGCAACTCCGTCTCTCCGACCTCTGCCATCTCCCCCCAGCACAGCCCCAACGAGCTCGAGCTGCGTGGAGCCTCCTCCAGCACAATCGTGAGCTGATTTACGGGGCTGGGGGAGCCCGGGAGCGCTGCTCAGCCCTGCGGCCCCAGCCCCTTCCCCCGCCTGGGGGGAGGCTCCCAGCAGAGCAGCGGGGCTGAGCCCCACAGTGCTCCTGGCGGGGTGTGTGGATGGGATGGAGGCAGCTCCGCACCCATCAGATGCACTTCTCCATGCACTCCCTCACCCTGGGACTCCAAGCAAAGGAGAAAACAATCAGTGATAACAGTAAGAAGAAACTGTACACTTGGAATCCCTGCGTGAGGCGTGTGGCACAGCCTGAGCACGCAGGTGGAAGTATCATCTAAATAACTGCAAAATCAATGCTGCAGTGTGAGCAGCGAGGCTCAGCCAGGAGAAAAGCAGGGATGAGGAAAAGGAAGAAGAGCAGGGTTTCAACCTGCAGTTGCTTTCCTGGACCAACATCTCCCCAAAGCAGGCTGCTGATTGCTGCTCATCCGGCTGCACCTCGTGTGCTGGGGGTGACCTCTCTGGCTGCATTTCAGCTCGGTTCTAATAAGGGCACAGCCCTGCTCAGACCCGAAGGCTCTGCATCCAAAGGGCTCAGACCCGAAGGCTCTGCATCCAAAAGGCTCAGACCAAAGGCTCTGCATCCAAAGGGCTCAGACCAAAGGCTCTGCATCCAAAGGGCCTCCCCTGGCAGCAGCTCCCAGCAAGGTGCCCTGCAGGGCCCTCCCACTGCACCACAGAGACACGAGGGGAGGGCACAGGCGTGGTGCTCCGTGGGGAACCAGGAGCTCGCGCAGATACTATGGTGACGAGCATTGTGTAGAACTGAATAGAGCAGAATAGGAAAACTTCAACAGTATCACGGCCAGGATCAGCGAGGCTCCGGGCAAGCCGAACTGGCTGCGTGCACTTGTAAAAGCTGAGGGTGGGCTGCTATTGTAAGGCAGAGAGCTGGGGGAGAGGTAGGGGCGGGGAGCGCTCGAGTGATGGAGAGAATTCAGGTGAAAAAAGGTTAAGTGCAGCCAGATACTGAAGTGAGACAGAGTCGCCCATGAGAGCAGTGCAAACAGTTCCCTGCAAAGAAACCCGATCCCAGGCCATTCACAGCACAAACCCCGAGCCCGGCGAGTGCCCCCTCCCCTCACACTCCATGGGATCTGGCAAGGACAGTGCTGGCTCAGAGTTCATAAATTCTTCAGCAGAAAATACTTAGATACTTAATCAAGGGCTTCTCTGTTACTCCAGAACAAGTTTACATTATTAGAGGGGGAAAAAAAAAAAACCCTCAACCAAACAAAAAGGGTCCTAAATAAAGAGATAAAGTAGTATGACAGGACAGCAATAATAGCTTTCAGGTGTATGTTCTGCATAAGATTTCCAGGCAGTTGGTTTAGTTAATGGATTCCCTTAATCTTTCAGCTGTCAGCGTGCAATCTATAGTCTACTGTTTCTTCCACACCGTATTTATACGGACAAATTCAAACTTGTATAAACAGACAGGAGTATCTATTGTTGTGCAAGAGCAGAACACAATGGGAGCTTGTCACCGATCCATCACAGCTGTCCGGGAGCAGTGGCTGCAGATCTGGGAGCCCAGCAGAGCCTGGAAGGACGCGGAGGTGCTGGGAGTGTGGGAACAGGGGCAGGGAGAGCAGGAGGCTGGGGAAGAGCCGGGGGGGAGAACGGGGAGCTGACAGAGGAAGGCACGGCCTGGTGATGCAGGAGGGGAACCCACAGAGATTTAATCTGAAATAACTGTGGTCCTGTGTAGTGATGGGGGAAATGAGCCCGCTGGGAGGTCACGGGGGCTGAGATGGAAACGCAGATTTCAGTGGTGGGGGGAACACAGCCCCAGAGAGACGACGCTTGAGGGCCCTGCACAAGCTCCTGAAGGCAAATTATGGCCGAAGAGGAGGAGAAACGGGGACATGAGGGAATCTGTGCCCCGTTCCCACCAGGAACGCGCTGCAGTGGGACCTGCGGGGCTGCTGCTGCTCCTCTGCCCCCGGTGCAGGGAGCACCCGGGGTTGCAGCAGTTCCTACCAGCAGTGTGTGTCTCCCACCCAGATGAGGGGGTCAGGGCACGGGGTGCTGTCCCTGCCCCAGCGTTTGGCACCGGGGTGAGCAGCAGCATCCCTGCCCATCCTGGTGCTGAATGGGAGCGGTGGGCAGGAATGGCAGCCCCCGGCTCCCTGCCAGCCGCAGCCATTTGAATACATATTGACAAATTTCCCAGCACATGAAATGCACAGGAGGGAGTGGGAGGGGTGGGGGGGGGATAGGGGGAGCAGCAAGAATGGGTGTCACTTGCTCTTTGCCACTGCCACTTTCCAGCCCTGGAGAGGCTGCGTCTCCCAGGGTGGCACTGAGCAGCCTCAGCGGGGCAGGGGCTGTGGGTGCATTCGTGTAGGAGGAGGGAGGGCTGGAGCAACAAGAGGCTGGGGGGGCAGCTAATGGTTTATTAAGAGGGAAGGGGTCAGGGAGCTGTCATCAGGCCCTGGGGCAATTATGCCACGTATCCAGTCCTGGCTTTTCCGGACACAGCTCATCTCTCTCCTGGGTAATGCAGGCTGCCTACCGCACCTGATCCCCACATTAACACTGTCACAAGCTGATGATATTATCAAGTGAAGCGTGGCCTCCGGGGGGAGCGGGCTCTTAACCCTTCCCATGCCAGGCACAGGGAGGAAGAGCCCCAGCTCATGGCGAACACCAGGTGAAAAGGGATCTATTTAGCTGAGTTTGCAGAGAGAAATGACTGCAGGAAGGAAAGGAGGGGTAGCAGGAAGGCAAGGCACAGACCGTGATGGCTGATGGCTCACGTCAAGGGTGAGAGCCTCAGCGATGCTCGTGGCTTGCTCCCAGAGCTCTCCCAAAGGACAGGATTAGACAAGCCATTGCTCTCTAAATGGACCGTCCTCGGGAAAGCCAGGCCTGCTGCCACCCCTCCTCCTGCCTGCACCAGCCAGGGAATGAAACCAACACCCAATGCAGCTGCACCTTCATGGAGCAACACAGCTGTGTCCTGAGTTGTGCAGGAGCCCCCTCCAGCTCCCTGCAGGACTCTGTTTGCTGCATTTGGGGCCAGAGCAGTGCAGAAGGCCCCTGGGAGCAGCCCTGCCACGTCCCCTGCCCCTCCCCATGGATCTTTCAGCACTGTCCTTCCCAGCACCATCCCCACCAAACGGAGTCCCCCGGGCACCAGCTCACAGGACCCTCCCCAGCCCCTCCCAGCACTGTCACCTGGAGCTCAGGGCCAGAAACAGCGAGTGTGACTGCAGCAGGGTGGCTGCGGTGCTGCAGGGCCCCTCCCGCCTCCCACCCCCCCACGTGCATCCTCCTGCACCTCCCGGGGACCTGCCCTGCACCCCACGCTGCCTGCAGTGCTCTCATTGCACCGCTGACATCTCAGGGCAAGGGAAGCAGGAGGAGGAAAGTGCTCATCCCGGACACGGAGCAGCTGATTGAATTCACCCTTCCCATCGGAATCGGTGTTTTCTTTGAGGTCGGAACAGGTAACTACAGCACAGAATTAAAGCAGTGCCAGGGCTGTGCGTGGAGGCAGCGTGGTGTTCTGGCTCTTCATTCCTATTCACTGCCAGCTCCGGAGGCAGCATCTCCAAATCCCTCTAAATTCCTGCTCTCCCTCTCCTTCATTTCCCTCTCGTCCCACATGCTGAAGTCTGCAAACAACTCACTTAAATCCGCTCCTCCACTGCCCATTAAGCTTTTAACACTCGCTGCCTTTCCCGACAGTGACGCAGATTGTATTACAGCTGCTTAAATGTTAATTTTTCTATTGATTCTACATATCCACATAAAACACATCCACGCAGACATGCACCATGTATCGATGCACACACATCGATACCCACTGCAGGCAGTGCCCCGGGGCTGCCTGCTGCTTGCCAGGGAAGAGGGGCACCCGTGTCAGCAGGAAGACAGAGGCCAAATGCAAGAGCAGTTCCACAAGCAACAGCTTGTGAAGCAGAAAGCCTTTCCTTGGGGTGCATGCAAGGCAAAGCCTGAAGCTGAGGAGACAACAGAGCACTTTCTCCCAACACATGCCCTGCGCTGAGAGGTTTAGCACCGCTTTTATGGGCTTTGCAAGACCACAAAGCACACCTGTGTGCTCGGGCTGCAGCAGGCACTGCAGGGAGCCAGTACGCTGCAGGGGATGGTTTGCAGCCTCTCAGGGATTCAGGGTGGAGGTGACCCCATGGTGGGGCCCCCAGCCCTGTGCTGCCACGTGGGTTATGTCCAGGGGGGGCACAAAGGGCTCCAGGCAGCGGGGGCTTGGTGGCAGCACAGCCGTTCCTACCCCACCTGCTCAGCAGCATCCAGTGCCTCAGACAGAACCAAATCTGCTCCCCAAACTGTATAGAACCAAACGGGTAATTCTGTAGAAGCCCCTCCTTTGGCTGAGCTTGGGTGGATTTTGGCTCAGTGGCAAGATGCACCTCCTGATGCCCTCTGCTCCACACGTTCAATCAGGCCTTTGTCACGGTGTCATCAGTTTTGTTCCCATCGGTGTACGAGAAAAACCCTCTCAACTCATTTCCTTCAGAATTAACTGCTTTTCCATGGAAATTCCCCCAAATCAGAGCAGCTGGAAGCAAGCTGCAGCCCAGAGCACTTCACCCCAGATAGTGAAACTGCAACAAGCACTGCTTTAAGCCTCTAAAAGCAGAGCCACAGAGTGGGGAATGGAAAGCCAACCTGGCTAGTAGCTGCTGAGTTCTTGTCTGCTGATTTCCTTTAGCTGGAAGTTCAGTCAGAGGGCAGAGGTGGGGTAGGGGCTGCAGCCCCACACCAAAAAGGAGTGGGATGTCCCCAGATGGGGAGAGGGATGTCCCCAGGAAAGGAGCAGGATGTCCCCAGGCAGAGGCTGGCTCGTGGATTAGTGGAGTTGTTGGGCTCCGTGTTGCGGTCACGGCAGAGAAGCAGAACTGAGAAGCCAAATGGTTTTGCTAATCCGCTTGCTTTGATTTAGCAGTCCCAACCGTTTGCAAACACAGCTTTAATCTCCGTTGCTGATTTTCAGCATGAAGGGCCTGAGCTCGACTAAAGACACCGGGAAGTGAGGATGCTCAAACACAAATTGTACAGCAGAAGGCGGTGGGAGGAAGACCCTCCGTGCACAAGCTGGGGGCACAGCGCAATGCACAAGCCAGCCCTGCCGCCATGTCGGGGTGCTGTGCCTCCCCCGGGGGCACAGGACAGCCCCCCGCAGAGTGCTGACCCGGCACAGCGGGCAAAGCACCGTGCCCCCAAAGCAGGGAGCGTGGGGGTCGTGCCAGGTCACAAGGAGTGCCCTGCTGTTAATTAGCTCACGGAGCTGGCTCATCAGATCACAGAGCATGACAGGCCCCTAATTGCCACACCGGCCGCTCCGCAGCGTGGCTGATAGCCGGGGTGGCAGAGGGAGCAGCGCGCAGCCCCCGACAGAAGGACCTTGACAAGAGAAAGGTAAGGGCTCTCCTCACCCCGCTCCACTCGGTCTCATTCATCGCATCACAAAAGCATTAGCACGGGGTAATTATCAAAGATCAAAAAATGACATTTGCAAAGGTTGTGCAGGCAATGAAGCCCAGAAACGCGCTTCTGGAGAGGCTCTGCCTTTGTGCCCGGATCTCAAGGAGAGCATTGTGAAGCGCTGATGAAACATTCTGACTGCGCTTCAGAGTTGGTATCACCGCAATTCATTTCAAACTTGACCCAGTTTTATTTCCATATTGGCATATTTCAACTTTTTTTTTTTTAAGAAGAGAATAATTGAGCACACCCAGCAAAAAATGCACCAAATGTTTTGTTTGAGCCAAATCTGTGTTTTTCAGGGAAAAAAGCAGTTGGCAAAGCCTTTTCCTAGAATCACAGTGAGAACATGGGAGAAGCAGCAGATGCACACCAGCACGTGTGTGCGTGTCCATGGGAGGAGCCCCCAGCCCCTGCCCGTACCTGCACAGCCTGCCGGCCTGATGGCTCCTGGGGGTGAGACCTGCTCGGGGGAAGCCCTGCCCTGATTTAGCGGCTGTTGGGCAGAACCAATAAACCCGTCCGCAGATGAGCAAGCACTGACTGGCAGCTGGGGTGGGGGGGAGCGATGGCCACGCAGTGCTGGTGGCCCCGAGCTAATGGCCTGCTCACGGGGAGGGATTTACGGGGTGCACGCTGCTCCCACCCAACACAGAGCCCAGCAAGGGGCTGCGTGCAGGGGGAGAAGGGCTCAGCGCAGCGATGCTTTTCCTGCATGGGATGTGCTCCTCCACTCATCTGCTTATTCTGCCTTCAGGGCATGACGGGAAGCAGTTTTTCCACCTAATGGAAATTTTCTTTGGCATAGAGACCGCAAAGTGAGAGCTGCCTCGTGGGCAGGTGAGCGGGGAGGGACAGAGCTGAGCAGCAGGGGCACCTTTGGGCACGAGACAGGCAGCTCCTGCAGGGCCAGCACAGGGAGGGCTCAGGGGGACAGACCGCTGCTGCTGGGTGCACCTGGGGCAGGGCACGGCCCCCCCAGCACCACCCACCCCTGCCCCACGGAGCAGAGCCACGGCCGCACCCACTGCTGCTTTGGAGGGGATTTAGTCTTCCCTAAGTAAACATGGAGGCAGTTGATACACACCTTATAATTACATTGCTCCACTCTGCAATTATTACATTTTCCAAGCTACAGCTGCTTCCTACTCATTATCAGGTTAAGAAACTTCTCCTGATAGCACCACTGTGTGAACCCTGTAATTAAGAGGCAGACCACCCAGCAGCTCCCAGCACACAGCTGCCATGCTGGGCTCAGCTCTCGGGGACAGGCCAGTCACTTTCCCATCACCCAGGCACCGTCCTTCCCCCCACCTCCTTTTCCATTTCTCAGCATCACATCACGAACATCCTCACAGCCCCAGCAGCACGGAGGAGATGCGCTGAGTGCTGAGCAGGGATCTGCTGAGCACGGCGCTTTGTATGGGCACTGGGGCTCCCCGGGTGCTCGCTTGCAGCTTTGTGAGCAAACAATTTATCTGATGGATTTCACGTTTCCCATTTGCAAGCACGGATTTCTTTAAATGAGATTATTTGTTGTTGGAAAAGCAGTTTCCTGCAGCCCTGCCTGGACTCCGGCTCTTACTGCAGCTGCTGGGAGAAGCGATTGGGTCGCACGCATCTGCCTGAGCCCCCCCCAGGAGAAGCGATTGCCTCCAAAAGGCGGGGGGACATCACCTGCAGCAGCACGGGGCAGAGCATGCCAGCATGGGGACGTGCTCCCCAGCCCCAGCACACACGGGCAGCAGCACTCGGCTCACTGCAGAGCTCACTTCTTGCAGGAAGCCCCAGAGCTGAGGCTGAGCAGCTGCAGATCAGGGCACGTCCAGGGAGAGCAGCGTGCAAGGGCTGCAGATGGGCCGGAGCTGCAGGCCAAGCAGATTTAACCCTGATCACAGCGATTCTCCTCCTCCGCATCACTTTTAATTGGGTTTGGGCCTGTTTGTAAGAGAGAAGAGCACTCCTCAGCCCGAGCAGTTCAGAGCACCGCCATACCCTCACCACACAGAGGTGGTAATTCCATGACCCTCCCTGGCCTGCACAATTTAATGCACTTAGGGAGAACTTAGCTGCTACTGCTGAACTCAGCCCGTGGCATTACTTGATGCCTTTAATTGCAGGAAGCAGAGCTGGGCTCCAGACAGCAGCGCAGAGCGGGATCGTATCAGTGCAATCAGAGCCACCAGGGGAGCACACGAAGGACGCTGCGGGCACTGCCCCTCCGCCTGCCCTGCAGCAGCAGCCAGGTGCTCCTGCAGCCAGGAGCTGCCCCCCGAGCTGCCTCCTGCAGCCGCTGCCCCTTGGTGGAGGAGTGGGTCCGGGAGCCATTCTGTGTGCAGGAGCACTCTGCAAAGAAGGGATGGAGCAAACGGATTGAAGCTCTTGCTGCGCTTGCCAGTGGCAGCGGGATCCATCCCTGTGAGCAGAGCTCTGCAACCAAGGGACAAATCCCTCCCCAGGTGGGACAGCAGGACACACACCAGCCCTGGCTGGATGCTGCTGGGCTTGGCAGGGACAAGTCATGGGGACAGGCAGTGAAAGTCAAACCAACAGGCACAGAGCTCCCCTGGATCTCCCCCCAGGTCCACATGCAGACAGCCCGCTCCCCCTGACTTCCCCTGCCATCCCAGCAGCCCAGCTTCCACGCCGTTTATCACTCACCTAAAAATCGATGACAAGCTGGAGTGACCCCAGGACCCGGAAGTATAAATTGCCCCTAATTACCAGAGCACTCGTTACACTGGAGCGTTGAGCACAGGGCCATGCTGCCCCCTGACCCCAGCTCATCCCTCCTGCTCCCAGCACTTCCCTGCAGCTCTGCCCGCCTTGGGACCGCTGCTGCTTTGTCTTCAGCCCATCCGTCTTTAAAACAAAGCTGAAGGACCCCCCTGCGAGGTGCATTTAATTAAAAGTTTGCAAGATGCTTGAGGAGCACCAGGCACATAAAAAGGGGCCGTGATGCCATCAAAGCGCTCCCAGGAGCAATGGGAGCCCGTCGGGTTCCCGGGGGAGACCCAGGGGAATGCAGCATTCCCCCTCCCAGCTGCTTCCCAAGGCCCTGGCATTTGCTTAGCCCCAGGCTCCAGCCAAGGTAAACGGGAGCGCCGACCCCACCACCTCTTCCCACTCCAGTTGCCAGGGGCCGCCGAGTGCCCTGGCAGTTGAGCAGCCCTTGAAAGGCTCCTTTCAGTGTAATTAGACATGNAAAAAAAAAAAAAAGCTAAGGAAAAGAATTTATGCATCTTCTAATAGCCCTCGAGTGTCCATCCAGCCACAGCCTTTTTCCCCAGGCTTTTATTTGGAGAGTTGCAATAATTTATGTCATGCAATCAAGTTTTTGTCTGCGGTCTCCAGGAGGGACCATGAGTGCAGAGCTGGGGAAGGAGCCCCGAGCACAGGGAACAGAGGGAGAGGGGAGGCGGCAGCTTGTGGCTGCTCATCGAGGCTACAGAGCAGGATTCATCCCATCCACGGGCAGTGAGGGGCTCTGAAGCAGCCTGACCCACGGACCAGAAGAATGGAAAAAGCAAAGCAAGTCCCCAGACGGAGCCCAGCTGGGATGGTGCCTGCTGCAGAGCATGCTGCTGGGGGTTGGGTGCAGTTAAGCCCCATCCTTTTGATGGCTGCAAAGTATCAGGGTCCTGTGCTCAGCATCAGCCATCACCCTCTGACCCTGCTGCTCAGCTGGGGGACGTGTCCCAGCCCAGCAGGAGGGACCCTAGTGGCAGCGCTGCCTCTGCTCCTGCCGGGAGGGAGCACAGAGCTGCCAGGCTCTCCCAAACACAACCAGCGCCAGCTTGGACAAGCCCAGCTGATAGAGCCCAGCACATTTCCTGTCACTGTTTGTGTAATGTCTGAGCTGAATTTGGATTCAGAAACACCCAGGGCCCACTCCTTCTTCCCACAGCAAAGCCCCTGGGCTCAGGTCCCAGTGAGAGTGTTCTGAGCTGGAGGATCGCTCTGTGCCCACCCTGCTGCC
The DNA here is from genome assembly GCA_013396635.1 of Penelope pileata. Classification (NCBI taxonomy): domain Eukaryota; kingdom Metazoa; phylum Chordata; class Aves; order Galliformes; family Cracidae; genus Penelope; species Penelope pileata. Next base: position 26,831 of record WBMW01002890.1, on the reverse strand, counting down.
TGCGGGACACACCAGCCAGTGTCCCTGCCCTGGCACTGCCTGGCACCTGCCACAAACCCTCATCAGCCACAAACCGTGCTGCCACACCCTGCCCAGCTCCCACACCCCTGAGTGCCCCACGGAGCTGCTCCCTGCAGGCTCTGAGCCCTGTCCCAGCACCAGCTGCGCTGTGCCCAGGCAGTGCCAGCAGCTGTGCAAGCCAGATGCTGCTGCCACCCCCATCCCCACCCCCGAGAGAGGCAGAGCATCGTCTGAGCCCACATGCAGATGGTATGGGTGGATTTCCCCAGCTCAGCCTGGCACCTCCATGATCTCTGCGCTGCCACAGGTCACTGTCCTTGGGGGGGCAGGAGGGGCTGTGTCAGAGACAGGCGGTGCACAGGGCTGGGATGCACACTGCAAAGGAGCTGGGTTCCTTCTGACAAGGGCACAGGAGATAAATGCATCTCCCATCCAGTGCTGCTGCTGTGCAGGGGGAGCCGCGCGGTTCCTCCCAGGGGTCCAATCCTGGGGAGGAAAACATTTTAGTAACATAGAAATTAGGTCACATCCCCTCAATTGTCTGAGTAAATGGGACGGTGTGTACATTTTATTTACCTTCCTACAGGGCAAATGTAGTGAGCATGTAATAAATCATTTCTGCAGCTGCTGGGCAAGCCTCCTGCTGCAAACCCAGCAAAATTCATGCATACTAAACCTGTCCTAATTACAGCTCCCTTTCCATCTCTCTCCTCCCAGCTCCTTCTTACACATCCACTCACTTGTCACTCCCTGCCTTGCTCCTCCTTACCCCATCTGCTCCTTCCTCCTCGGTGCTGCTCACGATGCTCACCCACAGCCGCAGCCCCTCTGCTGCCCGGGGGTGCGCACCTCGGCCCCCGCCCCGGGGACATGCGGGGCCTCCACCAAACACTGGGGAACCTCTGGGCTCCCAGCGGGATCTCACGGGGCTGCTGACAGCTCTGAACCCCGCTTTTGGTTGCTGGAGCCCACATTTCCACTTCCACGAGCGAGCACAGGTTGGGGGTTCCCCCATTTGCCTGGCGATGGGGTGGGGGCTTCGGGGGTGCCTCCGCGGTCCCGGCAGAAGCGGGGCTGCTGGGAGCTGAGCTTTCTCACAGCACTTCAGACATCAGAGCAAACAAGCTGCGTCTGCTTCGCGGGGCAGATGACAATAGCCCTGAATTGCAGCAAAAAGGATCCAGATTGGTGTTTACAAAAGCCTTCCTAAGGACAGCAAATCACCGCGGAGCATCGCCCGGGGCCGTGCCAGGCTCCCCAGCCCCGGGGGAGCGGCTGCTGGGAACCGAGGAGCTCCCAGCGCCGACCCCCAGCTCCGCGGGGCCGGGCAGTGCCGGACACGGCCCCGCTCCCCAGCACTGAGCCCCAGCGCCGGGAGCAGCCAGGCACCACATGTGCTGGGCCTTCCTCACGGGCTGTGGAGGCCTCGAGGTCCTTAAAATAATCCTTGAGAAATAAACAAACAAACAAAAAAAATAATGCCAAACGCAAATGCAGAACAGGCGTATTCCAGTCATTTCTCCAGCAGAGTCTATTCAAAGAGCGGAGAGAGGATGACACGCTGGGCCAAGCTAAACACCCTGCAACACTCTGCAAACAATAGCTTCACAGAGCATGAAGCCAGAGGGAATCATTGTGGTCATCTGCTCGGATCTTCTGCAGAACACATGCCTTGGTGCTTCCCAGAATTCATTGTTTAATCAAGGCAAGACTCTCAGAAATAGTCGCTCCTGACTTAAACTTTTCCAGGGCAGGCGGATCCACAGCGGAGCAGCACCGGGGCCGAGCAGTCTGTCCCTGTAACCAGCCCGAGGACTGTGCAACCAGAGTGGGAACCCCACTGACGGGAAACAGCGAGATGGAAACTATTTGCAAATTTAGGCTGAGACCAGACTCAGCTGAGCCGGGCATTTTTCTGCACAAAGCTCTTGGGCTTTGCATTCTAGGGCTAATCCTCCTCCTCCTCCAGAGAGGAAAAGGGGCCCAAGCAGGAATGCCATCACCTGAAACCAAAAAAAAAAAAAAAAAAATGTTCTGAGGGCAGAGTGCTGTGTCCTGGTTGACTCCTTGAGCACCTCGCAGATAGCACTGGTGTCTGCACCTCGCGGGGCAGCTCCTCACTGGTGATGCCACAGCCTGGGTGCCAGCCCCACCACAGCAGCAGAACGCAGTGGGATGCTTCTCTTGGCAAGTGGGAAGTGCATCCCCTGCTCCCAGAAGGAATGCTTCAGGTCTTACCTAACGCACCTGAGAATTTTGTAGAAGTCTGGCATGCTGACAGCTCCTAAGATTTGCCCAAGTATCTCGCTCTTAGCCTACGGCGAGGGAAGGGAATTTGAGTCATTACAAGTATTTGCGCCTTGTTCTCTAGGCCTCTTCAGCTGTGATTCAAGCAAGTAATTTTTGTTGTGCTCTTCATTTAAAAACCACATTTCCAACCCTCTTCCTCAGTTATGCTTTCTGGTCAAGCGATACAGCATCCCCAGAGACAGCATCCCCAGAGGGCACTTTGTGTGAGACACATCTCCATGATGGAGAAGCAGGACACCTCACCCAGAGCTGCAGGAACACGGCTTTGCCCTCACTTCCAGCCCATGCTCAACCAAAACCGACCCTGAAACATTCCCAGCAGGAATTTGCCCTCCCACTCCACAACCCAGGTGTTGCGCCGCAGCATGGGGTTTCTGCACAGCTGGGCACAGCCTGGCATGAGCTTGCAGAGAGCCGTAGGAACATCACATGGGTGTGTGCTCCATGTTTTGTGGGGACTGTAGGGGCCAGGAGGGGCATGCAGGCAATTCTGGGTTGTGCTTTGTGCTCCTTCCCTTCCCCTAGGCTGTAACTCCTAAGAGCAACAAGCTCATCCCCCACTTCTCTACAGCAGAGTCAAAAATGGGAAAGAAACCCATTTCCCTCATAGTGTACCCAGTCACTAAAACCAGAGAAAGAAAAATAAAGGATATGGGGCAGCTCCAAAGGGCAAAGAGTGGGCAAGGGGAGGGAGGCAGGGGAAGGAGGATACAAGGCATTGCCAAACCACCGCAAACTCAGCGAGGAGATTGTGCTTGGATGAGGCTCCTGGAAAAACCAGCTGGAGCAGGGAGCCCAGCCCGGCCAGGGATTAATGAGCGCTGACATCCACTTCCACCAGCAGTGCCCAGTGGCTGCCGGAGATGACAGCCCTGCCTGAGTCAGGGCTTGGAGAGGTGTAGCTACTAATCCAGTGGCACGAAGGCCTAGAGCAAGGCAGACAGACAGACGGACGTCAGCCAAACCACAGGATGCTTACCAGCCCTTTCCTCATGCTGCCCTCCTGCCTGGGGCTCATCTACCCGCATCCCAGTGGGAAGGGGATGGCACAGTGCAGGGAGCAGGACCAGGAATCTCACCTGGCAGGAACAGACACACACCTGAACACCACGCACAGAGCCCTGGAGAGCAGGCAGCTTCTGAAGGACGTCAAGCAATAACTCCTCAGCAATGACATCCTTGCAGCGGGAAAGTTTCTTTCATTAAGGGAAAACCACTAAACAGAAGCACTGGTTTCAGAGCAATAACCATTGAAGCCCAGCACCACCAAGGAAGCCCAAGGCCTTCGCCACAAGCCCTGGGCTGCTTCCAAGGGCTGGGAGGTGTCAGCGCTCACACGTTGGGCTCTCCTATTGGAGGCAGCAAGTTCTGAATCTCACACAAGAAACATCAACATCAGAGCTCCCTTCCTCACTGTGACAGAAGGGAAACAGATCTATTACTATTTGTTCAGTAAATGTTTTTGCTGGCTACAGGATCCACTGGTTCTTCAAAGACAAGCAGAAGTCTGGTCCCATCCAGCTGCTCCCACACACAAGGCAAGGTGGGAAAGCCAGGCTGGGGGGGAACACCCAGAGTTCTTTCCTCACCAGAGCCTCAGCTCAGAGCACAGCACTGAGGCACCCCAGCACCCACCTGGCCTGAGCCTCTGCTGGGCACTGGGGCAGAAAAGTGTCCCTGGTGGTGAGACCCCATCTGAGCCCCCTTCTACTAACATTGCCCCTTGCTGGGCACTCCCTTTCCTCCCCAGCGCTTACCTGCAGCTTCATTCGTGCTTTGTTACCTCCACAAAAACCTCTTCTTTGTGAGTGTTCAAGGAACATTCTTCTAACAGAGTCCTCCCAAGGAAACCCTTAAAACAAAAAGTCCCCTTCAAGTTCCTCATAGCTGATCCCTGTTTATAATACAAGAGCTCGTTTGGAAAGCACCTGGGTGTCATTAGCTCAATTCCCCAGCTGGGAGAGCAGGGATGGGCCGATGTACTCTGACCCATCCCAAGCCAGGGACTGCTGACGGTACCACTGTTGGGCACAAGGACAGGTCTGGTCATTCACCTGGAACTGAGGTGTGGGGAACCAAAATATTTGTCTAAGAAAGACAAAGGCAGAGCAGATTTCCCCATGGAGCTGTAGGAAGCTCAGCTAAGCTTTGACTCCAGCTCTGTGAGCCCTGGCTGCAAGAGATTCCCAGGGAATCTGTCAGCAGCCAGGAGCATCCTGCTCTGGGTATCCATGCTGGGCTGCTGTCAGTGAGCATGGTGAAGAAAATTAAATGAAAATTCAGCCGACAAACCTGACAGTGGCCTAATTTGGAAAGGCAACATGCCTCGGGCCGTGCCGGTGGGGCTGGGAGAGCAAACATTTTTAAACGTTCTAAAAATCCCTCAGTGCTTCTCCCTTGCCCCAGGAGACTCAGAGCCCCGGAGCATCTCGGAGTGCTCCCCCCACTCTGTCTCACACAGCTGGGATGTGCCACGGTGCTGGGACAGTGGGCACGGAGCCAGCCCCGCTGTCGCTCGGAGCTGCACATCGCTCCCTGCTAATTGCTTGTGACGAAGCAGCGCGTGGGGCTGGGGAGCAGAGCTGCAGCATCCATCAGTCAGTCCCTGGGGGACACACAGCACTAACCCAGCCTGCATCCCTGGCACTGCCCGGGACAGTGCTTGAGCAGGGTGAGCACCGGGCTCGCCTGTGCCCTTTGCACTTGGACGTAGGTGCTGGTACTGCCTTACCCACTGCAGCCCTCCGGGTCTCCTCCGTTAGCTCTCCTGCCATCCATCCACAGGCACTGTGTCCTCCCTGTGCCTGTTAACCTTGTGCATGTTTTTAAATGATGCCATTTCCTTTGGCTTGCACAGCGTTTTATTTGTTCTTTATGGCACTGGTCTCACGCGGGGTGGATGTTGCTCGGAGAGAAATGGATGCTGCAGGGAGGAGGGGACGGGTTGGCTCTCCAGGCTGCAGCCCTCGCTGTGACATTGACTCGCTGCTCCCTCTCTGCCTGTAAAATGGGCATGGTGACACTCACCTGGCTGCTGCAGGAGGTGAGGGTGACAAATGGCACTATTTTAGCAGCTGGTACCGGTGGCACTGTGCTCAGTGGGCTGAGTCACTTTACAGGTATGAACACATCAATTCCCAGGGATGCCAAGTGCAGGGAGCTCCCCTGCTCTCCTCCGTCTCTCTGTCCTCAGGCACTGGGGGTCCAGCAAGGTTCCTGCCCATGCTGCAGACACTCAGACCCCGGCAGTGTGGCCATGGCCCAGCTGCGCTTCACCAAGCTGTGAACTGGAACCCAATTAACATGTTCAGAGCTCCTGCCTGTTGTCAGCATCCCCTTGGCTCTGAAGGATGCTCCAGCACCACTGCATGGAGCTGCAGCTGCCTTTGTCCCCATGGGATGGAGGAGCAGCAGCTCCCACGGAAGAAGGGCAGCTGTCGGAGGCTGCTGGGCATCGCCGAAGGCTGAAGATGCACTGATGTCAAACAGATGTCACACTTCATACGTACATCATTCCTCAAAGCACTGAGCATCCCCTGCATTCTCACACCTTCAGAGGTGAACCCCACACCCTGAGCCTCTGTCTGCATGGTGGCACCAGCCAGAAGGCAGCTTTGTCCCTGATCATTGGCCCTATTTCCATGCACACCATCACACCCCCCCTGCACACATGCCTGCAGCCAGCCCGCAGCCAGGGTAGCCCAGGAGTCAATGGATCCCGCTGGCTCTCCCCAGCAACAAACAGCAGCGAAGTGTGGGAGCCCAATGGGGCATTTAACCCAGCACCACGCTGCAGGAGGGGCAGGGGAGGGGAAGGAAGGCTCACTGCTTGCTGTGCCCCCCCTAAGCCCTCGCTGTAACCAGACCCCTGCGTGCACAGCCCCAGCCTTGCACAG
>WBMW01002890.1:0-20584 GCA_013396635.1 Penelope pileata | reverse complement strand
GGGGGGGGGGGGGGGGGTGTGGAGGAGCCCCATGAGAGGCAAGAACAAACCACACCTTGAGCTGGCTCTGTCTTTCGCTGCTGTTAGCTTGTCCTGTGATTCTTTTATTATTTTTTTTAATTCTCAGAGAAACCAGGATTTGAAGGACTCAGCTTTCCCGCACACATCCGCAGCAGCAGCATCTCTGCAAACGAGCGGAAGGCAAAGGTGACTGCAAGCACAGGACACCCATGGTAGCCATAGGGCCGTGGCTCTCCCTGCAATATCCATGCCACACACCATAGGCAGCCGCTGGAGCCCAACAGCTGTGGACTGGATGATCCCCAAATCCCCAGTCCCTCTGCAGATAACCACTGTGGTGTTCCCATCACAAAGAAGCACTCACGGGAGCTGTGTGTCCTTTGCTGTCAATCAGCATTGGCTGATGAATTTTTATCAGTGTTTAGCTCATCTTCCCCCACACCTTTCTCTATGGCCACGACATATGCCCTTCCCACATGCATGCTCCCAGTGAAAGCTGGGCCACGTCCACACCAAGCCCAGGGCAGCAGCTCAGAGGTGTGGGTTCCCAAAGGAGCACCCTGCATGCATGGGGGCTTCCAGGGTTTTTCTGGCGAAACGTCCCCTGAGCAGAGCCAGCGATGGCAGCACGTCTGCCAGGCACTGCCACAGCCCCGGGCAGCCCTGCAGACCCACTGCACCCAGCCTGGGTCTCACCCTGTGTGCAGATCAGGACCTGGAATTTCTTCCAGATGAGCAGAGAGCACCAAAAGGCACAGCCTTCCCCCAGCCCTGCTGCTGGGAAACACTCTCCCGATAACATTCTCCAGTGCAGGGCTGGGTGTGTGCTCGGGCTCAGGGCACTGCCTCTCTCCACTGCCGCCCCAGGTGGGTTTCCCTTTGATCCTGTTAATCATCCCAGTAGCCAGCCCCAAACAGTCTGGAATTGATAAAAAGCACCGAGTGGTTCAGGGCAGGGGTAAAAACTTGCAGACAACAAAAGGAAGGGCCAGGAGGAGAATCCATCCCTTCCTCGTGCCGACAAGGTGCTGCTGCAGCGGGGATCCTCAGCTGTCCCAGGTATGCAGCCGGGAGTTGTTAATGCTTCGCAGCCGTCACGGGTCCATATATCAGCGCGCCTTGCCAAGGGAGCTCAGCTAATGAGGGTGATTTATGCGGCGGTCACTAATGGCTGACCTGGGCTCCCATCAATCTCTCCTGGAGGTTTCCGAGGATGGAGGGAGATTACAGCTCTGCTGCCATAAATACGGGGAGCGGTGCCGTGCCAGCACCCTGCTGCAGCGGGAGGCGAGGGGGGGCCGGGCGCTGCTCACTGGGATGCCCCCGCACAGTACTGAGCCCACGCTGCCAAAAGTGGGGCAGGGGAGTGGGACCCCCCTCGGTGAGGAGCCCCTGGGCTGCCTCCAGCCCCCACTGCTGCAAACTGTTGCCACTAGACACAGCAAGAATCTCGTTCTGTTTTTAAATCCAGCTCCATCCTTTTGTTCTGTAGCGAGCTGAGGTGCAACCTGCAAAACCTCGGGGTGCTCCTGCCATGGGCTGTTGTGGCATGGGTGTGGCACAGGGACACTGCACTGAGTCATCCAGCTGTGCACGAGGGTGTTAATTAATGCACCCTGAGCCAGCGTAGCTGTGCAGACTCCAAACAGCAGAGGAAGGGTTAACCCAACCGCAGCCAAAAGGGAAAAGATGGTGAGAATGGAGATACAGGAGGATAAAAGGGCTCTCAGGAGGGGTCAGCTTGAGAGGAAAGGAAACAGAGGAGAGAAAAGAAATTTGCTTCCCCAGAAACTCGAAATGGCCAAAGGAATTGGTGAGCTGAAGGACCAACACCTGACCGAGGTGGCCTGTCCCCAGGCTGTGCCCCACGGACACAGCCCTGGTGGGGGAATGAACATCTCCTGCCAGGAGGTGCCCAAACAGGAGGAGGACGAGGTGGCCATCCTCAGCGATGCTGTCTGCAAAGGCTGCAGGCTCTGGTGACATCTGAGTACCAGCAGCAGCAGCGTTCTCCTTGGCCTGAGATCTGCGTTCAGTGTATTGGCTCAGAACAGGCATTTAGGATGTGCCCCGCTCCTCCTTTCGCTGAAGCCTGACTCCTCAGCTTGTTGCTCTGGGGAGGAAACAGACGATGCCCTACATGGATGGGGAGCTGGGAACTGCTTCTCCTCTCTTCAACATGCAATCGGGCCCAGTGGGCTGGGAACAGCCGGGGCTCCAGCACCCCGCTTCCAAGGTGATGCTCTACCCTTGAATGTGACAGCTGCCAGAGATACCCTGCGTGGGACGGGGCTGCCGGTGCAGGGCCAGGTGCATTGCTCAGGGTGTCAGGGCCAAATAGTGAGAGCAACAGGAGCACAACCCACGGGCAGCCGGCGATGGGGGCCGGGTATGGCTCCATGCGAGCCCCTGCCCAGCTGCACCCCGTGGGCGCGGGCCATTGACAGCGCTGGCACAGAGCTCTCCTCTTGGCACTGTCTCCCTCCCTACAAAACACATTAAATATTTAGTGGAGCAGAGCGCTGAAGCTGTCCGCCTCCGTGCCAGGCAGGAGTTTTAGCTATTGGGAAGCGATCCCTTCCCTGGCACCGAGAAGGCAGAAATATGTATCGAGAGGCGGAACGGCTCCAAAAGGAAAGACAGAGAGACAACTTTGTTGTCCCGGCCAAATTGCAGCCTGCCAACTTCTGCTTCTCTAAAATGCTGCCTGCATTTCCAATAAATAACAAAATTCCAACCAAGCCCGATCCCTTCCATCCCTGCCTGAAACGCTGCAGCAAACACCTGCCGCATCCAGCCGGCAGCGCGTCGTCGCGGGGCGAATTGATCTCTGCGTAGAGCCTGCACGTTTGTCTGTAAGGCTCATTAAGATCCGGCAAGATGAAAGGCAGCGCAGAAATGTAAGATCATTATCGTTATCAAAAGAAACACAGAAAACTGCTGCTAGAGAGGCAGATTTGTTTCCATATAGAAAGCTGTTCAAAGTTCTCCAAGACGCTCTTTAATAAGATGGCTGTTATGTGAATAAACTTCAAGAGCTCCTCTCGCACTGGGGAGCGCTCCCAAGGCTCCGTTTGCCTCTCACGTCCGTCCCGTGGTGTTTCTGAGCCATTTCTGATGGCTGGGTGGCAGTTTCGGGGAGGCAGGGACACACGGGCTGCGACGAGGGACTCCTTGTTCCCAAACAGATCTCGATTCCTGCACCAAAAGGTGTTGGCCTGAGCCCAGCCCCAGGGCTCAGGGCTGGCTGATGGGAGCACGGATGCAGCCAGTCTGCTCGTGCCTGGAGGAAGCGGAAGAGTTAACTCAAGGCACCATCTTTTCCAAGAAGAATCAGTTCTTCCCACACAGGGTCATTTCTTTTTTGAAACCAGCCTCTCTTTTATCCACAAGAAAATCTGCTCGTAATTATAAACCAAGCAAGAAGGGGGGTTCTGGAAATATTCATCTGCAGCTGAGCCGTTCTCACCCTGGCACCGGCGGCGCGCGCCTTCCTCGCGCCCATCTGTCGCGGCCGCGAGCAGCACGGTGCTGCCAGCCGGGCTCTGCCACCCGGCGCCTGGAGCGCGGCACGGAGCGGGGACACGGCGAGGGGCACGGGGCTGCATCCTGCCCCGTGGGTCTGCAGTGTGCAGGGACAGCCTGGCACGGGGGGGGGCAGCGGGAGGAGGAGGGGAGGCACCGGCTCTGTCCGCGCTGCACGCAGGATGGGCTGAAGCAGAAGGGTCCCGGTGCCAGGGCTGCTCGGGTCCGTGTCTCGGGGCCCATAGCAGCGCTGAAGCAGAGCAGGGATGCGGCCGTGCCCCGGTGCCTCCACGGGTACCAACCCACGATGGGGTCCCTGCTCCTCCTGCACATCCGCAGCTTCTCCCCGTGATGTATCCTTCCCTCCTTAACTGCATCCCATTTACATTGCCAGGAATAAATCAATCTGTTTCTTGGTGCCTACACCTTCAAATATTTATAGACTGTTATTATACTTTTCACTCCCTCCCTATACACACATGCCCTCTCCTTTAAACGTCTCTTCACCAAACTATGTCTATTTAGTTCTTTTAATCCCTCCCCATAAATCTGCCCTGATCCACTCGCTGCACTGCATCCATTTATTTCTGTTAATGAGGGGCCCGGCAGCGGATGGCCGGGCTGGGGCTGCCCGGGGGCTCTTCTCACCTCTCCCCATGGCCCCGCGCTCCGGGGCCCGCAGCTCCACCATGCTGCAGCTCAGAGCCCCCCAGCCCCTACCGCAGTGCTCAGCTCTGTTCTCCAGCCAGACTTCTGCTTTCTGTCTCCTTTGAATTTTTACATTTTCTTTTCTTTTTTTTTTTCCTTTTCAACCCAACTGCAAATGACAAAACTGCAAGCAGCTCCCAGACAACTTGCAAACCCAGAAATGAGCTATTTCTGGCGACTGAATTTAAACTTCCACTCTTACTTGCAGATTGCCTGCAAGCAGATTGCGAGTACCAGGCATCCAGAAGCCGGGGAAGGCTGCGAGTGGGGATTTGGATGCTCACCCCACGTGGGCTCCCTTCCTGCCTCGATCTGGCAGGCCCCGAGCCATCGGGAGCAGCAGCCCCGATCCCCAGCTCTCCGTGCTCAGCATCCTCTCTTGGCACTCCTCCAACCCCTCCCTGAGCAAAGCTGCTCCTGAGCACAGCAATATGCTGAGGAGCACCCAGAGCATGCGAGACCCAGGTGGGGAGAAGGCGTTATCCTTCCCCAGCACAGGGCACGCGACACAACAGGCTCAGGAGGGTCACCAAGGGCAGCTGTGTGGGGTACGTAAAGAATTGCAGCAGAAAAGCATCCTCCCCTCCATGGCTTGACCTGCTTTAGGTCAGCTGGAAACCTCTCCTTTGCCAGAGCACCTCAGCTTCTTAGATTTGTCCAGGTTTAATGGGCAGGAGACATGTCCAGGGAGCAGAGCCATGTGTCCCCAAGGGCCTCCCCTCCCGGTGCTGGTACCCCTGGGAGCACTGCCCGGCGAGCAGCCATCCCCACAGCTCCTGAGCACGGGGCGAGGTGAAGCTGCGTTACCCACCTCAGCCTGCTCAGTGTTTTCATTTTCAGCCAAGCAAGCCTGTAGATCTTTTCCATACCAGAACCTTTAGCCCCTCTGCAGTGATTGTTTCTTCATCCCTTCCTTCATGGCATCCTGGATCTGACACAGCCTTCCCCCTGGCAGCATCCCCTCCTCCCTGCAGCCCTCCCAGCTGACTCCTGACACTTCCATCACGGTGAGCAGGCACCGATCCCAGGCAGAGCTCTCTTCCAGAAATGGTTGAAGACCTTTCTGCAAGGAAAAGGACCTTGACCCACCTGCAGCGCCTGCCCTCCACCCCTCTGCAGTCAGGAAGAAACAAGCCTCCAGCCCTCCCTTTCTGAGCCATCCCCGTTCCCCTCGGCCTCCCAGCACTTGGCCACTTCTGCCTTTCCCACCCAGCAGGTGCTGCTTTGTATCGCCACGCAAAGCCCCGCTCAGCTGGAAGTCCTTGTGAGATTAAAGCAACTTCACTCCCATTAAAGTTGTTTCTGTGATCCTCTGCAAATTCCGGGGCTTGCAGCCATGTGAGCAGAGCCCACATCTGAAGGGCTTTTGTTCACCTCCGGGTGATGTGTGTGCTGCAGGACAGGCACCGCGTTGCTGCCCTTTGCTGCCACGCCGACCTGGCATTGCTCTTTGCTGTGCCCCAGTTCGGTTGGGGTGGGTGGGAGGGACCCATATCCTCGAGCAAGGGGTGCCTGAGCTGGGCACGAGCTGCTCGCTTGGTCCCTGAGCCCCGGCCGATGGGGGCTGCAATTATCCTTTGGCCCTCACACAAATTGCTCATTGACTTGGAGCGCCGAGTGCTGACTCGCCGGCTCCGCTTGGAATTGGGGCTTAAATCAAAGAGCTTCCCTCCAGGGATCTGGGGGAGATGGAGACAATTAGATTTGAGCCCTGAAGTTTTACAAGTCTAATAAATTTCCTGGTAGCCTCGGGCTGCCGGGCTGCCGTGCAGGAGCCAGGCGAGGGACCATGGTGAGTGAAAGCAAACATTGCTCAAGATGGGAAGCCACCGCGCTGATCCCTCATCCCTCAGCAGGGACTGGTGCTGGCCCCGTGTCCCGCTGTGCTGGGGGCTGGGGGCAGCTCCTGGCATCCCAGGTGCCTGACACCCTCCCTGCCCACCTGAGCAGGTCAGCGGGGAGGGGAGGAAGAGGAGAGGAGGAAGGCCAGAGCCTGTGGTGTGGGCTGCTTGCTTCTGGTGACAGTGAGGAGAGCATCTCCGCTGCATTTCATGCAGCGCTGCCACAAAGGGGCATGGGGAGCCCGCAGAGGTGCTGGCAGAGCGCAGCACACAGCAGGCGCAGCCCGGCAGGCACTGCCGAGCTCAGAGGGCAGCAGAAGCACCGCTCCGTGCCCACCCCTCCCTCTGACCGGGCAGGAGCACGCAGCTCTGCGTCCGCCCCGTCCCCGCCTCTCCGGGCGCCTCGGGCGTTTGTTTGACATAATATTGCCGTAAATTACATATTCCTCTGACATGATGTAAAATATGTTTTATGCTCCCATTTTCCCCCTGCCTTCCCGCTAACCCTTTTTCTTTTCCAATTTGAGCTGGATACACTGTGCCAGGGATTAGCACAGACTTATTTAAGCAGCCAGTCAACTCTGAAGCATTGCTCATAAAACCTGGAGGTCTCCGCAAGCCCGTCGCACTTGTCGCTGGTGACCATAAATCCCCTCCGTGCGGGCCACGCTCCCCCTCCTTCTCTCAGTGCCTTCCTGAAGCGGCCTGGCAGCCCCATGGTGCACGAGATCGGGTGCTTGGCGAGGTCAGACCCCATGCACCAGCTGCACTGACCCTAAAATCCAGCTGTTCCCTGAATGCCCTATTACCTCTTGTCTCCACTTGCACCCATGGGTGGGCATAGAGGGGTCCGTAGGGCTTGGGCACCCCATCAGAGCTCATCCACCCCCTTATTTCCAGGCTGGTTCCCAGGCAGGCATGGGTTTGGAGATGCCCTGAGGCAGCAGGTGCGGCTGTGAGATGGGGGACACCTCGCACTGCGAGCCAGGGCTGGGAGCCCCCTGAGACAGCGGTGCCACATGGGGTCCCCTCTCCCCAGGTCTGGGGGTCCCAGCACGAGCTGGCAGCACACAGCAGTGGGGAGGACGAATGGCAGCATGCCACCACCCTGCTGTCCCCTGCCCTGTGTGCCACGGGCCACTGGGCACCGCTGGCCCCAGTGGTGGCAGCAGGGGGGAGAGCTGGGCTGGGGGGTTTTGAGCTCCTCCTCTAAAGCAAATATTTCCTTGAGGGACTTTGCAAATCCCTCATCCTGACAGGCTGGATTCCTGCATTTATGTTCTGCAAGAAAAGCTCCAAACAGAGATTTCATCCTGGAGGAATTCATGGCACCCGCACTGCTGTCGGGGCTGCAAGGCCGTCTGCGCTCTCCCCCGTGTTTGTATTTTGTCTTGTTCTTTTGGATGGGAATGCAGCACTCAGCGCATTGGCAAAGAGCAGAACATCCTGAGCAAGTGGAGCCTGGGCAGGGTGCAGGGTCGGGGGTATGGGTCTGTGTGGGAAGGGACATCCTGTTGTGGGGTGGGACAGCTGGCACTGCTGCCACACGCACCCAGCAGCGGCGATCTGCCCCCTGCTCCTGAGAGCTCCGGTGCAACTGGAGATGGTGGGAGCGCGTAATCCCACCCGGAGAGCCGGGAGGAAGGCGGGGGTGGGGGGGCATGTGGGAACCCAGTGCTGCGGAGCAGCTGCATGGCCCCGTGCTGCAGCGTGGGGCTGAGTCTCACCGGGACCGATGGCTGCACCCACTGCGCTCAGCTGAGCAGGGGCCTGGATGGAGCCGTACTCATCGCAGCCGCCCATGGGCTGTGCCCCTGTTGTTCTCACTATTTCACTCCGAGTGATGCAGTGGGCCTGGACCTGCTCCCTGATACACTGTGGGACAGCACATCCATCCAGCAAAGCCTTCCCGTCCCTCAGCTGCAAGGGGAGAGGGGCTGTCTGCTCTGCCAGTGCAAGAGGTGCTGAGGATGCTTGGCCCTGTGCTCTGTTCCCCCACGGGGAACCCCCCCAGGGCTTGTACAGGGGGTCCCTGTGTGTGTGCTGGGAGCAGGGCTGGATGCTGTCACCACGTCAGGCAGTAGGAGAAATGCTGGCACTGCACACAGGGGTGGGATAGGAGCAGATGGCTTTGGTCTTTACTTCTTCTATGTTCCTTTCTCCTTGCCCAAAGGCAATGCAGAGGGTGCAGTTGTGCTATGTGCCACTGCTGTGACAATGCCAGAGAGCAGGGGACAGAAGGAGTGGCACTGGCCTCAGCACAGCCAGACCCCACAGTGTCCCCCCAGTCCCCCAGGGACAGCCAGGCCCCCCTGCCCAGGGGACAAACAGCGAGCAGCAGCTCTGAACAGAGAGCAGCAGGTAATGAGGAAACCTTATCAGTGCTTCCTTCTAATTTTCCAAATGCACCGCAAAAAAATATGGTCCTGGGGACATGTGTAACTAATTAAATGGTACAGGGAGAAGAAAAACACCAATTTTTTTTCGAGGCTTTGAATTATGTCTGGAGGTGAAGGAGTCAGCAGGCTCAGGGGGTAATTAATCACCGGAGGTGAGGTCCCTGCTCCCCGTGCCAGCGCCTGCCCCAGCCCAGCCCAGTCTGCAGTGCTGGCATGGGGCAGGAAAAGTGAGCATAGGGACAGAGAGAGGGTAGGGAGGGCTGTGTGTGAGACGGGACAGAGCTTGGCACAAGGGACCCCAAGGAGGCCTCGCTGGAAATGCTCCCTCTGGCTGGGAAGTGTCCCAGGCCGGAGTTTGGGCACATCCGTGGTGCTTCCTGGTGGGATTCCAACACCTCCATGCTCTGGACTGGCTGCAGAGCCCAGGGCAGGGCTGCACACCTGGCCACAGCAGCACCGGTGACCTATGGGGCACGGGATGCTGCACCTCCACACCAGGGCCAGCAAAGGACAGTGAGCACCCTCCCCTGATGGCTCTGTGGGGGCTGGCACGGAGCACATCCTCCTCCTGCTGAACATTCCCCTCCCTCTCCCAGGGCCGCCTGGGGCTCTGGCAGGGTGCAGGGTGAAAGGCTCTGGGTGCAGCTCCCAAAGGGTGAGTGCTGCCCTCCTCACCTCCCAGCAGAGTGCAGAATGTCACAGATGCTACGTGCCACTTTGAGTCACTTAATTACAAGGTTTTCCTTCCTGGTCCCAGAAAACCACTTCCTGGAACCAGGCCTGCAGGTTCCACTCTGCTTCTTGGAAATCTGACCATGATCTTGTTTCGGTGTGTTTCGTATCCAAGGTGCAGGAAATTAGCAAGAGCTCTTGTTAATGGCTCTTGGGAACAGGGAGCAGATACACCATAATCCCTGTGCGAGCTCACACCCTCTTCCCATCTCCTGCAAGCACCAAACCCAAACAAACAGGGTGCCTGGTTACCGTCACCACAGCCCTTCCCTCGCCCTGCAGGAGCAGCACGGTGCGTTAGGGACAGGTGTCCTCTGCCTGGCTGTGCCATCCAGGAGAGCTCCACACGAGCCTCCTGCTTCAGCTCTCCCAGCTGCATGCAAAGCTCCCCCAGATTCACCCTTGAGCAGAGGACCAGCTGCAGCCCAGAGCTCACCACAGAGCTCATCCCTCCTGCCCCAGCCCGGTCACTGCCTGCCGAGCGGGCTGGGATCCTGCCCCAGCCTGCAAACACGGCCGGGAGGCTGCTGCCCGGCTGGAGCTGACGCAATGCTCCGTGGGCTCTGGGAGGAGCACACACAGCTGTGCCTTGGGTGCCTGAGCACACCCAGCAGGGCAGGGGGAGAGCTCCCTCATGGGCCCCCCTCACCCATAAGAGCAGAGAAAAGGGGAAGGGTGAGCGGGTGTGGGGGGCCAGGGTGCGGGGGGGCACATGGCTGTGAGGCATTGCTGAGAGCTGACCCCAGCCATTCCCAGGGAAAGGCGTCATCTGGAGCGTTGCGCCCGCGCTTTGGAAAGGGATTTTAGAAATGTGTCTGTTTCATCACCGTGTTTTGTGAATAACTATGAAAACATACTCTGAGGTCCAGGAATTTCATTTCAGTTTTATCATTTTTCCTGTTGGTTGAAATGGTAAAGTCAAAACACAATGCTCTGACCACTTCAAGAAACACTTCCAACCTTGCCAAGAGGTTTGTTTTTTTTTTTTTAGGAAGATTTTTCTACATATTAAACAGCGATATTTTCAGACCCAGCAGCATGGGGTTGTGCTGTCCCATCCCACATCCACTGCCATGCCACCCCTCCTGGCTGTCCCTGTCCCTTGCAGGTGGGGATGTCCCACGAGGGCTCCCAGCAGCCCCGGGGGGGCTGGCAGCGCTGCCCCCACCCCGCAGTCACAGCAGCCTCAGCTGCTCCATCCCAGCCCGCAGCTCAGAGCAGGGCTGTAACTCCGGGCCCTTCCAATTAGCATTTTGCTCTCCTGTGCTAACCGGCGATTAGAGGTGTGTCCAACCGGCACCCAGGGGCCCTCCCAGCCCATCTGAAATACCATTTCCATTTCTGGCCAGAGTAATTGATGTCCTATTTTCCCTTCATTCGCATGCAGGTGGCATGGGAAGGCTGGCGCGGCGCAGAGGAGGGCTGTCACCAAGCCCCTCACTGCTGCCATCAGTATCACTTGCCTTGCTGGAATTCAGCTTCTGCCCCCCCAGAATCTGTAGGCTCACAGCATGGGGCCAAGCTGGCAGCCTCTCGGACAGAGCAATGTCTGCTTTGGGCTTCAGCTCTGTGAAAAACAGATGTCTGCCATCCACCAGGGGCATTTGGCTGCTTTGTTCCTGGTGCTTATCACACCCAGGTGCGGGGCTGGCAGCCCCGGCCAGGTGCCAGCGCCACGTCCCAGCCCTTCCCACGCAGAGGTGCCCGCTGTTACTCCCAGGCTCTCGCAGCAGTGTCAGCACACCGAGCCGTGGGGCTGCTGGTGGCACGGAGCCCAGCTGAGCGGGGACGAGTGACAGTGGCAGAGCGGCAGCGTGGCAGGAGGGGCCCTGCAGTGCCTCCCCCCCGCTCCCAGGTGACAGTGAGTGATGGGTGCATTAGGTTTGAAAGAGAGCAGGCGACAACAGGGCAGCCCCCAGACAGCCGCGGCTCAATGACACGAGACAGGGAACACTGATTACTTTGCCAGCCCCAAAGCAGACACCTAATAACAAGGCAGCGAGGGAGCGGGGACGGGAAGGATGAATCGCTCCGGCGCTGCAGGGCTGCTCCGTGCCATCGCGAACCCGCGCGTGCGGGGGAGCAGCGCCGCGATCTTGGCTCCCGCTGGGCGGCTGCCTGCAGCCGGGCTGTGCAGGGCGTGTGCGTGCCTGCCCCGCCGCGCCGAGCTGCGTGCAGCAGGTCTGTCCTGCCCGGCCGTGCTGTCCTGCTGCTCTGCTCCTGCCACGGCTGTGAGTCAGCGGAGCAGGAAGGGCAAGGCACGGTGCTAACTGCTTCCCCCCCGCAGAGAGGGCTTCATCAGCTGCTGGGGAGGAGAGGGCTCTGCCTGGAGGCACAGGCAGCTCCTGTAAAGCCTGGTACGCACGTGCTCTGCCCCATATGTGGGGCTGCATTCAGGTCGTGGCCGAAGGAGGGTCTCCACCGTGTGAACCTCCATGCACCCTCCATGTCTGTGTCACCCCCACCCAGGTGCCAGCAGCTCCGTCCCCCCGTCCCCACGCAGCACAGCCGAGCTGCTCAGGAGGTGCAGGGGAGTGAGGAGGTGTTCTGGGAGCAGTGGCTGCCTCCTGCAGAGCCCCTGGAGCATCCCAGGGATGGGCTGGCATTCCCTCGGAATTCTCTGCAGCCACACAGCCTCTTGAGTCCCTCCCAGGAGCACGAATTCATTGTGATTTCATTTTGGGGAGCTCTTAAAGTGGTGAAAAGAGATGAAGGAGGGAAAGGCAGAAAATTAAAGGCAGAATCACCAGGGAATCCCAAAGGGAGAGCATTGCCCTGTCGCAATGGACTTAAAATCTTCTCCTAAGCAGAAGTGGTTTTCCCTCTGCTCTGTGCAGCTGGAGGCTGAGGCACCAAAGTTCATCCCAGGCACTGCCAGGCTCTGTGTGCTGCTCCTGGGGCCGGGCAGGGGGACAGAGGCTGGGCAGGGGTAGCAGCCCCGGGGTGCAGATTCGTGCCAGGGAGGTCGGCTGCTCAGCAGGAATTTGGCACAGCCTTGCTTGGACAAGTGTCTGAGACGGAAATCAGTGCCAGGATCGCTGAGACAAGTTGTGCTGCCGGGGTCACTGCGCAGCCTACGGCCCGTCTCCTGCCTGGGGATGTGTGCTGAGGAAGCACAAGTCCCTGGCTGAGCTCCAGGAGCAGATAAGCTGCTCAGTTGTAGGATAACCAGATTAACCAGGCTGTGTGGGGACAGCAGATCACCACGGCGAAGCCAGAGTTGTGGGTCTGGGGTGCCCTTTGGCCTGTTACGATAAAGCAGCTATGGTAAAAGGGAAGGTGGGAAAGCCTTGATGCGCTGCCAGGAGCAGCACCCACACAGGAACTCAGTGGATGCCCGTGGTGGCAGCTCATGAAGGCAGAGGGACAGTGTCAGCCACATACCCCCACCACCCCGTGCCTCCCCATGGTGTGACCCCTGCAGACAGCGCTCCATGGCTGCCAGGCTGAGCAGGAGCTGAGAATCCACGGCCAAGGCTGAAAAAGAGGAGGCTTTTCTCACTCCTAATGAGCAAGGCTGGGAGGGGAGAGCACACCAACTTCCTATAGCCATCATAGTACCCTGGGGATCATGGAGAGGGGAACACCCGCACATCCCGGGGACAAGCAGCTCATTTGCTAAATTAAAGCACTAGCCAAGGAATAATATTTTTGTGTGCAATTTCTCGCTTCATAATACCGGGTACTTATCCTGCTAATTGCCATTGCTCCAGGCACCGTGTGGTGCTCCTGTGGCCCACCAGGACCTGGAGCTGCACTGCTGCCACAGGCAGAGCCACGTTCCCGTGCCAGCAGGGAGGTGCAGCCCCATCGCTGCTGCCCCCGCGTTCCCAACCCCCACCTCCACGAGAAGGGAAGGGGTAAGGGCTGCTCTTAATTCTCTTCACGAACTCAGGAGTTCCTTTGCAGCCTCTCTTCAAGCTGCCTCTTGCCACTGGCTCTCCTGCGCAGCATCCAGGAGCACTGGAGCTCCGATGATTGTAATGAGAGAGATTTGGGGGATGGTGAGTAAAGCAGTGAATCCTCACTCAGACTCACAGCCAAATCCCTCCATCAAAGTGGCAGTGACTTCTAAGCGCTCCTTCCAAACCCGTCCCATGGCGCCGAGCCCAGTCCCTTCCCCTGCCCCAGATTTTGGGTGCATCAGCCCCGTGGATTTGCAGCTCTTGGTGAAACCAGCCCAGGTGTGCCTGCCTCCCTCCTCCTGCTGCTGGCAGCAAAGCGATCTCTGACCTCACCCTGGTGCAGACAAACCGCCAGGAGGAAGGTGAGCGGAACAAAGCAGCCTTCTCTGCCCTTCAGACCGTATGGCAGAGAGGAATGGGCTCGTGGCAAGGGTAGAGGCGAGGAGAGCAGGCAGGGACGTGGGGCACTCCCTGCTGTGTCCCCGCTGCGGGCTGCTCGCCTTGCGCCAGAGATGTCTCCACTTTCCCCACAACACATCATAAGGCAACCACACAAACCAGAGGATGTGAGTCGGAGCGGCTCCGAGAGCATCGGGCAAATTTGATCCTGCCAGATTAGGGAAGGCATTAGTGAGGCTTTGAGCCCTTGCTTGGGTCTGGGGTTTATATATGGCCACGGTCACCGCTCCGAGAGTGACATTGCAATACATCACGCCTGCCAGCCGCAGCCCGCGGCTCCTTGGCACCCAGCCAGGCAAAGGTAATTTTGTGCTGAGTGATATCAGAAGGCGAAATGAGCCCCACATACTTTGTGCAATTCCCAGTGGCTGTAAAACACCTCGGCCGTCTCCCATCCAACATTTATGTGTTTTGCATTAAACTTCCCCAAATTAGTGCTAAGTGCATTAAAGTTGTAAAAATAGCCTGCGTAAAACCCCATTAAATGCTTAAATATACAGATCCAGTGCACAGGGATCTATAACTCAGGTCTGAATCCAGGAGCCCCGTCAAGCAGAGGTCCCGTGCCTGGGGACGTCGCAGCCCGGGGCTGCCTGGGTTGCTGCGGAGGCGCTGGCAGCACTTGGAGCAGCTTTTTCCCCAACAGGAGCTTCCTTGGAGACGTCAAACGTTGCAACTCTATTAATACTCGCTGGAGCATCGGATGCAGACAAGACAGGCCGGGGGAAAGGGAGGGGAGGAGGGAGGCGGGGAGGAAACATCCACGCTTGGCCTTGTGCACCACTGTCCTGGCATGTTTGGGGGATAATGGGATGGAAGAAGGCCCGAGGGAATGCGTGCTGGCCCAGGCTCAGCTATTGTGAAGAAACACAAATCTCACTCCTGCCCTGGACGAGGCTGTTGCCACAGTTTGGAGGGAGCCCAGAGCACTCTCACCATGTTGGGAGGAAGTTTTGCAAGGACCATCTCCCCCAGCATCATCTGATTGAGATGGAGATGCTGCACTGGAAACCTCAACCACGTGCATGAGGAAGACGTTGCTGGATGGCGATGAAGCTGAGTGCTTCCCATCATCCATCAATGTCTTCCTCGTGCTGCTCTTCCCTCCACCAGTGCAGCTCCCAGTTTACAGCCGTCACAGGGTGAAAGCAGCCAGGCTGGAGGCTGCCCACGAGGGCAGGGAAGGCAGATTTCCTTCTGTTTGCTTTTCCCATGCGTTCCCAGAAAGGTGGGGATCTTTTCCAGGCAGATTTCAGGCTGGCTCGTGGCCGAAGCGAGCTGGGAAACGTGTGAACAGCCATAAAATCACCCAATCTGAGGAGGAAATAGCCGTGCCTCCCTGGTGTTTTCTCACAAGGGAGAAAACAATCAGCTCAGCTTCTGGTTCTAGAAAAGCAGACAGAGGGCTGGGGAGTGGTCTGGCTGCTCTGATGCTGCTGGACAAACTCCAAAGGCTGTGTCCTGCTCCCTCCTCCCTGCTCCCACCACCACTCCTCTCCCAGTTCCATAGCACACCCCAAGGCTTTCACCACAATTGTCCTTCCTTCCCTTACGTGGGTCTTACAGCAATATCCACCCCTCTGATAACCCAGCATCCACCACATCCCCACAGCATGCACAGGGACAGCCAGTGGGGATGGATGTGGGAAGCCAGTGCTTGGCTGATGGCACATCAGCCTGAGGAGAACTTGCACAGGTGGGGACAGATGGAGGGGAGCAGGACCCTGCTGCGTGGACCCGTCCAAATACGACTGGAGGAGCAGTCTGCAACCTCAGCCACTTTTTTCTTGTCGTTATTTTCATGTCCCGTAACTCCTCTCCCGTGCTCTGCTCCTACACAAGAGACAAAGCCCAGTAGTGATGTCCCAAGCAGGGTGGCCCCGGCTGCGTGGCCAGGTCCTGGTGGGCCCATGGCCATTATGCTCCATGGCTGCTCTCAAAGGTACCTGTCCAGTTTTATTACTGTCACTTCCTGGCCCTTTGGAAACCTTCCCAAGATGTACTTACGGAATTACTGTTCCCACTCTGCAGAGAAAACAGCTAAAGCCTTGTTATAACTCCTTAATGTTAACATCTGAATGGAGGGATTATCCTCCCTTACAAAGGGCTACATGTTTGTTTAACGCTGTTTTCACTTGTTTGAAAGTGAATTTTATAAAGTCTCTTTCCCTCCCCGTGTCTCCTCCTGGCTCCAGCCCTTTGGTTGCTCAATGGGGACAGGGCAAATCTCGGTCACTCGTAGCTTTTCCTGCTGGAAACATTGGGTTTGGAATTGCACTGAGAGCAGGACTTCTGTTCCATTTCTCTCAGGGTCCCCATGTGTGCATCTCCACCTCTACCTGCGCCTTCCCAGCTCTGGTGCTGGTGGGCGAGTGCCCTGTGGCTGCCAGCACTGCTGATCCAGCTGGAAAGAAATCCAACAGCAACAAGAAAAGAATGTGCCCGCTGCTGACCGGCTCAGTGTCAGTGCAATGGCATTTGGGAAGCATGGGCGGCAGCCAGGTGCAGGGTGGGACCCACCTGCGTGGAAAACCATTGTGAAACCACAGCCTGAGACGCTGTGCCCTCACCGCCCTCTGCACTCTGCATGGAGCACAGAGGCCCAGCGGCAGGATTGGCCCATGGCAGGGCTGGAGGAGGAGCGGGAGTGAGTCAGGAGTGGATTTCCCTGCAGCCAGAAGCAGCAGAAGCAGTTTTCAACTCTGAAAAGCATGGAGAGATGCAAGAGAGTGAGGAAAAAGGGGAAGGAAACTCCTCCAGACTGGAAAAGCTTCCAGCAGGTTCACATCACCTGCATTGCATCCCGCACTGCATCCCACGCTGCACCCACGCAGCATGCCGTGCTGCATCCCATGCCTCCTCCCACGCTGCATCCCGCACACACTGCACTGTGCCACACGTGGCATGCCATGCAGCATCCCACACTGCATCCCACGCTACGTAGAATCGTAGAGTCCTTAGAGTTGGGAGGGACCTTTAAAGGTCATCTAGTCCAACTCCCCTGCAATGTACAGGGACATCTACAGCTACATCCTGCATTGCATCCCACATGGCATCCCACTCTGCATCCCACATTGCATCTCACGCTGCATCCCACACTATGTCCTGTACCACATCCCACACTATATCCTGTACCACATCCCACATTGCATCCCATGCCACATCCCATGCCGTATCCCACTCCACATCCTACATTGCACCCTGCACCATATCCCATGCTGCATCCCAGACTACATCCCATGCTGCATCCCACCCTGCATTCTGTACCACATCCCACCTTGCACCCCATGCAGCATCTCAGACCACATCCCATGCCACATCCCCAGCGCATCCCCCAGCCCCTGCCCGCCCGGCTCCGGCGCGCACACCGAGCACGGAGCCACTGAAGATTTTGACCAACTGCGTTGTTTTTTTTTAGCAGCCGCAATATCTATAAATGGTTGGTAAAATATTTATATTACGAACCAGTTTGCCTTGTTGGTTTTAAAAATTAATATAACATTAACTGTGCTCAGAACATTTAGGTTTTTAAAAATTGAGCTGAAAATTAAACAATCGTTGAATTTGTGGTGGGAGTAGCGTGGCAGCAGGAGCATTTATCACATGCAAAGCAAATGAGATTGCCACTTTTCTGCCAAAGACATCAGAATTTGGGGGTATTTTTATGCCCTGAGAAAATATTCTCAGGTCTTTGTGAACAGTTAAATAACAAAAAATAATAATAACAAAACCTGGTAGTTAAGAACAATCAAAACAAAGCCGAAGACATTGATGTCATATTTTAAAAATATAGGAGTCTTAAAGATAAACTTTTACATTGGTCAAATATAGAAACTCATTACACCGCCAGAGCCCCTATAAGGATTTCTCCGTAAAGTCCCTCCGGTTTTGTCCTCTTTAAAGAACTGCTGATGCCTCATGGAAAATACTGATAAACAACTTGTTCCCAAGCTCAGCCTGGCTCTTCCCTGTTTCTTTCTCCTTCATTCCCCACTGCTGAGCTCTGTGTGAATGGAGCAGAGGCCAAACCCGTCGGGGTGCTGCTGCATGGAGCGGTGTGGAGGTCCCATCGCGATGGCCCCGGTGGCACACGGGCAGGACTCAGGGCAGCAGCAATGTAACCTGCCAGGAAGCACTGCTTTTGGCTCTGTTTTCCAGGACCTTTCCAGGGCACAAGGAGAGGTGTGCAGGACGTGGTAGTGCCCTGAGCCCACAGTGGGTGGAGAAAAATCAGAGGAGGAAGAGGAGGCGGCTTTGGGTGGTTTCCTCCTGCCCTGGGGACAAATCTTTCTCTTCAAGATGCTGCATGCTGAGACCTGAACTAAGCCCTTGAGTTTGCTTTGACAAAAGTGGCAGAAAAAGGCAAGTGAGGAGGAAGAGCACTTCTCATGGGGATAAAAGCGGGGATGGGTAACCCCTGTCTGAGTAACGCTCCCTAATGCCACTGCCACTAACGCTTGGTGGCAGCTGAGTCCCTGCCGGAGGAGCAGCAGCACACCTTCCCGAGAGCACCCGGTGCTGTGAGCCCGGCCTGGCAGCACCCGGCTCCATCCCTCCTCCCGTGTCAGGCGGCTTTCAGAGCAATTCAGACAGGCACCGGACACCCCTCTGCCCTCCAGCTGCCAGGCCAGCGCTCTTTGGGAACCCAAGAAGCATTTCCACGGAGTCATTGTGCAAGAGCAGGCTTGTCCATGGGAGCATCGGCCCTGCCCGTGGTTACAACAGCTGAGGCGAAACAGCAGAGCAGAGCCCCGTGGAGGGACAGGCTGTGGGCAGCACTGGGCTGGGTTTGATGCATGGGGGCACGGCACTCAGTGGCTGCAGGGGGACGCGTGGGGACGGCTGGACTGGTCGCCCCAGGAAGGGCACGGCACGGGACAGCGAGGCAGCGGGGCAGCAGCCTCCCACCCCAGCGCTCCCGCATACCTCGAATAGCTGCAATAACAACACCATAAAATCCAAACTAAACCGAAGACGCTGATGTCACCTTAGAAACTATTTAAGAGACTTGCACTTTTATACCAGTAAAATCAAGGCGGTGATTAATTAAATCCCGGCATGCCCTGAAACACATTTCTCCTGACTGCGCGTCTGCTCGCCGTGGGGTGGTTTCTGGGACACCCAGAACAGGCTCTTCCTGCAGCAGAAGCAGGTCAGGGTGCTGGGAGCGGGCGGCAGGGAGGGGTGCACGCAGAGGAGCCAAAGGGGCCGCTGGGGAGGTGGCACCTGGCACGGGCTGTGAGACAGCGGCGTGGGACAGATCAGCTGGGACCTCACAGTGCAGGGCTGTGAGCAGGGCTGCTGCAGGGCGTCCAACACCGTGGGCAGCGGGATGGGCTGAGTGCGGGCGGCCCACGAGGAAGGCACAGGGACCTCTCCCATCCCCGTGATGGTGGCTCTTGCTGTGGGCAGGAGCAGCATGTCCCATGCCAGCTCCCCAAAGGAAGCTGCTCGTCCTGGCCGGGGAGCAGCCCTGTGGGTCGGGCAGCGGCGGAGAAGCCTCTGTCTAAATTGCTTCATTTAATCTATTGTTCAGCTGACTACATTGAAAATGGAGCATGTAATTGTTTCCCCGAATAGAGTCGAACACCATTAAACACTGGGCTGAGGCTTTGCCATCCAGCAAATATTCCAGCTGGCTGCGGATCCGCTGGGATTGGCTCCGAGTCGCCATGGTTACGCACTGTCCACAGCTTTATTCCTACAGTTAATTACAAAGCCCCTCGTGCCAGNGCTGGAGTTGGGGACGCTGTGCGCAGCACTGCTGGGCTTTCTGCTTTTTTAAAACTATTTCAAATGAAAGGGTCATTTTGCACACAACATGCGTGTTTTTGCTTTATCAGATATCCCTTGACTCCAGGTGAGGGCTCACATCAGAGCACCATGCTGCTCACCCATCCCACGTGCGCACACATCGCCAGGCCCGGCTCCTGCCAGGGGCACTCCCAGCTCTGTGCACCGGCTGTGGGCATCCCTGAGCAGGCGGGGGCTCGGGGGGCTGCGACGGCCCTTGCAGGAGCTTTGTGCCTGCAGAGCTGTGGGCTCGGAGCAGGGCCCAGCCGCCAGGCAGAGGCCATGGGAGCAGCTCCGAGGCAAGGAGAGAAGGTCTGGTGCTGGGAGACCAACGCTGGGAGAGCAGAGGGTGGGGCGAGCACAGCAGGACCACCTGGAAAACCCTTCCTCCCCTTCCTGCAGGCACAGAGCAGCTGTGACACCGCCAGCGCACGCTTTATCCCTGGAGTTTTCCAAGTTGAATCCCAAGGGAAGAGCGCTGAGACCACGCCTGGGGGAGCAGAGGCAATGGGGCATCACCCCAACCCCTGCCATGGGGAATTGATGCCACCCCCACCCCTGCCACCACCCTGGGGCACCCCAGGAGAACACAGGGAGGAGCAGCCAAGTTATGTGGGAAATTACCTAATTAGTGCACAAACTGACTGAGTCACAGGGAAATGCAAACAAACAGTGCTCCAAAATGGCTGGGTGAAAATTACAGGAATCAGCCTCAGCGAGAGAAACAAACCCCACACGCTCCCCACAGGTGACCCCAACAGAGGAGGGATGGGAGCTGAGCTGTGGGGCCACGAGGGCTGAGCCTCGTGGAGGGGTGGAAAGGGGAGACAGGAGGCAGGGAGGGAGAGAAAGATGGAAAGGAAGAAAGAAAGAGCAATAGAAAAAGTGAAAGAAAGTGAACAAGTGAAAAAAAGAGCAAAAGGAATAAAAGGAAAAAAGAAGAAAGGAAGGAAGGGAAAAAAGAGAGAAGAAGAAGGAAGAAAAACAAAGCAAAGTGAAACAAAGCAAAGAGAATAAAGCAGGAAAGCCTGCACACAAATGACACTTAATTGTGGTGACAGTATGGAGCTGATTATCAGAGCTAACGTTTAGGGCTGGGCATCAGATACCATCTGGTGCTCTCCAGCAGCTGGGCAGGGCCAGGGGAACACAGCCCCAGGTGGAATCCCTGTAGCCCCCCACCCCCAGCAGCCCCCCGGAG
>WBMW01002889.1:998612-1128625 GCA_013396635.1 Penelope pileata | reverse complement strand
CGGGCCGTGCTCCGAGTGAAGAATGGGGCGGCCAAGCTGGCCAAGCCGCCGGCGGCGGCGGGCGAAGCCCCCGGAGGTGCCCCCGGCTCCGGGCTCTTCATGGAGAGGTCGCAGAGCCGCCTCAGCCTCTCCGCCTCGTTCGAGGCCTTGGCCATCTACTTCCCCTGCATGAACAGCTTCGACGAGGAGGACGCGGGTACGGGACGGGGATGTGTGGGGGGGAAGCAGCGGAGCCCCTGAGAGGTGTGCGGGGGTGGCCCAGTGCCCGGTGTGGCGGGGCGGGCAGCGCTGGGCCCGGACCTGCGGGGGCTGGGGGGCCCCTCCTGTGCCCCAGTACATGGAGTGGCACCCGGGGGGGGGCTGGCACCCATTGCATGTGCAGCCCAACGCACGGGCTTGGGTCTGAACTGGATGCACAAGTGTGCCCATGGGGATTAAAGGAGGCATTTTTTTCACCGTGATGAGATGCGCTCTCTCCAAATGGATGGCAGCATCGGGGTGCTGGCAGGGAGCGGCTGAAGCTTCCATCCTCCTCCAGCACTGAGCCAGCTCTGTGGAGCGCTGAAGGGCAGCGCTGGGCAGGAGGTGTGCGTGCTGCTGGACACCCAGTGCGTGCTGCTTGGTGTGCGGTCAGCTCCCGGGGTGACTGCTGGGAGCTGCCATCAGCACTGTGCTCCGGGCTGCCCTTGGGGGTGGGCAGCGGGGGGATAAATTCCGTTTGATGAGGATGAAGCAGATATGAAATAAGTAACAAAATGTTTTCAGAATGGTTGCAGGGATTTTTGCCTGCTGTATGAAGACAGAGGTGGCAGTGCCCGTACAGTAAGGCTGGGCTTCAGAGAGAGGGGCATCGATAAGGAAAAGCAGGGAAGCAGTGGGTTGGTGAGGGAAGGGCAGTGGGTGTGGGGGCAGCACGGCAGCTGCGTGGGTAGCGAGGACACAGGGGAGGGGATGGAGAGCTCTTCATCCACCCCAGCAGCTCACTCCTAAATGAGCGATGTTTTTCATGGTA
Organism: Penelope pileata; assembly: GCA_013396635.1. NCBI lineage: Eukaryota > Metazoa > Chordata > Aves > Galliformes > Cracidae > Penelope > Penelope pileata. The sequence goes on along the minus strand of WBMW01002889.1, from coordinate 1,127,613 downwards.
CACACTGTGCCAGAGACTGAACCTATCCATGAATCCTCAGAGCAGCAAATAATGAAAGTTGGTAGCTAGGGCATGTTTCAGCACAGGCTGTGATGGTTGCATCCCTCAAAATGCCGGCGTGCTCCTTTGTTAGCTCATCCCAGGGTGCACGGATGCCAGCAGGAATACATGGGCAGATCAGTGCTGCTGCACCTTTAACATTGTTGTTTCTAGAGGAATTGACGTAAGAATAACTTCATCATCTGTGTGATTAACTTGTGATTGTCATCAGCATCATGCCAGGATGGCAGGCAGCGGGCAGAAGATTGTATCCCCCAGTGGATATGTATTTAATCTCGTTCTCAACATTTTGCTTGTGATTTATTTTCAGTTCGGGTTTGATTTGGATGCTGGGGAGCATGCACGGCAATGCTGGGAGCTTTGGGAAGTCCTGGCGCTGTTGCTTCATAAATGATTAATGGTGAGATACGGGTGAGCACAGGGACCCGACACAACGCCCTGGACAGCGCTTTGCTCCCTCTGTCCGAGCCCCTTTGCTCTGTGCTGGGTTTAAGCAAATATCTCCCGTTCCAGCGCTTAGAAAAATGGTTTTGCACAGAATTGTATTTACTTATTCACACTTACTGAATGCTCATGCATGAATGCTAATAGGCTGCTCTTAATACAACACAAGTGCTCGTCTCTGAATTAAATGAATCTACAATTAAGACCTCATTCTCCAGCAGCTTATTAGCGGCGCTTGCCTGCCTGAGTTAGTGTCATTAGCAGAGCTGTTCGGGGTAACGTTCAGTGTTGGGGATGTTGCAGCGTTGTTCCTGTGTTCTGTGCCTCTTAATGTGCATTCAGACACGTATTAGCAAACAGCAAGAATGAGCGTTGTCTGCTTTGTGTTTTCTTTTTCATGCTAAAACCACAAACCTGTGATTTTTTTTCAAGAAAGTAAACATCACGGAAGGGAAATTACAATAGAAGTGATGAAATTGTGTCAGACAAGATTCTGTAATATTCATACCCGTGCATAGGCCTGAAATAGAGTGAGATTCTGACCACTTTTGGTTGCAATGTGATTTCTGTCAAAAAAATAAATGAAATAAAATAATCTTGATAGCTCCATCAGGGAGATGAATGCTGCGTTTGGCAAGATGTTCTCCATAGGAGATGGCAGCAGGAAAAAAATAAAATAGATCCCATGGGCATTGACAAAGTAAACAATCTGATTTCAAACAGACACATCATCCATTTTGTTTGAAGCTGAGAACCACATCTTTAAGGGAACACTCATCCCATGGAAAAAAACGAGGAGTTGGGCGATGGCCATGCCATCCCACGCAGCCTGGTGAGAACTCAGATCTACAAACAAGGGAAAACTGGGTTGTATCGTTTAAATTACTACAGATGGGTGAGGTTAAAGGGGTGTGGGAGGAAAGGTGCTGGAGTGCCGGTGCTGAGAGGTGTGGTGGTGCAGAAGCTGTGAGCCAGGGCTGGCCAAAGCTGGCAGTATCTGTGGGTTCCTTTTCTGTACTGGCCCCTTTTGTGCTTTGCTGTCCGTCTTTTGGGCAGTAGATGAGAAGACTCTTGGAATCTTTTACAGCTCTTCTGCCTGCCACAAAACCAGTGATGTCTGAACTGATCTCAGCAGCGGAGCGGATGCAGATGATGCTCGCTTATAGTGTCCAGAAGGAGGCCAGTGGGCATAAGGCAGTGAGGGGAATGAAGAACCTGGAATGAGAACGTGGATCTCTTTTGGATGCTTCTAGAGCTAATCATCCCATAGTGAGGGTGTGTTTGAGCTTCAGATGTGTACAGTGGCAAATAGGGTCACGTGCCTGTCTCTCCAAAGAGGTGGATGTGGAGTGGCACTGAAATTTGCACTCCTATGTTGTAATACCCTGTTCATTCCTCAGCTGCTTATACAGAGAGGACACTGAGCAAACACTGAGCTCTGTTCCCCAGTAAGCTGCAATGGGGCTTTGAAATAACAGAAATTACTGTCTGCACTCAGTGGCGTAAGGACTCCAGGTTAATAACTCTTTTGAACTGGGGATGATAATGTTGCTGTGCTTCCTGCTGGCTGAGTGCTGCTGTCTTCGCTCCACCAAGGTCCCCATCAATGTCAGTGGAAGTTAACGACTTTGAAACTGCAGTTATTATCTACCTAATTGTTGTTTTAACTTATGCAAATGTCTCTCCTGAGCTCTGATAATTTTTCAGCTATGGAGTGGTAGACTAAAAAGAGGTTGCAAAAAAATTCAGTGTCCAAATGGGTACAGACCTATGAGTGGGAGGTAGGTTTACTTGCCTGGGTCACACCTGTGGGTCTGGGTGTTACTGCCCTGCCCTGCTGGGTGTGATGGGCTGCCTGCCACCCCAGGGCCCTCTCTGCTCTCCTGATGTGCTGTGGCTGCTGCCCATCATGAGCATGTTAAACATGATTGTGGTTGCCCTCTTTTGTGTGCATGTTTCCAGAAATGTGAGCCTGAAACCCCCATGTATTTGTTCAGTTTGAACACAAATCTTGGTCCTAAGGATCTGCCTTTATGCTTTGCCTTGCTCTTGGCTAGAGTCAGCTCTGCTGGTGGCAGCAGGTCAGTAAGGGTCGTGCTGCCTAGTGGCAAGTGCGTGTGGGTTAAAAATAGTGTGCTGGGGATTTATGGTGACTGTGGGAACCTGCTCTGTAGCCAGCTCCTGAGTTGTGGGTGCAGGTTGCAACTGAAACGTGAGTTCTGTGGAATGGAGGGCTCGAGGTCCCCCTTCTACCAACAGAGACCTTGCACTGCCTTGCCCAGGACCAAAGAGAGTCTGCAAGGTTAATGGGGATGTTCTGCCTAAGCTTGTGCTTGCTGGTGTTGTGGAGTTGAGCATGAAGTTTGGAAAAATTGTGGGCAAGATCAAGGAGGTGGCCTTGCTGGCAGGGATGGTCAGTGTAAGGGTGATCAGGGTCCGTGAGCAGTCCTCGGCTCTGAGGGTGGGTGGGCTCCCAGGCAGGAGCCTGTGTGTGGTGGGGGACACAGACTGCACCTGCAGGCACAGGCAGGGAAATGCCACACACTGCAGGTGGGCAGGGTAGCCTGCTTTCAAGTCCATGGAATCAGCAGTTTCTGTGCTGTCTCTGAACAATGGCATTGCTGTCCCTGAGTGCTCTCAGGGCTGGAGCTGGAGGTTGGCTTTCCCTAAGAAGTGCCTGAATTTCGGGATCCAGCAGCACTTCTCACACCTGGGTGTCTGCTCCAGCTGTGCTGTGGCTGAAGGGCAGACATGCACCAGCTCCTTTCTCTTCTATGCCCCAGTTTCCTAGGGAAGGAAACCCAACTGCAGTGGTAGAAGGCATCTGAGGTGTGTCCTGACAAGAGACAGGTTTGGCTGTTTGGGAGACTGACCATAGGTCATACTGCAGATAGAGCTGCCCTGACGCCCAGGTACAACTTGAGCATCTGCGCAGGGATGAATGCAGGTGAGTTGCAGGGACTGGGCACTTCCAAAAGCATGGAGAGCAGAGAGGCTCTGAGTCCCTGGCACAGTGGCTGTGCTGCCTGGGGACCTCTGCCACGGCCGCGAGGCACAGAGTGGGGTCGTGCCTCAGCCAGCTGGAGCCAAGGGTTTGACAGAGAGAAAATGGTTTCCAAAGTCAAAATGTCTCCTGGATACTGACAGCAAGCCTTCCTCGTGTCAGCTGCTTGTTCTGAAGAGAGTTGAGCTCGAGATAAAATTGAGCCTAGGCTGCTGCCTGCTATCAAGGACAGGCAGATGTGCTGCACTCTGATCGGTTGCTTTGAAGAGAAACTACATGAAATATTAATGTAACAGATTGACCAAAAAACATTTAGTATTGTGCTGGAATAACAAGGTAGTTGTGGACTTTTAGTTTAGAAAATTCTTTTGTTGGAGTTATACATGTTGAACTTTTCTAATTCTCTATAATTTAAAGCATTAAAAAGTCATGAAGTTATTAAACATCTCCTGTGTAGGTTTGTATGTTGCCGTGGATGTTTTTCAATTTCAGCACTGTATTGGATTGGGGTACACAATTTATAATGAAAATGATGATGATTCAAGTCTTTTTCTCTTTTTTTTTTTTTTTTAATGTATATGTATTGAAATCAAGTCCTTCCAGTCTGTTTTTGCTTTATTCAGAAGATATTACAGGTTTACAGGATACCCCCAAACCAGGTGTGTTAGCTGTCAGCGAGGTGGACAACCACGTTCATGAAGAAAACATACAGAGGACAAGGGAACTATTTGCACAGCTGAAACATTAAGTATTTTTCCTGTTAACCTTTCACAAAAGAAATGATAGTTCATCCCTGAAACTCTGCAGAGATTGAAATCCTGGGGCTCATCTGGCAAGGCGTTACCCTCGGGATGCTGCTGGACAAATCTGGATCAGTCTTGGAACACAACAGGTAGGGAGGGAGCTGCCTGGGTCTGTGGTCGCTGTGTTACAGAGGAGGAGTTTTTCTTCTCTGGCCATATGAGACCAGAAGAGAGCCCTGTGAACGGGCTGGCTCTAGGAACAAGGAATTGGAAACTTTTTCCTTATTTTTGCTGCTCGTGGTGTTGCAGCCCTGTGCGGGAGCCTCAGTCCTCAGCCAGGCTCGTGCTGTGCCTGCAGAAATGCCGAGCAAGATGGCAGCCTGTCCCACAGAGCTCAGCGTGAGGCAGAATGCAGGCTGCTCTCTGGGCTGGAAGCTGTCTGTGGCAGCTGCTCCCTGCTCACCCCTGGAGGCTGCTTTGACCCATGCTGTTCCCTCTACACCCAGAGCAGCTCCTGCAGAATTCCCTTGGCACGTGCTGAGCGTCCAAACCATGTCTGTGCCAGGGCAAGCAGAGCTCTGCCTTAGGGGCTGGGCTGGCATGCTCAAAAGCACAACTGGAGGTGGGGACAGCCTGGTGCTGCTGTTCCTGGACTCTTGTGTCCAGCAGAGCCCGTGGACTTGAGCACTGTGCCGCGTTGTGCTGCACCGACATTTACTTGGTGGCCATCCTGCTGTGGGTTTGCAGGGGAGAGGGGATGTGGATGAGATGCTGGGGCTGCTGAAGGCATCACTGCACTCACCTGGAACCATGGGAGAGCTCAGTGCCACCTCTGTCCCTCGCAGGTGACTGCTGTGGGCTGGCACACGCCGTGGGCTCTCGGTTGTGACACAGTGGCCCTGGGTGCAGAAGCTGCGCAGCGCTGGATGTGATCCCGCCAGCCCCGGGGGAAGGATCTCTCTTTCTCTTATTTTGCTGTCAATTTACTCTAAATAGAAGTGTGTGTCCCTGGAAAGCTTTCTGCCTAGGAGAAACTGTTTCCTCGCTGCTTCTATTTCATGTGAAGTTAATTCTAATGCAACATTTATTAATTCAAAAGCACTCTGTTCTCCAGGCTAAAAAAAAGTCTTTACTCTGTCAGATTCTTACATCAGGACAAGTCGTGAAATGCTGTAACTACTTTGCTTCAACGTTTCTCTTTGACAGAATGTATGTGTCTGCTTTGTGTAGGGAAGGAATTAAGTTTGATTGGAGTGGTTGTTTTGAGAAATAATTTATCTGTGCAATTAGATTCTGAAGCGCTATCTGCTCATATTTGCGTTACTTGGTTAGATTAGAAATGGGATGTTTTAATTTAGGAAGTGGTCTGTAAGTTGCTAATGCATTTCAGTGGGTCATCCCAGCCCTGGGTTCCATGGCCATCCCAGCCCTGCTGGCCCCTCTGCTCTTCCTCTTCCCCTCAGGCATCTGCCATGAAGCTCTCTTACAGTATTAGAATAAGGATTTCTATTCCAAGGCTGCTCAACACGCTTTGAGTATGACATCCATCTATCCAATAGTGGTCCCTTGAGGCTTGGTTTTGTTTTCTGGCAGAGGGTATGAAAACCATGCTGCTCTGTATGGGAACATGTGCCTGGACAGGGATCGTGCAACCCAGGTGATGCCTCCGTAGGTGCCGTTGCTGTAATCGTCTGCTGATGGTATGCACAAACGGGGCTCTGCTTCTGTGACCAGACTGTGCTTTCTTGGATCTGCCTTTATGCTCTGTCTTTGGCTTTGCCTTTGCAAAACTGGATGTGTATGAAGACTGGGAAGCCCTGGTGCAGCCTAACCTCATATGGGAATAAAGCAAAGCTCAGTAGCCTGATTTTTTTTTTTTTTTTTTTAACCAAATCCAGGCACAGTGAAATCCCTGTGGCAGATAATGTATGTTTCAGCTTCATGCCATTAGCATCGTATCACTTTCTTCCAACAGAAAGAACTCATACAACCAGCTAAATGTTCAACTGCTCAACAATTTGGAGAGTGCAGCTTGTACAGAACTGAATGTCACATTTTGTTAAAACTATTTTGTGACTGAGAGGAATTCACACCGATGTCTGCACGTCCTCGCTCTTGGAGGTGCAGGGCTGCGCGGTGTCCTTGAGGGGCCACTTGTGCCAGCTCCCCCAGCAACTGTTGAAGATTCTAACAAGAAGGGCAGTTTTTCCTAAAAATTTAACTTAAATGATCATGGAAATTAAGTGCGTTATTGCTGTGTTGCTCCCAGGGACATGGGAAACAGTTGCAAGTCTTTGGAGCAACCTTCACACTGCAGAACTGTTCTGCCCTGTGCTAACAATCAGGAGATGACCCTGATCATGGCAGTCGCTGTCTCATCCCTCTCCCTTTTTCAGTCTTTTGCAGTTTGGACTAAACGAGCCTGATTTAATTTTTGCACGGAGCGGTTTTCCAGGCGTCGTGTCGGCCTCGTGGCTGTGCGAGGGGCTGTGCTGGAGGAGCATCGTGGCAGGGCTCTGGCTGGGGGCTGCTGGCGGAGAGCGATCCTCATCCCCACGGGGTGCAGCACCCTGTGATGCACGTGGTGCTTGCAGGAGTGCCCCCGTTCCTGACTCGTGTTTGAGGTGCGATCCGTATGGCTTTCCAGAGTGTTCTCTGCAGGATTGCTGCCTGGCTGCCCATTCTGTTTTTGGCATTGGTGCATCAGTTGTCCACACTGTGAAGTTTCTGCTTTCTACGTGTGTTTACTGAGTTTCCTCTCTCTGGTTGGGAGAGGGATACTATTTTATCCTATTGGCATCAGTCTGAATTCTGTACCTGTCATTCAGCAAGACCTGTGCTGCTGGGGTGTGGAGGGTGGGATAAATGCCTGTGATGAGGTGCCTTGTCCCCTGGGAATGCTGGAGCATTGTGAGGATGGTTTGGGCAGCTGGGGAAGTAGAGCCCAGCTGTAACTGAGGATCCACAGATGAACTGCAGCATCCTTGAATGCTTGTTGCCTCCAGTACATATCGAGTTACCTTTTTTCCTTTTTTCTTTTTCTTTGCCCCCCTACCTTCCTATTGCTTCATCTTGCAGTGCTCAGTTCGAGGCGCTCCGAGGTGCCACTCACAGTTAATAATTAGGATAAAGATAACGGTGGTTAATGGTTCGTTACTCCTGCATTGGTGGCGGGTCTCAGTTAGGAGGTCGCAGTCTCCCTCCCCCATGGCACGTGTGTTTTTGTCCCTCTCTGGAGCTCTCCATCCCTTCGGTGTCACCTCTCAGCTGGCTGTGGGGCCAGACTTGCTGCCAGGGGCGCGGGGCTCTTGCCAGCTGCCCACAAGACGCCGTGTGTTTGCAGTTAGCAGGGGATGCATCCTGCCACGTGGATGGCAAACATGTTAATTGTGCTGCAGCCAAGATGTCTAAGAAGATTAAGGTTTTTTTTGTTAGAAATCCAGCTCCTCATTTAGCACTTCTCAGCATCTTGGAACGACTGTGTGGGTGGATGTTTTTATTTTTTTTTTACTTTTATTTCTACTATTTACCTTTCTTGTGTTTACATGACACCACAGCACTAGTAAAAAGGAAAACTTGATTCAAGATTTAAAGGTTGCTGCTTTATATCTATATTTTGTTTTTAATCACATTGTCAGGAAAACAAAGAGAAGGCTTTTCCTCTTTTTCATGCCCATATACTTCCAGCTGTTGCAGTCAGCTCGTTCCTAGATAGCTGTCTTGTGATCAGTAAGACCCAGCAGCTTTCCTTGTCTCTCCTGTTTGCAGGCATGGAGTCTCACAGGTGCCCATGGGTCAGAGCAGCTGCTGTGGTACAGTTCTGTGCAACCCTTTCACCTTTATGGTGATTTCTGTTAAACTTACAGTAAAGGTAGGCAGTGGTCCAGAGTAACTTTAGGGGTTTGACTGCAGTCCACTGCTCCCCACCTCAAAAAAACAAAACAGAACCCTTGCAGTGAATTGCTGCCCCAGTGTTACATCTCCCGTTTGGTCAGTGATGGTTTTGGTACGTGCTTGTCAGCACAGTTTTTTGTATCTTATCTGGTTGATCTGGATACATCTGTCTTACTGAAGCACACAGCCCACAGCTTTGTCCCCTTTGGACTTAGGAGTTTTGTTTCTGTAAGTAGACAGAAGAGGCTAGGTGGTATATTACTGGAGAGAAAAACAAGTGTTGTGCAGTGGTCATAGTTTTGGCAACAAAGAGTCTGCTAGTTCAAACACGTACTCGATATGCAAAGCTGGGCACTTGCAGAAATGCCTGTGAGTTTTCATCTCCAGCTTTTATTGCCACCGAATGGGATTTGGGGCCATACCTACCTCAGCCATGCTGAAAACCATTGGCACCCTTGCAGGCAGGAGGGTGAATGTGCTGCTCGGGCTGTGCCCAGACCACCTGAGCAGAGGACCAGGCTCGTTGGGATTCTGCGATTCAAAGAAGTTGATGGAGGATCATTGAAAATGCTGATCTGGAAACCAGGGCAAGAAATGCTGAAAGTAGGTGTGCAGGCCAGGGCTCGGCCTGGTGGACAGCACATGAAATCGGAGTGATTTATGGAGCTATTTCTGTTAAAAGCTTCCTCGTGCATTTTAGCGAGCGGAACTGCCAGATTGGTCAGAATCCAATCCCCAGCAACCGGAACTGGCTGCAGCAGTAACCGTGGCAAAACTCTAACAGCCGTTCCATGCAGGTTTTGCAGGCTGCCACATCCTTGCTGCTTCTTGGAAAACAGACAGTGTCAAAATGTTGCATGGTACGAGGACATTGCCATGGCAACGTCAGCATCCCATGGCACCCGCTTGTACGGCGGTGTCGGTGCATGCTGTCAGCGCTGTGCTCGCTGTCTCCATCTGGGGCCTGCAGGAATGCTGTGCTGTAATTGTGTGGGTTTCTCCAGTGGCTGCTGGAAGCTATGGGGCTGAGGGTGGGTGGGATGCTCTCTGAACTTTTGGATCTCTTAAGTAAGGTGAGCATTTCCACTTGTGCCATAGCCACTCTCATGTAATCCATCTGATGCTCCGCGCGCCGTGACCTGGGGCTGGTTTTGGGCAGCAGAGCTCTGGGTAGGGTCTCGTACCCATCTGCCTCCTGCTTCCATTGCTGTCTCGGTCAGTGGTTTTAGGCTGCCTATAAATACTTCAGTTCCTGCTGCTGCCTCTGCAGTAATGACATCCTGCTAGGATTCTCAGTATTTCCCATCTGTTTTTTCCTCTTTTTTTTTTTTTTCTGTATTTATACATTTCTACCAGGTGATGTTTTCCAAAATTAGCATCATGGATTTTTTCGCTGAGCAGACAACACATGTTTATTGGCTCCTTTCCCTTGACACAGAGAGAGCTGTTCCCAGTGTTTTACTGATAAGCTAGAGGCCTGGCAAGAAACAATAAAGGTAAGGATATTTCCCATATGCAGCCAGCAGCCATTCCACTGCTGATATTTTCCACTTCTGCTCGACACTTTGGAAGACCAGTACAGAGGTCCTGGTTTAGTTACTGTGTATGAACAGCTTCAAAAAAATTGCACAGGTGAAGAGACAGCCACCTACCTAATGATTCACCTCCCTGGGATGCATGAGCTGTGGCTGATCTTAGCTGGGTGTGTGTGTGGTCACAGGTGTGTGAGCACACAGCGAGGCTGCTGCTTGCACCCATGCTGTAGCACAAAGGGGTCCTGTCCGATAAAACTCAGCCTGTTGATTTTACCAGCTGGTCTGAAGTGTTTCACTTGAAGGGAATGAGAGGATAAATGGAAGACTAGAGAAAGTATAGGTTGTAATTAAGGGAAGAAGTTAACTTGCAATCCTCAGGACCCACTTCTTGGCTGTTTCACAGCAGTAATTCTCAGCTCTCCCATTTGGCACAGGGCTCTGCTTGAGTCACGCCAGAGACCCAAGTTACCTTTCTGTAAGCTCATTTTTCATCTATTTCTACTGGATTCCTAGCTCCTGCCTAATATCAGGAGTAAGTCTGTTCCTGTGACCTGTCTGCGCTGTGTCTGCAGAAATGCTCTTACTGCTCTTTAAATCCTAGCTCAGCTTTTCCTAAGACACAACTCAAGCCAAGTGCCTCTACCATGGCATCGTGTTTGTTGGACCTATTTCGCCGTGTTCTATTTTTGACTCAGTGCTTTCTGGCTTACCTACTAGAGAGCCCTGTGAAGCACTGGATGGTTGGTTGAGGCAAAATTTGGCTTGCTGCTCCAGGAATATTACCAGGCAAATTATCCACAGTCCATTTTAGTTGGTGAATTTGACTCTATTTTCACAGTCTGTTCACTGCAACCATCTGCTGCAGAGAGAGAGCAAGCTTCTAGGACAGGCTTCCTGTGAAAATCAGAAAGTCTTATTTCAGGCCATAATTTTGCTTAATTTCCTGAAATTTATAAAACCACTTATTTCTCTCAACACCTTCCCCTAAAGACTCAGCTCCAGAGATCAGCTGTGGAGGGTACTGACTGCATAAAAAAATGTTTTGAGGAAAAAAGTGAGTCCTGAAGGGGTGATTGAACCCCATGATGAACTGAAAATGTTTCATTGATCAAAATGCTCATTAATAATTACCAAGGCTTCTGTCTGTTTTGTCAAGTGTGTTGTTTGTGTGGGTTGATCAATGCAAAAATGTTCTGCAGGTGATGCAGATTCAAGCAGCATTTGGCCTCCGATACTCAGTGAATGGTTTGAAAACTGGATTTTGCTTGCTCTAATGCTAAACACCTATGTTGGGAAAGATTCTCAGTCTTTTATTTCAATTTTTAAGGAAGGAAAAAAAGGCTTAACATCTTGGTATGAGTACACCTTGCAAGGTTTAGACATTGTTCTTCTAAGCTCTTGCAGTCGTCAGATTGGAGAGGAAATTGCAGGCAAAAGCAAACATCTCAAAACTTGCTGATCTAAGTGGTCTAACAGTCCACCTGTTTTTCCCCTTAATTTTCCTGTGCTTATCTCTGCAGACCTGCAGGTGTTCAGTCCACTAAGGCTGCAGTGCAAACAGGGGAAAAGAGCTGAAAAACTAGGACAGACTTGGATTATATTTAACAGTGTTCTATTTCAACTTGACAACCAGCTATCGAACACCTACAAGTTTGCAACTGTGATTCACTCGGAAGCTGACATTAACTGATGTCACGTTGTATTAATAGCTACAGAATTGTAACTGCATTTAGCAGAGTTTCATTAACAGCCTCTACAAACACACTGACAATTGCTTGAAAACCTGAAAATATTAGGTATGGATAAAAATGGATTATGCCATAAAGGAACCTCCCTGTGCTGCCAAATGTGTTTACAGCAAGTTCTTGCAGGTGTTATGCATAATAATTCCTCTTTATCACTGTGTTGGTCTTACTGATGGCAGAAAATGTTTGAGGTCTGATCTACACTCCTAAGTTAATTAGGAACTGATCTAATGGGGTTACACATGACTATGCTTGGCTGTTGTGGCCACAGCGTTTTTCTTGACAAGTGGAATCTATCCAACAGCTTCCCAAATAGGGCAGGTTGTTGTTTTGGGTGGCGTTTGGCCCTTCATGGGTTGCTGTTGAGCATTGGTTTCTACTGGAGGCATCGTTCAGACCAACGGTGCATGCAGCAGACTCCAAGCTGAGCAGAGTTCAGCTCCTCTTTGAGCTTTGCACGTCCTTGGTGTGGGCTGCCAGCCCCACCTCTCAGTTGGCGTGGGGAGATGGAGGTGTTGAGTGCTTCCTACCATCCATTCTGTAGGTGCTGAATTGGTAGCTAGCAGTGATGGTGTGTAACTGATCCTCACCAGGGTCTGCTGACTGTCCTGGGATGAGTGAAACAGTTGCTCTTGCAGCCTCTCTGCATTCCGTGTGCGCTGTGTTAAGCTGTGAATCGCTGGCACGAGAGCTCAAGACTCGCTATAGAAGCGAGATGAAAACTGCACGTTTTGGTCAGTCTTTGTGATGCTCTGGGTGTCTCTGAGAGCTAGTCCACTGCTCCTCAGAGCAGTCTGTCACCTACTTCCCTCAGCTCCTTCTCTCTGTTATATATGTCACATTGCCTCTGCTCTTCCTTTTTGCCATGAATAATTCAGTTGGGTTTAAATTTTCAGGTGGTGGCTGCTTCTGTCTCATTCATCCATCACCCATTTTTGACATCTGTCGCTTGGATACATCTTGGCTTTTGCTGACCTCCAGCTTTCAGGCTGGCCTTGTGTGCCCTCCTTCAGAGGCAGGGAGTCTCCTGAGGCCAGCAGGAATGGCAAATAACAGCCTTTGGAAAAGCAAAGGAGCAAAATTATTTATTTTAAAAAACCAGAAATCATAGGCTATTTCCCCCTTTCTCTTTGTTCTTCTTTGCAGGGTTAGAAACAGAAACACTGTCTTCAGGTACAACACCAAATGGCCATTCCTTCTTCCTTCTGTAGAGTGCTAAGTGGCTGTCCAGTTCATTCAGCGTGTTTTGTGATCTTCCAGTAACATTGCTTTACTTCAAATACTGCAATAGCAAATATCCATTGGATGTATAACCCAGCAAGGGATGAAACCACCTCTGGCTCAGCGTGTCTGTGTTGAGGCAGCCTATGACAGTGAAGGAGTGTAATTAGCAAGACGCATAGAATGGGATTGAAAAAAGGATGTGAAAATAAGCAGAAAGATTTGAAAAGGATTAGGAGAGTAAATGACAAACCAGTAGTTAAATGGTGCATGATTAATGACTGTAGAAGTAAAAGGTTGACTAAATATTGTGACTCTGTAATGGCTGCTCCATAGCAATAGAAAATATTGGGTCCAGAAGACGCTGAAAGTGGATTTATATCGGCACACGGTGACTCTGGGGTGAGACCCAGTTTAGATCTTAGACATTGGCGTGGGTTGAGGTGAGTGCTCCTGGAACACTTCTCTAATTTTCTTGACAACCTGAAACTGATCTTTCACCTTTGGTGTTGATGATCACCATCAACACATCAGGCACCCCACGGAAACGGTGACATGGTGTGTTCCTGTCGTGAGCCCTGGTACAAGTGGCTGTGTCAGAACTGCCTGGAGTCACACAGTCACGCTGTCAGCTGGTGGCTTTGGGGAGTTAAAGGAAATACATTGCACTGCAGTTGTTTTTCTTAGTGCTAAAGATCTGCTCTGTGTTTGCAAAAAGAGCCTTAAAAATGTGTGTCTTCCACAGTGGTTAGAGGAGCAGCTAAGGGTTGCTGAGGGTAACTGGGGAATTTGGAGTAGCTGTAACTCTGACTTACTGCTGACTTGGTCACACATTGCCTGATCTGGGACTGGATCTTGCTTCTGGTTTCTTGTTATTGTTTCTTAATTGCAGTTTTGAAGGAGACACTGAGCTCTGGCCTGTATTTGGCAGATACACTGTTGAGGACTTTGAGCAAAACGTGAATGTTCTCTTTTCTGTAGTGCCTGTCGCTCCCCCGTCTCTGCTGTTTCCTTTAAGACACCAAAGAGCAGATCTGGGAATGACTGTAGGCCTGAAGTCTTGTTGTTTTATGTTTTAAAGGTCAAGATTTGTATCAAATCAATACAAGCCAATGGAAATTTGAAGTGCCATCCTGTAATACTGAGATGCTTGACCGAAGATCTGCAGCTGACCTAATTTTCCCATCAGGATCACTGAAGCTAGGGAACCTCTGAATGCAGCTGAGAGAGCTGAGTGCACCCTTTTGGCTGTTACGAAGAAAATTTGCTGTTAATATTCTTTAACCTTTCATTTGTGATGTATGTGCTTCATAGAAGGTAGGAAGGTGTAGAGAACATCTGCTCTCTGTTCCTCACCAGTAAGGAGATATCCAGCATTGGAGGAAGTAGGGTTTTGTGTTGTTAGTAGAATCCCATGACTGTCTGAAGTAACACTCATCCTGTTACTGCTTATCATTCGTCCTGTTACTGCAGTGAGGAGTCCTGTGAGTCCCCTGGAGGCTGCAGACCCAGCACAGCTCTGTACTTTCCCCAGCCAGAGACCGTGAGGTCTGCAACTGCTGTAAATAATTAGCTCTCAACAGAATGTCTGCCGTGACTTCTGTCTTGTTGGCCAAGTCATCATCAGAGGTGTATTTTAGGAATCTGTTAATCTTCAAAGGTAAAACCATTTATATAAAATGTATCACCATGAAATGCATTGTCCCTTTGAGACAGATGACTGTATGAGAAATGTGTTTATATTACACACCTGCTTTATAGTTGGGATCTTTGTGTTTCTTAAACACAAATGTGGGGGAAGAATTATTTAATGCTGTTTTGTTTATAATACTTCCACAGGAAAACCTTTCCATTGTAATATAGAAGGCTGTGCAGGGTGCTTTTGCTTGTAGCAGGAAGGATTTAGAGTTCAGTTCACTCCTGGATGTGTATGTCCGTGCTGCATTGCAACGGGAGTTAATGGGAATAGCCAGCTATGAAAGAAGAATGGATCTCCAGGACTGCACTTGCGTATAAGAAATCTCAGCTGACTGTTATGCAGAGCTGGTCATATACATTGAGTTCAGATTGAAAAGGAATCAGTAAATAGGCTGCTGCCATCTGCCCAGCATCCGCCTCTTGGCTTCTTCACTGGAACAAAGATGGGAAACTGTCATATGAGAGCATCCAAGGTGATTGCAAAGGATAAAACTGATGTCATTACCTGATGTGTTTTAAGGAAGAGATGAGATGCAGTGTTTTCTCTTTCAGCCTTTCACTGTCAGTTTAAGCATATCAGTAAAACTGTCCAGAGGAACATCCAGCTCTCTGTGCAGTAGCTCCCAGCTTTTGCAGTGTGGTTTTGTCTTTGAGCATTAAATTGCGTTGAGTTCAATAATTTATCTCCCTCCAACTGCTTTATTGTCATTTTGATTTAGTAATGGATTGGCTTGGACAGCTGTCCTGATGCTGTGTCACAGCAAAGTAAAACCAAGGGTTGTGCTGAGCACAGACTGTGAATGTGAGCACGCTTTGCATGACCGGTGTACCATTGCCACGTGCCTGGTCCCAGGGGTTAGGAGATGGGGCATGCCAAAACCACAGCTTCTAAACTCTGCTCTTGTTTTGTCACTCAGAATCCCTTCCAACATCCATCCTTTTTCACACGTCTCTTGCTGTAGAAGTTGTTCTGNTTTTTTTTTTTTTTTGTGCAATGCTTGTTTGTAGAGCAGTGCCCCAAAACTGCCATGGGTTTCTGTCCTCACCGGCACTGTTAGGGCTGGAGGGAGGCTGCCAGGAGGTATTGATTACTGGGTAAAAATAAACCCTTCAAACTTCTTTGGTCTTTATTCCTTACTGCTTTTTTTAATCTTTGCTTCCTGCACACATTTCAGAGGGTGGATTTGTTTGCCGAAAGATGGAAACAAAATGTTGACAAATAGTGGTGCTGGTTTGCACTCCCCTGTGTGGGTGACATCAGAGGGGGTTTTGCAGTGCTCTGTGGAGTCTTTCCAGGATTGACATCCTGTCGGGTCATGGAGCAGTTGTGTGACCGAAGCATCCAAGCAGCCATTAGGGGTAGGAAGCTGAGTATCAAAAATAAGGAGAGAATTTCTTTGGTGTTTGTGAAACTCTGTTGTTCATGGCAGCTTGTATAGGCTCCATGCAGCTGACATTTGGCTTTGGTTAGTGAGCTGAGATTTTGTTGGGAGTGTTGGGGCTGGCAGGTGGGCAGGGCTTGCTGCCTTTGGTGTGTTCTGGTTCATCTCACAGTGATGCCTTACAGCTTCTCTTATACCTCACTGTGAAGAACAAAATGTCACACTTTGAGTTCATTAGGCAGCTGTGCAAAGGAGGGGGAGCTTCTGGAATGGGAAGTTGTTTTATACAGCAGTGAAATGCAAGGGAGAAAATCATGTATCTGTAGTAGAAAATGCATGAAGGACAAACATTAAATAACGTTCAAAGGGCCGAGTCATGTTTAGTAAGAAGTTTCTAAGGAGAAGGGATACGACAGAAGGACGTTTTGGGAAGGAATGAGGCTTGCAAGGTAGCAGAAAGATGAATGGATCATTTATGGCTCCAGAGAGCTACAGCTTAGTAGGGACTTCAAAATCAAACGTGGTCTTATAGCTTCCTCTGGTTGAAGTGAGGAGTGGAGCAGGAGCAAAATACAGCACCTCTCTGCCAAGTAGGCCAAGGACAAGCACAGACCTCCAAACTTCCACACATTGTGACCCAGTGATTGCTGTGGCTGCGAGACAGATCCGGGGTGGTGGTACTGCAGAGTGCTTTCTGTGCGGGTGTCAGACTCTCAGATGGACTCTGCTCATCACAAATCTCCTTTGCGTTCGTTTTCTGCCATTATTCCAACCACTGAACTTCTTGGAGTGTTTAGGTAAATGGGGAGTTGTTAAGCAAATACTGATGGCTGCATGCAGTGAGTCATCCATCAGTCAAAGAGCTGACCTGTCACAGAGCGGTGGCACGTCTCATCACAGCCATCCGTTAGTGCTGGAAGGCCCCGTGCTGCCCTGGCACACCAGCCTGCCTGCACACTGAGCATCCTGTGCCCGCTTACCAGCTCTTCAGGAGTTGGGCAAACACCAGCTGCTTTGCTGTGAAGGCTCAGGGCAATTCATGAACACAAAGGCAAGCACCACCAGCAGGTGTTGTCAACGCGTTCCCCTGTGCTGGTTGCTGAGATTTCTTCTAGCAGCAACTGAGAGGTGAGCAAGTCTTCCAGCTGCCTGCTGCGTGGAGTATGGGGAAAACACAAGTGGCAGAATTAACGTGCAGCTGGGGAGGTGTGTTACCAGGACAGGAAGGAATGGTGCTGATGCTGAGAAGTGGCAAAGAGGTTTCTTTTGTTATTGAGATGTTATAACCCATCCATAACTTAGAGATGGAGGAGGAGCTGTGGGACATGGAACGGTACAATTTTACAACCTAACAGTACAATTTTAACTTTTTTCAGTGGAGCTCTTTGTATGTAGTTGCCTGTTTGAGGAGACCCCCGGATATAGGTTGTACTCCTGCAGTGTGTTCCCATGTGGGCATGGGCAGCTCCATCCCACATGGAGTTGGATGCGAGCATCTGGGGGAGAAGTGGGGAGCGGTGCTCTATGGGATGAAGGGGCCCTGTTGGGGTTGGGCATGGATGGAGCAGGGAGGCAGTGCAGGATGTGCATGAAGCTGGTGTGTGATCTGCAGGGAAGGGAAACGTGGAAGCAGCTTGGGTAACGAGTAGAGGCTGTTGCAGTCTGAGCGCTGTGCCCTGATTTCTCGGTGGTGTGGCAGAGTGGAAGGAGGCCCGTGTTGTCTTGTTTGAATTCTTCCGAATTGTTGGGGTGAGAAGTTCTTGGCTGTGGTTTGCCGCAGAGCCGTGGTGGGGCAGACCCTAATTTTAGCACATTATGCTGGTTTAATGACAGTAATAGAAAGTCAGTTCATAGGCGAGAACAAATTGCCTTTTTATGTGGGGAGGAGGATAATTCCTCCCCTGTGTTACATTATTAAATTTGTAATCTTCATTTCTAATGCTTTTCAAAAGAGATTATTAGCAGAATCTACAATACAGATTTTTAATTTATGAGCTGCATTTTTTCTCCAAACTCCTCAAATTGTATAATTTATCTTTAAAGGTGAACTTCAGCAAGTTTTTTTTTTTTTTTTTTGACTTAATGAATTAAAATCCCTTTCTCACTACCTATCTCTGGACAGGCTCAAAGGCTCCAAAGATACTTCAATTTTAAGTACAAATAATGGATATCTATTTCCATCTTTGCTGAGTGGTGAGTTCTGAGTTCAGCCTTATTCCCTAGCAATAAAAGGCACCGGGGGAAAAAAATGGCACATTTCTACACGCCGTTTGCTGGGGAGAAGGCTGCTGTGATGCTCCTTTTTGTCACCAAGGAAACAGAGCCCTGAACGCCTGGCTCTGCAGGAAGAGGAGGGAGGGCAGGAGGAGGAGGAAGGATGCTTTTCACTCCTGGATTTGCTTTTTGCTTCTTACTTGTGACTGGGGACTGTGAATGGGTTGGGACTTGGGGTCTCTGAAGCTCCTTCTGAATTGTGTGTGAGCTGCTGCTCGTACCTCCTCCTCTCTGACCCTGCCAGTGCTCACCCCAAGGATTTCCAAGGCCTTTTACGTCAGCACAGTCTTCTTTTGAGTGTGAGACTACATATGGAAAAGTTAAATGCAGATCTGAGAAGCAAGTTATGCAGACACAAGTGCTTCCTGAGCAAGGTTGATGTGCAGTGTCCTCGTCTGACCCTTGTTCCATTGCTCTTGGTGGTCAGGTGTTACAACTCTCCTTCCCTCTGAATAGAGATGCATATTGCTCTGTGATGCCTGCTTGATCTGCCTGAACTGCTAGTGTTGTCTGCAGAACTGACATCAGCTGTATCACCAGTGTGTACTTTTTTATTTCTCCATCAGCTGTTCTCATTTCTGCTCCCCAAGTCAAGAGAGAGAAATCAGCAAGATGCTCTAAAGCGTTTTGTTCATCCCTGCTTTTCTACAGAACACATTTAGGCATGCTTGGCACAAGTCGTGGGCTTCTGGTGAACTTTCTGCTGTGTATGTGTCATTGGGTAATTCAAATCACTTGAGATTTTTATTTTGTGTGTGTGCTCGTTCTCTGCATGCAGAAGACAGATGTAGGAGGCTGTTGTGTGTCTGCCATGTTTGCCTGTGGGAGAGTTTCTCAGTGGGATGAGAGTCAGTGTGCATCTCTAAGGTCTGTGCTGAGAAAAAATTTTGCTTGACTGATTATTTTTATTTGTTAGGAGTCTACTAATGAAATGTCAGTGTCCCAGTTCTTGGTGGATGTGCTTTCCCTGTGTTTGACAGCTTGACTCACCACCAGCTGGAGATGTCTATCAGACAGTGGGGTTGGCAGGGCTGCTGACCTGCTGCTGTCACCTGGGGTTTTGCCCACTTGGATTGAAGGAATCATGAGTTGCTGATGTTGCAGCAGCAGCTTGCGTTGTGATGGCCTGGTCTGCCCTGCTCCTGGGGCTTCCAGGAAGCCTGGCCCCTCTCTTCCAGCTGCCCAGGGGTGCCTGCAGGCAGAAGTCGGGGCTGTGCAGGAGGGGGCTTGGGCTGCCTTAAGGTAACCCCTGGTGGCAGAAGGGGCACTGATGGCCATGGGCCTGTTGAGGATGTCCTTCCCGAGTCACTGTGTAGAATTAGAAGGGAAAAATGTGCTGGCTTTCTTGCTTCCCATAGCATTTGCTGCAGGTATTAGGTGAAAGCAGCCCTGCTGAAGGCTGATGCAGGTGGTTGCATCAGCAGGGGAGGCTGAAATCAGAAGCCTAGTGCCTGGGGTTGTTCGGCTCTTCTGGAAACCAGACCATCTTCTCCCTCTGTCTGCTTCCAAAGTGGATCAAATAATTGCTTCCAAATGGACACAAGTTATTAAGCAGTGTGTATAATTAAAGTCAGCTCCTTGTGAATTTGATCATTCATTTCCTTAAGGAAAATATGAAGTAATTACAACCCAAGCTAAACACAAATCAAATGCTATTCTAAGCGTGATTCCACACCACAGTTCTGGTTTATGAATGACTCTGGGGTTCTGTGGCTTTGTGCCTGTTAAAGAAATGTGGCTGTGTGGCTGTATTCTTGTTTACAGCAAATGAACAAAAGGGTGCATGACTCACTCATTGTAAGACCATCGCTCGCTCTGTGTTCGCACACACGTGGCGGTGACAAAGCGGCTTGTTCTTCAAAGAGCTTCGGTGGGGCAGAAGAGAAGGGAAAAATCTTAAGATGTGTGCTTGTCAGTTCTTTTTCCCCTGAATTTTGTCGGTGCCAAAACTAAACTTTACCTGCATTAGCTGTGAGTTTGAGAGGCAATTACTTCTACATTCTCAAATATACTTAAGCCTCAGCCTCCCCTCTCTCTCCATCACTCCTTTGAATATAGCACAGATTGCCAGTTTCAGCTGAATTTGGGGGAGAGTTAGAAGATACGCAGACCCTACAAATGCTCTGAGAAGATGGCTCTGGGTGCAGAGAAAGACCTGAGTTAGTGCACCAGAAGAAAGATTTTTGATATATAATCTCTGCTTGAAAAGCAAAGTCCCAAGTGAAAACAAGAAGGAAGAGACGAGCAGCACAAACCCTGGCTGGCAAGATGTGTGAGCTCTGCGGAGAAGCCTGGGTTGCTCCAGGGCGGGCATGACCTCAGAGTCTTCATCTGCAACTGGAAAACTGCTGCATGAGTTAACTCTGCCTGTTGCCTTTCCCCAGGTGTTGGTGAGTGAAGAGGACGACGGGCTCTTTGGGGAGGTGTGATCAGGCAGCAGGCAGGCACCGGGGGCTCCAGGGGCAGAAGAGGTTCCTGCAGAGCTCCCTGGCGCAGCCAAGCGTAGGAGGGCAGCTCTTTCATCTCATGCCATCGTTCTCTTACAGTGACGCTTTCTAGCTGTTTTATTTTTGTGAAGTCACCTCATTTTTGTGATCCTCCTCTAAATTGAGAGGTTTTCTGCAGCTCGGGTTCATTCATATTTCAGATCCTGGACTTGAGCAACGTCCTCAGAGTTATTAATAGTTTAAGATGGATGGCAGAATTAGGACAGTGCTCTGGTTCAACTCTCGTGTAATTAAGCAGAAATCCTGACCTGGCCTTCGTAACTTCCTTGGTCTGCTGGAGGACTTCCAAGGACAGGGACCCGTACCAGCTCTCCTCTGGCCCTCCTGGTGAAAACTTAAAGTTTTGCCTTAGAACACTCATCATTGTGAGTACTATCTCCGAGATTTTCCTCTAGCTTAATAAGGAATAAATATTGCCATGCAGTGGTTAAATAATTTATTTATTGCTGCCAGTTGCCCATGGCTGAGCCACACGTACCTGCTCTCCAGGCCACTCAGCCCAACCTTCCTGGCTGTGGGTGTGCTTGGACAGCAGACCCCAGGGCCTTCTCCTGGGATGGGCAGGTGCCAGAGAGGAGCAATTAAGCTCTTGCTGACTCTTAGCCCACAAAAATCCAAGAAGCTGAAAGATTGGATCCCCTTTTTGCTGTGCAATGTGCGTATATGTAGTTTATTGCATTATAAATACCACCGTAAGGATTTTTTTTTTTCTTAATCAGTCAATCCTTGCTTAAACACAGAAGAAGTGGAAGATGGAGGATGGCCAGGGAGGTGTCTGAGAGCTGCAGCATCAGCAGTCCTGTGCTCCTCTGTCCCTGGAGAGCTGGGCATGCAGACTAGGAAGTGCTCAGGTTTCGCTGGTAGGCTGTTGAGGAATTATTACAGCCGTGAGTTTTCTGTGTGCATGCAGACATCTCCTTTCATCAGACTCCTTCCTGCAAAGCATGGCAGGCTGGGGGAAGAGAAGGAGGCAGCATGTTCTATTTTCTTGTAAAAATGAACCAGCCATCAGACAAAGCTGTTTGGATTCTGCAGTTACAAACAAAATAGAGACATGGAAAGAATTCTGAGGAGCCAGATCTTGCTGCAGAGGAGTTCCCATGAAATGCTCTGGAAGAAATGATCGGTTTTTATAGTGTTACAGCACTGGAACTTTTTTTAGTGGTGAAAAACCTAAGCTTTTTTTTTTTTTAACCATGGTCAAAAATCTCTTTAAATGTCATTGGCAAATGGAATGTGTATGTTTACCTTTTGGTACCTTTTCTTATCTTTCTCTCTTTTGTCAGTGAAGGAAAACAAAATCTCAGATTTTTCTGCCTACATTCAATTTGTTGAAAACTCCAGAATTCTTTCATTAGAAATTCTTAAATAAGAATTGTGGCCATTTAATTCCTTCTTACACAGATAAATTTTCAAAAAGGTCAAATAATTAAAAATAGCGTTATGGAAACTTCGTTTTTAACCTCAAATGGAGCAGAATAAGCATATCACATTTTCCTAGTTTAAAATATGCAAACGGATCTCAGGGAGACAGGACACAAAACTGATGGTTTACCAGGGCTGCCCCCGACCTGCAGTAGGGGACAGCATCTTGCTGGGGGGGGACACCTGCACATCAAGACCTGGCTGGTTCAGAGCACGCTGCAGATGTGGGGGTTTGTGCTCCCACCTCTGGGGTGGGAGAGGAAGGGCAAAGTGCTTCTGTCGTTGGGCTGGGTGGGAAGGAAGAACAGGCAGCACAGGGTAGGTCTGGGTTCTGTTTTTAGCGTTTGTGGGGAAGAAAGGTAGCTTTGTCCTGCCTAAAGTAAGCTGTGCTGGGCTTTTGAAACAAAACAGGGAGGCTGCCTGATGAAGAGTTGCAGACCTGTGCCTTGCCCAGCTACATAGTGTGGGCTAGAGGTGGCTTTGTCTTCTGCATCTCATTCTCAGTGGGTAAAGACAGGAGCCTCTGAGGCTGCTTCCAGCTGCCTTATACCAGGTACTTAATAAAAATTACCCAATTTTTGGTCATCTTGGTAGTTCTGGGGAGAGCTGGTTTGACTTGTATGGGTCTGGGCAGTGTGATGGGCACCTGTTGGTGTGGGTGACAGAAGGCAGGGGCGAACACTGGGATGGGAGAAGGAAGAGCAATTGTCCTCTGCCAGCCATGTGGATGTACTTAATCTACACAGATTAAGAATTAACATGTTAAAAGATGTTTTCCATCCCACAGAAGATTTTCAGTTTCATTTGGAGAGAAAGGGTGTAACTTTATTAGCGGTGGAAACTAGGGCAAGAGGAACGAGGCAAACAGCCCGATTAGTGCCCCTGTTTATCCCCAGCCATTTTCTGTCATTTCTGGTGGATTACTCAGGCTGTGATGATAGTCTGGCGTGTTCTGGAGCACGGTACAAACTGCCTCTCTTTAGGTGCTCATAATTCACACTCCATTAGGATGTCGACGTTGGGAATACTTGGCAGGGTGTTAGAGCTTGCCAGGCATGATGAGATTGAGTTCATCTTGTTAAGCTGCATGCTGAAATGACAATCCAGCACTTACATATTTCTTCCTCAACAGTAGCACCCTGGAGGAGGGCAGCATGGCTTTCTCTGAGCACAGACACTGGTGTAGAAGGCCTTGCAATGCCCACTGCCAGCTGCAGCTCTGCTCGGTGCGTGCCAGGCTGCCACAGGTGTTCAGTGTTCAGCTGTGGGAAGATGTATTTTTTCCTTTTATTCTGAACAGTGCAGTTCTTTTATTAATGAGTTGTTTCGTGGCACACAAATCTTAGCACATCTGTTGGGATTCAGCATCTGACAAACAATTTTTTTTAATTTTTTACACTCATTAGGAACAACAATGCAGTGACAGAGTTTGAAGCAGAGAAGCGAGCGTGTTGACTTTTCTTTTGGGAGAGTATTTGAAAATAAAATGTAGGTTAAATGGTCAGTGCTTGGGCAGAACCTCACAGGGTGCTAACACCCCCCTGCATCTTCTGCTTTGCCCACAGACATGCCAGAGAGCAGCAGCAGCAGGACTTGGGATCCTTCGTGCTGATTTCAGTAGATGATGACATCTGGATGGGTGCGTGGTGGTTTTCCTTGTTCCTTTTCAGCCCCAGACTGACTTCCATCATCTCTTCTCTGGGGCAGACCTTCATGGAGAAGAAAGAAGAACCCACTCTTTGCTTTTGACCTTAGTGATGGTAATGGCAGTGGAAAATGAAAGGGCTTGCAGGACTGTGCTTGAGCCAAGGATGCAGCAAGCAGGTCAGCCATCTCCTGCCGTCTCCTTGACAGGTGTCTGAGTCCTGTCCCAGCCAGCCCTGGTACCCTGGGCTGGGTGCTGGCAGCAGGCACGTTCTGCGGTCTCATTTTCCTCCTCATCTCTGCAGATCTCTGCTGCTCATCTCTTCTACATGAATCTACAGCGTGCTCTGAAGGGTCCATCCCCTCTATCAGATGGGTTTTTCTCTGTGTCCCTGATGGGGCTGTCAGTTCTCCATGCTGAATAAGTGCTGCTTTGAACCCGGGCCTCATTTTGGAGTACAGCAGATAATTTACTTGCTGAGGAGCCCAGTGTGGAGCCAGAGAGCTGAGTGTGCCCGGGTCAATATCCTGCAGCACACAGGGATGCAAATCAATGCCTGCTGCTTGGCTCGTGTAAGAAAATCAGTAGAAATGCAGCCCCTCTGCTCAGGCTTGGACTGGGCTTTCCTGGAAAAGGCAGGCTATTGCAACAAGGGCAAATGCAACCTGCAAGTCAGCATCCAGCTGATTTCCCTTCCTGCTTTTCCCCCCTTGCACTTGGGTTTGGGAAGGAAAAAATCCAGCCAGGCTGTTCTGATTGATGCTTGGGGTGTATTGGGTGGCCTCATTGATGCTGGGGGTCATGTGCTGCGGGTACCAGCGTGCTCTGTGCTTGGAAGCAGCTGGTTAATTTAGGAGCAAAGCGCATCGAGTTGAAATTCAGTCGATTCCTAATCTAAGGGTTAAATCAATAGCAATTAATTCTGAAGTGTGGGAGGGCCTGTAGCACATACATCATGCTTTTTGCGTTGGTAGCATTCAGCAAACAGAGAAGAAAATTAAAAACAAACTGGAAAGAGAAGGAAGATAGCAAGCACCTGGGTGGGGGGAGAAAGGAAGCAGCAGGAGGTGATGTGAGGTGATGTAAGGATAGCAGTGGCAGGGGCACGCTGTCCCTCAAACGTCAGCTCCATAACCACCTATCGTGGTGTAATCCTGGGTGATAGCAGTAATTATGTAATCATGACCTTTTAACGAGCTATTGCAGAACTTGTGCAGGTTTTCAAGGCTTGATGTTCTCTAAGCACAGAGACCTGTCAGTAGCAGAAGGGGCTTTAATGAGTTGTGTTGGGTGGATACAGAAGAGAGGATGAGAGGTCACTGTTGCCTTGGGGGACAAAGGGGGGCTGTTTTCCTTTATTCCCACCCCCAAGATGAAGGCAAATACAGCTCTTGGTGGCAGTCAGAAGCTGCATCATCCTCGCGATGCCTCTGTGCTGTTGGTAGATGAAAATGTATTTAAAGAAGATGCTCCAAAGGGTGCTGTGTGGTCACGTCTCCATCCATGACTGGGTTGTTTGGGGGAAACTGCTGCTTTGGCTAGGAGGAACATCAGACCAGCAGAATTAGGAGAATCATGATAATAAGGTTTAATTAATAAAGAACAAAATTACAGAATTATAATTAATATCGTTCTTAAAGGATTTAGGGAAAGTGGGTCTTTTCAGACCTTTTTCTTTCCTTGCTTTAGCAGAAGCAGGTATCTGGGTAAATGTGGTGCATATTTAAGGGCTTTGTCCTAGAACAACATGACCCTAAAAATGTGATAGTGACAAATAGACTAAAAACTTTCTTCACTTGTCAAAAAGCACTTGGCAAGGAAAATCCTCTAAGACAGGAGGCTATGTAAAGGGTCTAGTGCTATTCATCATTTTCATTTGGTCTGGAGCAAACATAAATTTAAATCTTAGCAAATTCACAGGCGATACGCACGTTAGCAGGATAGTAAATAGTACTGAGGGTGGGAGAGATGTATGGTGCCGTCTGGACTGTTTGCTGAGATCTCTCAAAATAAATCGGGTTTTTTTGTTTGCTACGTATTTCTTAATGTCATGTTCTACAGGGCTGTAGCAGCAGGACAGGCACGGGCTGCACAGCATCCAGGCGAGGAGTGATGCTCTGCCAACAGCTTGCTGTGGTCTGGGGAGATGCAAACAGAAGCAGTGGAGATGAGAGCACAAGCTGAATTTTACCTCTGTACTTGTTTTTTTTCTTTCTTTCTGCAATAAAATGCAGTCTCCAGTTCTGATGCGCTTGTTCTCAGAAGGGTGTTTGAAATCTGGGAAGGTCATTAAAATGATTCAAGGGCAGAAGGAAAAAAAAATGCCAGAGCATGAGAAACATAAAGAGCTCGGTCTGCTTAACTTGTCAAAAAGATTGAGAGATGACTTGATCATGCTGCAGAAGAGCCTTTATAGTGAGAACACAAAGCAGCCCTCGTGCTGGAGAAGGGCATTCAAAACCTGACGGCTGAAAGCTGAAGCCAGGCAAACTTCAGTCACATCTTGAAATATCAAGCAGTAAATGAACTGCACAGGCAAATGGCAGATTCTTCATCTCTCTATCTTCCAGGCTGGAGTGGATACCTTTATAGAAGATACCCTTTAGCTAAATGTTTGGCTGAACAGAGCAGGAAGTAGCAAAATGCAGGCACCTGTCAGTGCAGACAGCCTGGCCAAGTGCCTGCTGGTCCCTTCTGGCTCCTGGCATCCACGAGGTGCTGGGTGCCTTCAGCCCAGGTACGTGGGCAAAACGTTTCTCCTTCCCAAGGTCATTCTGAGCTGGATCAGCTCTTCAGCTGCATGCTGCCCTGCAGGCTTGACCAGCTGCTTAACCCATGTGGTTTACTGCTTGGTTGGAAGAAGTGCAGGGAATGAATGCGGAGGTGCTGCAGAAAATGTCGTTACGGCTCTTGTTCCCTCCACCAGTAGCGATTGAGATGAATGCTTTCCCCATGCAGTGCTCATGGGGGCTTGTCATTTACCTTCGTGATTTTCAAAGGAGCTGGAGCACAAGGGAGGAGGCTCAGCCCTACGTGATAGCCCACAGTGGCCAGAGGAGGTGACCATTGCCTGGGAAACACTTTCAGAGTGCAGACAAGCAGTGCAGGTGTGTACATCATTGTTACCATTCTGCACCAACTCTTTCCAGGTATGTTATTTCTGATTCTGCTCTTCTTTCCCAGCTGAGTTAAAATAGTGTGTTTTTATGTTCTGACCACAGGTGGAGTTTGACTAAAGGGTTTAAGCAGATTAGGAGCCTGTGTCCTATCTCTGGTGCTGCTGCCACTCTCTTATCCCGTTTCAGTCTTGGCTCAGGGTGCAGAGGTTTGGTGCTTGCCTTTTTGGCAGATCAGGTTCCTCCCCATCTGTTCAAGGGAAACTTCCAGCAAAAAGACTGAAGGAGAACAAGGCTGGAGAAACTTTCTGCAGAGTAACTGGAGTTGGTTTGTTTGGTGCTGCAGCTGATGTGTGTTCCTGCCTGGGAGAGAAGGGAGGGATGAAGGGCTCTATTTCTGCAGTCACAACTTGTTCTTTGTATCTGACCCACTCCTGTCTTGTTTTCCAGTGTTTCTCTGTTATCATCATCCCTTTTTAATCTTTTGGATAAGAATATCTACATGTCAAAGCTGTGAATGTAACAGGGAATATTTGAAACCCACCCACCTCTAGGAAGCCAGGAAGCGCACATGAGAGTGGTGCAGAATCGCCAGCTTCCCTGGGCAGGCAGGCAGCCTGCCTGTCCCCTCTCCTGTGCTCCCCCTGTGTGCTGAGCAGGGTTGCCAGAGGGCAGTGGCAGTGCCCCAGCCTACAGCGTTGAGTTGGAGATGAGTGACACAAAGCAGCGAGCACCCTGGCTTGCTGCAGTGCCTCTGCCCCAGGCTGCTGTCTTGTTGCCAGATGTGGACACACGTTCCGCTAAGCGTGCATGTCTTAATTAGATTGGAGACATAATCTAGAGATTTTTTTTTAAGCAGATTTTAAGCAGATTTATTTGTTTTCTACGTATATGTCAATTTGTTGTTTTGAGTCTGGTTGCCTAACCAAGGCTCCCATGACAGCGGGCGCGGGAGGATGTGTGCAGAGAGTACCTGCACGGAGCGGGGATGGGTGTAGATGGCTGAAAGGCTCGTTGTGGAGGTCAGTATGAGAAACGAAATAGATCATCAGGTCAGCCCACAGGGCTGTGGGATGCTCTTTGAAGGGGACCTAGAAACCCCATGAGAGGATCCAAGCAAACCATACCAGGCTTGTAGAAGGTGCATCAAAGGGAACTATTCTGCAGCAGTTGGGGAAATAGGTGAAGTTGTTTCACGAGGCTTTGCTTTTACTGATGCTTGTATTAATATTCTTGCCTAAAGGTTTGGAGTTTGAAAGTGCTTCAGAAATATGTTTTACGTTTGTGTGACTTCCTGATTTATACAATATGCTTCATGCATTGCTCTAGGCAGACAAACAATGCAAACTGTAGTTAATGTTAACTCAGAACATATATATTCTATTCTCTTAGCCCATAGGGACATGCATACGCATGCAGCACCATATGTGGGGACGGCAGCTGGTGCAGAGCCCTGGGGCCACCATGTTTACTCAGTTGGAAACCTCAGGATACTGGAGGAAAAGGGACTTCACAGCTGAGCTTATAGGAAAATCTGTCTTTGCATTTCATCTCAGGTGAAACTGAAGAAGTAGGATTGGAAATATTTTTGATACCTCTCTGAATTTTTTGAAAAGCACCTGTTAGACCAAGGCACAAAATTAATTTTAGGTCAACCAGCTTGCTGCACAAGCAAGCGTTCTGCACTGTTTAGAGAGGTTCTTACAGATATCCTCACATTTCTTCAAAGGAGCTGGAGAAGACTTATTCTCTTTAATAACTGGGGATCTTGAGCTCTCTGGACTCAATAGTGAAGTCATTTCTTCTGCAGGGGGGTACTCAAAACCTGGTGGGTTTCTGAGAGCACCGTGACTTAGCAATGTGTTCCCTCTAGCACCATCAGGGAGCCTGCTGCAGCGATAGCAAAAAGTGAAATGGGAGAAATAATGTGTTGGGTGGATTAGAGGTTTGCTGTCTGAATCCAGGCTAGCAGATGGGCACCTTTGAAGGGATTTAGCTATCCATGATCCTGCTTTGTTCAGAAAACTTGGAGCTGATGTGTTTCAGGATGAGTGCTGTATGTGGGATGAATCTTGGAGCTTCCTAGCACCAGCTAAAGCAATTAATAGTAATGGTATTCATTACATGTTGATTACATAACGGGGTTTGTTCTGAGAAACAGACTGCTAGAGAAGAAGGATGAAAATAGCAGCTGTTAATTTCAGAGGGCTGAGCCTCTGAAGGCTGCACCCAGGAGGCAAGAGAACCTACTGAATTACCTGTGCTCTGGCCCAGGGAGCCTGCAGGGGGAATAGTGCTCTCTGCGGGGTTTCCACTGCTACTGCTATCCCAGGTGCCCATATCAGGGAATGCTCTGGCTGTGCCCTGCTGTTCCCTGTTTGTCCATCTGGGAGGGTTCCTGCCTTCGGTGCTTCTGGTGCTGCCTGGCCTTTCCTTCCCTGCTGGTCCTCTGATGCTGGCCTGGAGCTGTGGCTCTTTGCTGCTCCTCACAGTTGGTGTGGGATTTAGGAGATGTGTCGAGGCTTGGTCGGGCTGCACACCTCAGTCTGCCTGTGGTTGTTGCTGCTTGTCCTCACAAGTTGGGTAGCTCTGTGCATAGAGCCAGCTTGTGTGCCTCTGTGCA
The DNA here is from genome assembly GCA_013396635.1 of Penelope pileata. NCBI lineage: Eukaryota > Metazoa > Chordata > Aves > Galliformes > Cracidae > Penelope > Penelope pileata. The sequence goes on along the minus strand of WBMW01002889.1, from coordinate 1,098,297 downwards.
CCTGGATGCAATGCATAATTAAGTGGTACAAATGCTTGAGGGTGGTGTGTATGTTTTGAGTATTTGCTGGGCATTGGCTTGCTGGAGTTCTGGGTTTGTTCCAGAGATGACTGGAGCATTGGTGGGGCAGGGCTGAATGACACACTCAGCATGAGAGCCAAGTGCTGCCCGCCTGCCAGCCTCCTCTTCTTGAAGACCTTCTCTGCTTCTCCTTGTCTCTGTTGCAGCAAAAGGCTCTGAGAACAATAGCTAACTGCCCCTGCTCCCCTTTTGTTCCTAGACGGGGATGGTCGGAGACTCAAAGGAGCCATCCAGAGGAGCACAGAAACTGGGCTGGCTGTAGAAATGCCCAGCCGGACCGTGCGCCAGGCCAGCCACGAGTCCATCGAGGACAGCATGAACAGCTACGGATCAGAGGGGAAGTAAGTCACCAAAAGGGGGCTGCGTCATTGCTTGTGGGTGCTCTGCTCTGCATATGCCTCTTAGTTTTCCTCCAGCATGATAGATGATGTTTGTCTGACTTGTCTGTGCTGCAGGTGTACTGCCCATCCAATTAGAGTACAGCAGATCGCTCTCTTCCTGCATAGCTGGCACGTACTTCAGCTGTTTATATACTTTTTTAAGTGTCCTCATTATTCTGAGCTGAAGCAGATACCCATTACTTTTAACAGCTTTGCCTTTAGAAGAATAATTCAGGGTGAATAGCTGAGGCTCATTACTGGTAATAAATTATAAGCCAGCAGTCTTCAACATTGCTCAATAGCTGTCTGTCTCCCCTATTTCAAAATAGCTTTTTGATTTGGGAAACAAAAAAGTGTGCTAAGGTGATGAAAATGATGTAAGTGGCAAAATAATGATTCTGATATTAAAGTACACATTTAGAAACCTTGTTTACAAGCTCCTGTTAACAAACTCTTTTCTGTTTCATTTGAGTTAGTGTCCTGAAAAACGTATTTTAGAACTGGTTTTTGACCAGAAGCAGCTGTAACTCACTTTGTTGCATTTGTAACTAAATGCAGAGCATCCATTGCCCAGAACCTCAAGGACTGACTTGTCTTTAGTTCTGTTTTCTGTATTTCCATTACTTGAAGCTGTATGTGGAAATTATCATCACTTGATTATGATGGCCATTCATGGGAATCTCTGAAGTGGGTAAAGAAACAGTATTTGAAAAGGGGAGGCAGTATGTATCATAAGGTTCCATGCTCTTAGGTGTGAGACCAAAAGGTTTGCAGACCTAGCCCATGTTCTGAATAAGTCCAGTACCATACTTGGCCTCTGTCTGTGTGTTCTCTCAAGTCCTGTGTGCTGTTCCACGTATACCACACTGCTAAAATACCAGGAGAGTCCAAAGGCTCCCTCAAATAATTAATGAAGTTCTGGTGTTAAATAAGTAACAGGCTGTAAATTAAGAGATACTTTCTTTAGGTTTGGAAGTAGGCTAATCCTGGAAAGGCATCATAGATCTGTGCTGAAGGTTGGAAATAGTAATGAGGCACAGGCTGCGATAGCAATCTTGTCACTCCGGAGCCGTGATGTACTTTATCTCTCCAGTGAGCTGTTGTCTCTGGGGAAATTTTCCTTCTACAACACCATAGCCCTGTGGCTTGGAGTTCTGCCTCTGCTAAGATACAGAGAATTAGTGATTAAGTTCAGTCCCTTGGCAGTGTGGGGCAAGAATCTGCTTTCGTGTGGAGTGAAATACTTTTCCCTTTATATTTACATTGCTTATCCTCCAGGGAGGGGGTATGAATCTGTATCCTATCCTTGGATATGCTGGCTGCTTGGCTGGTTTTTCCTGGAGAGAGAATATTTCTGCCAACAAAATACTGCACCCATACAAGTGCTGTTTTACCCTGAAGACAAGCATCATGTAGCTATCAGTACAGCAGAGAAATAAAAATCCTGTATTGCAGTCTAAATGTCTTTATTAGAACACGTCTGACGTTTGGTATTGGAAGCTCAAACGCTGCCAGAACATCCTCAGCAGCCCCTCTGCCAGGGATGGGATGCTTTCTGCTCTCACTTCTCTGGACTATGTGATAGATAAGTGGTTCCTGGACGCTTTGTTCTCAGGTGGGATAATTGATCTTCGGAGAGCCTGTGGGAATTGCAGTCTGAACCACAGGTGATAAGCAAACAGGGCTGAGAGCACAAAGAGCCAAGAGGACCCTATTCTGTTGAAACATGGTGAGAGGGGAGTTTCTCTGCTTTCTTTTCGCATTGTGAAGAAAGGAAGTGTTTGGGGAGTAGCTTCAAGGAGCAGAAATTTATTCTGCTAAATCAGATCTCTCTTGGCTTCTCTTGTTTGCTGTACATGTGTTCCCAGGGAAGCAGAATGAAGATTCATATGACTGTTAGCTGTGTCAAGTTTATTTTCTTTTCAATACTGGCTTTCTGATCAATGCACATAGTCCCAGGCAGGAGGCAGTTTTTGCCAGTGACTGTCAAAAACCCAGTTTTCAGCAGTGTGAGGTTGCCCTGGCTCTTCCTACCCATAGGCCTCTTTGGTATGTGCACACAGGGAAGAAAATGGATTCAAAGTATCATCTTCCAGAAAGGTTTGTTTCCAAAGTTCATTATTTTTTTCCTAATCCTCTTCAGTTTAAGGACTAAAAGCACAACTTTCAAAGGTGACCCACTGAAGTGATCAAACATTTCAGTAAATCTTTAATACCTGCTCTCAGTCATACAAATGTGCTCTTAAGAAGTGAGGCTGATTGACTGCTTTCCTGGGTACTACACTGAGCTGGCTATAGCGAGCTGCAGCTGCTCAGCTTGAGTGCAAAGAGTAACAATCAGAGAATTTTATGTGTTGCATAATTTTGAGCAGCACTGCTTGTAGTGTGACTACCAGAGTGCAGGAAATCTGGCTCATTTTATGGAAAGACCTAATATAAAGGGATATACTGCTCAGACATGCTAGGCCCCCCTTCAAGAAAGCATTCATTTCAGGGTTTGACCCGAAGGCTGAAGTATGTGGAAGGTTAGCTGGTCTCAGGGATGTGTTTCCCCAAATCTAAGTTCATACAACTTGCCAGTGAGTGCTGACAATGTCAACACAGTGCTCTATTTAATTTTTTGCTATAAGTAAATCCCCCAACCATATTACTCAGCTTTTATCCTGCACAGTAGTTGTGCACTAGTATAGGAAATTAATATAATAAAACTCAATGTGAGACCTTATAGAAGGGAAAGGTGATATTTATTTTAAATAGAACTGTTTTCAGTCCTTCAGGCTTCTAGGTTTCTCTCACTGGCTCACAGGCAGGCGCCAAGCCTCATGCATCTCCGTGCTCTGCCAGCTTTGGTTGCATGCTGCAGGGACCAGGGACACCATCTGTCAAGCCCTTGCTATGTCTTCTGAGTCGTTCTTCGCAACAGACTGTTTCTTGGACTGCTTTTTTACGCTTTCTAGGACTCACGTCTTACTACGGTGTGGTCTTTCACCTCAAAGTCCCACTTTCTACAGCCTCTATAAATCACGCACACAGATATTTCCGTTCAGAATTCATCCAGACCAACTTTAGTGCTGGTTACAAATCTCTACAACAGTATTTCCTTCCAAGAATGGATTTAACCATCTGCATGAGAGGACAGCTTCCTGCTGCAGCAGGTGCCTACCAGGCAGTGGCACGGCAGCACCAGTGTTACCACCAGGGTAGAACTTGGCAGACAGGAATAACTCACAAATAAACCCTGGGGATTCAGCAGAGAGCTCCAGCTCTGTCCTGGCTCCTGCACAACCTACATTTTGTTTTGGCTGAGTTTTGTTGCAGCTGCAACAAGACCGTTTGTGACATTCAGAAAGCAACAGATTCTGGACTTATGTATAACTTACCCCTGCCAACCACTTTTCTTTCTGAAAATGGAGCAGAAAGACAAAAGTGGACCTGGAACAAAAGACTGCTAGCTGCCTTGGTCCCTAATGCGTGGTACTTGTCAGGTGTTTTTGTTGTTGCTGGCTGCTGCAGATGATTAACTTACTGAGAGCTAAGGTGACGTTTACCTTAGAAAAGCCCGGCAGGTGATGATGAGCAAAAGCGTTGAGGCGTGTTCTTGTAATTTCTGAGATGAGCCTGCCCATCCAGCAAGGAAGCTTCTTGCTAGCCATATTGTTGCCCTTTTTCCCCATCACAAGAGCAGCACTTACTGCTCCCCTCTGAAGCTGCTGCAGTGATGAGCTGGAGGCAGCTGGGTGCTGGACGTGGACATCCTGTGCCTCTTGGCTTTACTCTGTCTCTTGCTGTGCTGGCAAACCACAGCTCACCCTGGTTCTGTGCATGTGAGGGAGCAGCCCTGGTGAGGACTGGATGCTGAGCAGCACTGGCAGGCTGATGGGAGTCCGTGGTGAGAGCTAGGCGGGAGCTGCCTGCCCCTGTCTACTTCACTATAAAGCAAGATCCAGAAGGAAGCTGGAGAAAATACTGATCTGCCTGTCGCTGCCTGGCCACATTCAAGCTCGCTTCCCTTCACCCAGAGATCTGCTGTGGTACCATTGTTATTCAGAAGTTACAAGAATACTCAATTCCTAAAAGCACCGTCTGAAATATCCATGCTGCAGCTGTTCACTGAGTGCCTCTTTTTCGATGTTCATCACCAAGGGACCTCTAGACTCTTTTATGACAAATTACCTTTAGGGCTCTTCTTTTATCTGAGTCTTTTAAAAGAAATGTGGTGTTAATGCAGTTCAGGCTGTAGGAAACCAAGGCCTGGAGGTCTTAAAATGGAAACTGGGGAAGGAGCTTACATCAGTAAGTTTGCAGATGACACCAAGTTGGGAGGAAATGTCGATCTGCCTGAGGGTAGGAAGGCCCTGCAGGGGGATCTGGACAGGCTGCTCCCATGGGCTGAGGCCAGCTGTATGAGCTTTAAGAAGACTGAGTGCTGCTGGGTCCTGCGTTTTGGTCACGAAAACCCCATGCAGAGCTACAGGCTTGGGGCAGAGTGGCTGGAAGGCTCTGTGGAGGAGAAGGGCCTGGAGGTGCTGGTCAATGCTGGGCTGAACATGAGCTGGCAGTGTGCCCAGGTGGCCAAGAAGGCCAACGGCATCCTGGCCTGCATGAGAAATAGTGCAGCCAGCAGAGCAGGGAGGTGAACATCCCTCTGTACCCTGCACTGATAGGGCCACACCTTGAATGTCAGTGTTGGACCCCTTGCTACCAGAAAGACATTGAGGCCCTGGAATGTGTCCAGAGAAGGGCAGTGGAGCTGTGAAGGGTCTNTTGGGGCAGAGTGGCTGGAAGGCTGTGTGGAGGAGAAGGGCCTGGAGGTGCTGGTCAATGCTGGGCTGAACATGAGCTGGCAGTGTGCCCAGGTGGCCAAGAAGGCCAACGGCATCCTGGCCTGCATGAGAAATAGTGCAGCCAGCAGAGCAGGGAGGTGAACATCCCTCTGTACCCTGCACTGATAGGGCCACACCTTGAATGTCAGTGTTGGACCCCTTGCTACCAGAAAGACATTGAGGCCCTGGAATGTGTCCAGAGAAGGGCAGTGGAGCTGTGAAGGGTCTGAGCGCAGCACTATGGGAGCGGCTGAGGGAATGGGTTGGGTCAGCGTGGAGCAGGGGAGGCCCAGGGGAGGCCTTATGGCTCTCTCCAACCACCTGGCAGGAGGCTGTGGTGAGGTGGGGATCGGCCTCTGCTCCCAGGTGACAGCGATAGGGTGAGAGGGGATGGCCTTAAGTTGCACCAGGGAAGGTTTGGTTTGGATGTTAGGAAACACTTCTTCTTAGAAGAGCAGTGCTGCCCTGGCACAGCTGCCCAGGTAGTGGTGGGGTCACCGTCCCTGGAGGTGCTCGAGCCGTGGAGATGTGGCACTGGGGGACATGGCTTAGTGGCATGGTGGGATGGGCTGGGCTTGGTCCTGGTGATCTTAGAGATCTTTCCAACCTTAATGATTCTGTGAATGGAGAATTGTTCCCGTAGCACCCCAAGAAATGAGTCCGTTGTTCAACAGCAGCAGAGCTTCCTGTGCTGTTGAGCTTGACCAGCGTGGCCCAGAGAGGATGTGGCCTGGGGAGCTGTTGTTACGGGGCTGAATACTTGGAATCCCACCTGCAGGAACTGACGGACAGACAAAATCACTCCTGACAGTGGAAATCTTTTATTGGGTATGGCTGAGACAAGCTGCAAAACTGGAGCTTGCCTGGCGAGGTGGGGAAGGGAATGGGGGAGGGCTCGGTACGTCAGTCCCTGCCTAGTTTTTATAGCACAGTTTAGGTGGCAGAATTCATACAGCAGACGGAATCATACACAAACGGAGTACAGCATGTTACAGCACAGAAGACAGTACGTCACAGTGCTAAAAATGTTGCAGAAAGTGGAGTGGCCAGGAGAGAGCGGAGCTTGTTGGGAGGCAGAGAAGAGCAGTCAGGCTGAGAAGAGCTGTGCAGCTGGTGCAGTGAGCTCGCTGTCAGGTACTGTGGGGATGGGGGCTCACAGGAGCCTCTCTGCCAAAGCAAAGGCTCCTGCAGCACTCACATCACCTCTGACAGGGTGTGGGGCTGCGTGCCCAGTCCCACAGCACTGTAGTCAGATGTGCATTGCATTCCTAATTCCTGATGTGCACCGTAAATGTTTTCGAGGTGGGGGCAGGGGGTGTTGAATTAACCATTTCTGCCCTCCTCCGTAGCAGACAGATACCAACTTGGCTTCTGTGTGTGTTAGATGCAATTTAAAGGAGCTTAGCATGCAATGTGGATGGTTGTGATTGTTACACAGAATGTACCTGCTGCCTAAAATTGGAGTTGTGATGTCTTTTTCTTTCTGCTCAGATAAAATAACTATTGAATATATTATCATTCTCAGAGGAGACTCTTTCTCCCTTCTTTCTGGATGAAGTCTGTGCTGCTGTCCCAGTTTTTTAAAGGCACAGCTGAAGAACTCCCTCCTGCAGGAGATACTGGATGTACAGCACATCTATTCACCCAGCTGTGCAGGCTAAACCACAGTTGCATATTCAGTTGCATGGCTGTGTTTAGGCAGCTGGGTATTTGGTCCAAGGGAGAGGGCACAGAGTTATCTCAGAATACCCTTGTTCTTGCCTGGGCTCCCTGACAGAAGAGCTTTGCACCCATCTGTGAGGGGAGTGGGAGGTGAATTCCTTGCTCTGCGCTTCTTTGCACAGGCGCAGCAGCCACTGTGCGGCCAGCACAGGTCAGTGCAAGTGAGAGCAGTCCCAAAGCCATGGAAGGGAGAATGAAAAAGTGTTGTATCAAGGGCAAGAGACGGCAAATAGGGCAACCTGTGCTTCTAATTGGTGACTCAGAGATGGTGTTGAGGACTGATAGGAAAACAGTGGGGAAGGAAAAAGTAAAGCAAAGCAGAGGGACAAACTAACTGGGAGAGATTTTCAGAAGGGGTTAGGCACATGGCTCTCATGAAGAATGTACATAAACTGCTCCAGTCCTGGGGCCTGGGTGAGGACGGGGTGACCCGGGTGGTGCTTTCCTCTCCAATTGTGTACAAGATTTGCAAGGTCTTGACAAGCTGATTCTGCAGACGTTTGCAGCAGTGTAATAGTAGTACCTGGCATACAGAATCCCAGAAGCAATTTAAAAATAGATGTAGAAAAGAGGTCAGACAAACTCCACATGGACAAGGAAAGAAATTAATGATACGTTTTCCTTAAACATGTCTGTGCTGATGCGCACCCTGCATGCTAATGTGCAGCCAACAATGGAGGGGGTGAGGCAGAGGCTGAGCAGAGACACGGATGCAGTAGAGAGGGATCAGCACAGGTGCTCTGAATCTTCTTTGTGCTGTTTTCTATTGAAATCAGCATTGTCCATCTGGGCATTCAAATCCTGATCAGTTCACAAGCAAATTTGGAATAACTGGTTCTCCACCTGAATAGATGGGCAGAAGAACAGCTTGTGGTGGTGGATCCAACTGCTCCGTGGTTTGCACGTGGAGGGTAAGGGCAGCCCAGGGAACGCTGCTACCTTAAAAGAGCAGAGCAGCAAGCAGCTGGCACAGAGCCTTTAAGCCACTCTTAAATTACACTAAAGAGGACAGATTTCATATGCCCTGACCTACAGCGTGCAACGCAGAAGCACAGTCTTCAGAGACTGCTGCACTGCTTTCCTAAATAATCAGGATTATGACTGTTGTGTTTAGAAAAAACAAACAAAAACCAACTGGGCAACCTGAGCCCCAGTCTGAACACACAATTGCTAAGCTTGTGCGGACGCAGTTTTCTGCACATAACTGTGTCACAGAAGAAACGTGACTTGTGCAGAGACCATTCTCATGAAGGCAGGGTGATGAGGAATGCGCTGTGCTCAGGCTCTGGCACTGCTGCGGATCCTGTCTCCCTCTCGTGGGTGTCCGAATGACTGCAGGAACAGCAGCTGTCCCCAGCTGTGTCCATGCTGTGATGCCCTCAGCATGGTGTGGAGGCTTCCACACTAGCAGGTTTGTAGCTTGATCTTCGAGATGCTTATTCTATCCATGCATCTGAAACGGATTTAGCAGTCTTGGGGTGCAACTGGTATCTGTACAACCAATGTTATTGCACAGTTCTGCTGATGCTGCTCAGCACAGACTGTGCTGATGGGCTCACAGACCCAAGATTCCAGGGCATCCTGAGTGCTGCTGTGCTGCTGCACCTCTTTGCTTTGCCTCCCTGCCTGCAGCAGGACCATGTTCTGCAGGTCCTCCAGCACGGTGTCCTCTGTTTGTCCTTGACACCATGGAGGCCTCCGTGTGCCTTCAGGTCAATAGCAGAGTCACATTTACTTAAAGCCAATCCCCCAGCCAAATCCATAATCTTTAACTTCATTAAAATCATTTGCAGTCAGCTGTGACAAAGCAGAGCCCGTGAATCATGATTAGTGAAAGCAGAGGGCTGGAGAAGAGATAATTAATTTCTTTCCTGTTCTAAAGGCTGTGCTGTGCTTGCTAGGGGGAGGATTTGTGCCCTTTAGACAAAAGGCTGGCAAGTGTCACCTGTTAATCTTCTCTGTGTGCTGCTGTTTGTCAGCACGAGATGGTTCTGGAGCAGCAGCCCTGGTCCCCAGGGCCATGCTGGTTATGACAGTTGCTATTTGCAAGTCAGCTGCAGAATGCTCCCTCTTTATTCCTGCAGCTATTTTTAGCACTTATTTTCACATTGAGAGTCTTAAAAAAAATCCAGACATCCCATATTGGTGATAACCAGGTTGCAGCATTTTCTGCCCTTAAGGTAGAATATTTTAGGGGGAGGGAAGAGTGGAAATGGTGTTGTTGGGGATGGTCTAAATGATGGCACTGAGAGAGTCCTGCAGTCTGGGTAATGAACAGAACAATGTGAGATGCCCCTTGGGGCCAGCACTTCCTGCTGGGGAGCATCCTGGTCCTATTGGCAAGGGGAGGAGGGCACCCTGCGCTGCTGCATGGTGCAGGGGAGGGCTCCTGGGAGCTCCAGGGCTGGGATCTAAACACCTGCAAGAAGTCACTGAGATCCCTGGAGCTCTTTTCTCCCTTCTTCAGCTGTAGGAAAAGCAGGTGGGTGAATGGGGAGGGCTTCACGCAGACCTTGGACCACACTGAACGTGGCCCCTCACTCATCATCCCAGCTTCTCACTGAGCACCAACATACAGAGCTCCTGGAGCTGAATTTGAGCATCCTAAATTTAGCCGATGCAGCTGAACGGTTCCTGCTGCTTTTTCTTCACATGCATGCTACATTTCTGCAGCTTTATTTTTCCCCTTCCCTCTCCTCTCCAGGGAGAAGCACTAGCTTTCTTGGAGGTGCCTTATGACTTTTCCAGACAAAAATTGTTTCCATTCCAGCATTATTGACAATACCCAAATAGATGTCCAGGAGTTGCTTCAAGCCAAGGAGCCTGATTTAGAGCTGCTGCTGTGCCATAAAACAGGGCTGCAGATCAGCCTGAGTGCAGCCTAACACGCAGTCCCACCGCCTAATGGTGCGATCTATTAAAGAATTAATTCCCTGCATCTTCCTTTCCCAGCCAAATATAACAACGTGAGGGAACATTAATTGTCTAATGTAAAATTGGGTTGCATACAGTGCTAGTAAACCCATTAAGTGAGGCTGTTATCCAAGCTGCCAGTCTTTACCTTGGCCTCTGTTTTTTAAATAGGCTTTTGCCATCCCTCTGAGGTTCAGCCTCGCGCTGAGGGCAGCAGCAGCAGCCTCACCCCTCCCAGCTGCCTCCTGCCCCTCTATCCCAGTTGTGCTGCTGAGCATCCAGCATTCCAAGGTATTCCTGAGCCCTCTGACCTCAGAGCAGAGAGAACAGCACAAACACTGGGCATCAGCCCTCAGCAGGTAATGGGACGTGGTCCTGTGTCCCTGCTGCAGTCCCTGGCCAGGCTTCACCCCACAGCCTTTGGGACGGGAACTCGTAGAGACCTGTACTTGGGGCTTTTGCAGGTGTGGGCTTTGCTCAGCCCTGTGTTCATTATCCTAACCCTGGGCATCTTGTTAATGAAGCTGAGCAGCTGTTTGGAGCAGGCAGGGAATGTTTCCCCCAGCGGCTGGGAGCCGTGCTGCCAGCCTGTTATTTACGTGCTCGCTCAGGTCACGCGCTCCCCGAGGTAGGAGTAAGACCTAAGTTGTGCCCATTTATCTTCCTTGAGTTGTAAAGAAAACATTTACCTTCTGGCTGATAGTCCATTCATCTCCTGCTGAATCTTTTGTCTTTCCCTGTCAGATCTCCTTTTTCCTCAACTATTTTGGGTTCTCTCTAAGCACACCTTTTCATCCTTTTTGACCCTCTGTGGACTGACCCAGCAGCTCCAGGGGTCTTGCTGCTCTCCCATGCAGCACAGCTGACCTGTTCCCTCCCTGTATGGGTGCATAAGGAGCCCTACAACGTGCCTGCCTGCGAGCTCCCCTGTCCTCCCCGTGGTGTGTCCCCATCCCTGCAGATGGAGCAGCCCTGGGGGTGGATGTCTGTCTGCTCAGCACAAGGACACGAGCCACCCCAAGGACCTGTCACCGTTCCCCACTTGTGACATGCCCCTCCGGTTGCACGTGCAGCGTGATGCTGAGGTTTGTGCACAACATCCTCCCTTCTCCTGTGAATAAAGAAACATTCCCAGCAGGCTGAGACCAGGCCTGCACACAGCTAAGGAGAGCTGAAATCTCAGCCTGAAATTACTGCTCTTCTGGATGAATGGGGTTTAAAAAGATACATTTTTTTTAAGGTCTTTCAAATGTAAGTGGCTCACAGGAGGGAATCAATGGATCTCTGTGGCTGTGTGCAGTGCCCAGCCCACCTTGGAGGCAGGGCTGCTCGCTGGCTCCTTTGGTTAAGCTGGAGGGAACACGTGGCCCTCCTCTCCCGTTCGTTTCTGAGAAATGAATTCAGGGAAGCAGTGAGCTGTACCAGTGTGTGGGCAATTGTCCTCTCCAAGGACACCTGGAACAGTGCAGGGAGCTGTGGTTTGCATCACTTCCATGTGCAGCAGCTTCCCTGGGATGCAGCGTGGGTATCCCTGGCACGGAACCGACATGTTTCGCAGCTGTGTCATGGCTCAGCAGCTGCCAGCAGCACAGACATGGGTGGTAGTGGGGGCTTCAGGCCTCTCCTTGCCATTAGCACCACATGGGGCAGCAGGTTTTCCAACAGCCCATAATACAGCTGCGTGAATCACTGTGACCCTTCTACATTGCTTCACCTGTGTCCTGCAGTCACGCTGCAGGTTGGCCTCAAACTAGTGCCTGGTGAGTAGAGCTGAAGGCTGTGTCCCCTAACAGCTTGTGCTTTGCTGCTATCTGACACAGAGGCATTGAGGATGTTGAGGGCATTTGAGGGTGTTATCCTTCAGCCTCGCACCAAGGTCCAGGTCTTCCTTGTCATTGTTTCAGAGCTGGTTGTGGGAGAAGCACCCAGTGGATGGGATGGGGGATTCTGGCGTTGAGTGGTAGGAAATGGGGTCCCCATGTCAAGGAGATGCATTGCTCTGTGTGTGTGAGAATTAATGTGGGAATTCTCTCTGAAGGGGATTGATAGCAGCAGCCCTAAACTCACCTTTAGCTGCTGCTCCGGATGTCTTATTTCCTTTTCCCCAAGCTGAAAGTTGGGGAAGAGAGATCCTGTAAGCTATGCCAAGAGGCTATGTAGGTTGTAATGCTGCCTGGGAGAGGTGAGAGCCTGCATGTGAGTCTGAGATGGCAGAGATTTTCCCTTGTAAACAATTAATTATAGATAAATAGCTATTAACCAAGTGGTGACTGCAGCCATTACTGGTTTTTTTTGATAGAAGGAAAGGGATTTTAAATGGATCCCATGTAACTAAACTGCCTTTGAAATCAATGAGTTTTGCAAGGGCAAAGGCTTCTGTAGACCCCATTCATTTCAAAGATGTATTAAATCGGGCTCTTTAGTTACTGGCTTGCTTTAAAATGCAAATTAACCACTTGCCAAAACCAATTTCTTTTGCAGCTTGAATTTCAGCGGAGTCCATCTGGCATCTGCTGGGCAGTTTAGTGACTTCCTGGGGAGCATGGGCCCTGCACAATTTGTTGGGCGTCAGACCTTGGCCACCACCTCGATGGGTAAGGAACACGAAGATCTTAGGTGGCTTAAATTTAATCTTGAGCAGACCACTCCTACGAGCCAACTAATAATGTGTCCAGCATCTGCTGCTCTACCACTCCTCCGCTCTGTTTCTGTGTTAAATCGAGTAAGCTTGGCTGCAAGGTTTTGCTGATTGCTGCTAATACGGCATTAGCAGGGGAGCACCAGCTTTGTGCTTTCCTCCCTCAGATCTGAAAGGCATAGACTAAGGAAAATGCAACTAAAATCCTTAAAATGCATCCTGTGCATTTTTCCATTTTTTTGCTCTCTAAGGCCTGCTGGGCTCTGTAAAGATTTGTTATGGTACAGCATAATTGCATTTTCCAAAGCAGCCTCAACTCTAGATGTTCCAGTCTCGGAGAGATTGGAGGCTAGCTGCTACTGAAGAGTATGAGACTGAGTCACCAAAGCTGTGTTAGAAGGCTGAAATTAGAGATTGCTTTTGAAAAAGTGGGCTTGAATCACTGCAGAGCTGCTCCAGAGGAACGCAGGAGGATCAGGCACTTATGGCCTACAGTTTGTTACAGCTCATAGCTAGCATGACACAAGGGTTGTTTTCTTAACATTTTATTAGCCCACGGATGTATTGTTTTAAAAATGTTCTGTCTATTTTGACGTTTTGGTTTAGGGGATGTGGAAATTGGCTTGCAAGAGCGAAATGGGCAGCTAGAAGTGGATATCATTCAGGCTCGAGGACTCACACCAAAACCCGGCTCCAAAACACTGCCAGGTACTATGCTTTGACCTCCTAATGTGCTTCACTGAGCCCCAGCCTCCTGCAGTGCTTGCAAAAAGGAAAACCTTTGGTTCTGCTTGGCTTCTGCAAGAATAAGCAGTCTGTCTTGTTGAAAATAGGGCTGGTTGAGCAGAACTTTTCACTGCTGTAAATGCCTTCTTTAGAAATATGATGCATGACACTATCTTTTTTAAATTGAGCATTAATATTTTCTCCTATTTGACCATATTTGTTTTTTCCAGCTGCTTACATCAAAGCTTACCTGTTAGAGAATGGCGTGTGCATTGCGAAAAAGAAGACAAAAGTGGCTCGTAAATCGTTAGACCCTTTGTACAATCAGGTGTTACTGTTTCCTGAGAGCCCCCAGGGCAAAGTATTGCAGGTAAGAGGAATGAGTCTCAGGTCTGCCTACCTCCCTCTTTCATCTGTGCTGGAATATACAAAGTCTAGCAAAGATTCTGGATAAATGATATAGGTGACAGAAAGCTAACGCTTTCATTGAACTAAATGCACTCTATCTGAATATAAGAAATGAAAACTTTTTTTCATATTCAAACTGTATTATTTGATATCACGCCAGGTAACATGAATGCTTACCAGGAGAAGGTTTTTGTTTTGTTTTGTCAGGAGATGGGTAATATCTGTAGGTACTAAACAACATTGCAGCATAGGTTCCTTCTGCTTTGGCCTTCACCCAGTTACATATCCTACCTGTTTCTACCTCTGTTCTTCTACTGCCATACATTTCCTGCCATATTCACATTTTCAGTTCTGTACCTGTGTTTCCAGGTGAATTCCATTGTCAATTCATACCTAAGTCATTTCCATCCAATGAATCCCAGCTAAAATTCACTGGCAATACTGATGTAGTTAATCTGTGAGTTTCTATTGCTTACCTCCTCTGACATGAATTGCCAGCTAATCTGCTGGATCCTTTGTAGTGAACTCTTCTCCATTGATCTTGATTAGAAGCATTTTTCCCTGTTGAAGCCAGAGTGAATAATTTTGGCTGAAGTAGGGTGGGGTCTGGCTTGGCCTGGGTTTCCTTTCCTTTAGCCTTGCTGTCAAGTGGATTTTCACCCTGACTTCTCTGTGGACCACAGCCTTGTTGCTGGCACACAGAAGATGGAAGAAGGATGAGGTACCTAAAAGTTAGCTCATGAAAGATGTTGAAGGTGTTAAAAGCTATGGATTTTATCCTCAACAGGGATGAGAAGCTGAGTGTGAAGCATAATATTTGTCTTCATTTCAGAGACATGAGCAGCATTTCTCAGATAGGGTCTCCAAGGAGTGTCCATGGTGAGCTCTGAGTGGAGAGAGTTGGCAGAACCCAGCTGCCTCTGGAAGAGGTCTCCTGGATTATCCAGTCCTAGGTCACCACTTCACCTTCCACCACTCAGCTGTGGCTGGGAGGGTTCTCAGGAGCCTGTCCTGACCTTACTTTTATCCGTAGATCTTGGTAATAGAACAATGAGAACTGCTACCACCCTGCTTTGCCACTCGGTGAGGAATACTGCTGCCTTCCTATGGCTGTGGTACAGCAGAAACCAAGAAGCAGGCAGTTGAACTAAATGTCAGTGTGTGGTCCTCTGTGAGCCTCCCACGTGGTCTCCTGGCTGTGTCCTTGCCTTGGCAGCATCCCTGGTGCAGAAGGCAGTCCTGCAAAGAGGGTTGGAACTGTGCCCGCCTCATTGCAATTCTGCTGTCCCATGCCCTGCTCCATTTGTGTTGTTCAGTTTGTCTTAAGGACTGGTTTCAATGTCTCATTGCAGCTTGCAATGTCTCACTAGAACTTACTCAAAGAGAATAAAATTAGGAGCTTGGCTCTCTGCCAGTTGCTGTGCCACCAAACCAACTTTCTGCGATATCTTTGCTCTGTCCTATGCTGACCTGAAGTGTTGATTTTTGGTCATTTGATCATTGACATTAATTGTCTCTCCTACCTCATTTTACAGAAAACTATAATGTTCTGGTTATACAGAGCCCAGGGAAAGAGAGGTTAGCCAGAGATCACTAGTCACTGTCATAACCCATCATACTCATCCTCTCCTCTTCAGATCATGAACTCGCTCTGGAGTCACTCGTCACCTTTGCCTTGAGCCACGTAGGGCCATTTGGTCACATGCAGACCTCCAGCATGTCTAAGCCATGACCCTCATTGCATCTGTTGTTCCACCCACCGGTTTCCATCATGTCGTAAGTGTGATTCAGCTTTCCCTGCTCGACTACCAGCTCTCTTTCATTAGACCTTCCTCTGTGTCTCCACGCCTTTCTCGGCAGTCTGTTCTGCTTTCCCTGCATGCCACTCTACGTGTGCCCCTTACGTCACCAGTCCTGCTTGCCAGCACTCAGCTCCTGCCCTTTCTCCAGGTGAGTAACCACGTCTTGTTGCCATCTGCCACGCATTCCAAGGCCTGAGAGCAGAAGTTAAGTTGTATGCTTCAGCAGTGTCTGAGGCCTGTTATTGTGACAGGACCACGTTGTACGTGCAGGTGTTGGAGCTGCAGCTCCTGGGATATGTCGTGCATGTGTTTGCCCTGCCCTGGAGTTAAAACAGAAGAAGAGTGTTTCATCCACACATACATTCACCTCTTTTTCATGGGGAAAAAAAAAAAAAGTGTTAGCATTCAGATTTGCAAAACTGTGCTTAAAGCGCAGGTAAAATCATCAGCCAGAGCGTCACATCATCAACAGCCCAGTGTATCCCTGCGTGTGCCTGCTGTAGTGTAAGCCCTTCTGCTCTTCTTGGACTCCAGGAGAGCCCAGGGAAGTTGGATAAATAGAAGGAACAGAGGGATTGGTCAGACTGCTGCTTCCCAAGCAAGTGTGCGGGTTTGAGGATTAACCGTGCTCCCCCTCTTGTTTCTAAGGTGATAGTCTGGGGGAACTACGGCCGCATGGAGCGCAAGCACTTCATGGGAGTCGCCAGGGTCCTCCTGGAAGAACTGGATTTGTCAACTTTAGCAATTGGCTGGTACAAGCTCTTCCCAACCTCCTCGATGGTGGATCCCACTACAGGCCCACTCCTGCGCCAGTCCTCACAGCTTTCCCTGGAGAGCACAGTGGGACCCTGCTGTGACAGGTCTTAGTGAGTAAGGAAGGGGGAACTGCTTTTGTTTTTTAAACATGCTGTCAAGGTTTTGTTTGCTGGAACTCTGACCTCAAGCGCAATGCATGTTCAATCAGTTCTTGTGGAGCTGGAAGAGGAGGATAAACCAGTGACCTTAGACAGAAGACAAGGGGGAGGGTGCTGTACCCTCTCCGTCGGAGGAGGAGGTGCCATGGGGCATGAGTCCTAGTTGTCAAATTAGATGTACACCTCTTGTTTCGCTTCTCTCGCTGTCATTCTTGGACCCTTGTTTCAGATCAGTATTAACCCTGGAGAGTTGCAGCGTTTGAAAGAACCTGGGGGAGCAAGGAAGGTATTTTTCTTAACCGTGCATCTTAAAAATTTCTTAGGCAGATTCTTTCTCATAGTACCTGGAAAATGCAGAGGCCAGTATCTGACCTAAAAAGAGCACGAGCAGAAAGTTTGAGAGAAAGCATTTGTTTTTGATAAGATCTTGAAAGAAGAAAAAAGAAAGAAACCTGCAATTCTTTCTTTAGTATAAATTCCACATCTCTGAATCATGTTAACTGTAACACTGTCGTTGCTGTGTTTTCAATCTGTGCCAAATTACCAGCAAGTGTCTTTACTTGTCTAACACTGCTGATGAAGCATACTTGGTGGGAGAGCAAGCGCCTACTTGGACCAGACAGTTTGAACAGAGTTCGAGTTTAGCAGTCCAATTAACTGCAATTTTACTTAGGAAAAAAAAAACACACTAAAAGTGGGAGCAGAACATCAGACCTGCAGCTTGAGATATGCTTTATACTCCCTTACTTGTTGCTCTGCATCCTTCAGTCTCAATGTCTTCTATCTCCTGCTCTTCTTTCATCTCCTTTGTACTGGTACGTATCTGCTGGAGATGCTGCCCTTCCTGTTGTGCTATTGACTGACCTGAAGCAGGACTGTTTTATTCTGCCACAGGAGAGGAGATTGAGATGTCTGGGAGTGCAGAAGAAAGAAACTTGAGTTTGTCATCTGACAAGAAGGTGCAGGAGAACACATAACCTTCCTTGTGGAAAGAAGGTTGCTTTAGGCAGTCTCAGTAATACACAATCATGGTCAAATGTCCTGAAAGAAGAGCTGCTGTCCCCAAAGTATGGAGCAGTAGTGGGTGAGGAAGCTGAAGACACAGTGGTCACAGCACGTGTGTTCTGTTAGCTTAAGTGCAACGCTAACTGTAAGCAAGTCTTGTAGGTTAACCCAGTGAAGCACATTCTCTGACCTGAGTTGCTGCAGAGCTGACTCTCTGGAGTCATGTGCTAGAGAAAGGCGTGCTAGATCCTTCAGACAATTAAAATCTTCTATTTGAAAACACTCATTGTCCAAAATAATGGAGAATCTCCAAAGATTTCCTGTTAGCGGCTAGATTTTTTTCATAGCTCTTAATGAGGGTTTGATGATTGCCGTCTCAAAACAAGCTTTTGGAGATGTTTTACTTTGTGATTTAAAGGTGAAGGTCCCATGTCATGTTTAGGAGTGAGCAGATCCTTGGCCTGTCACTGAGGCACACTGAACATTTATTGCTGCATGCGGACCTCAGCTTTGTTAGAGTAAGAGCATGGCTGTAGAGTGGATGGTAAAAGCAGTTGCTTTTGGTCCAAGCTTGTCTGTGGCGTTTTAAATTAGTTTGAGATAAATTACAGGATAGATGCAAAACTAATAGGCCTTACCATAATGTCTGTAAAAATGATATAATATAGAGGAGAGGGAAGGAGGAGAAGGGACATAGAATGATTAGGTTTTTGAGTCTTAAGTGGCAAAAGCCTCAGCATTTCAGATAAATCTCTTAATTTCTTTGATTAAATATGTCTCTGGCCTCTCACTAATTATTTTTTCTATTCGTATTAGACAATTTCTATATATTAGCTGAAGAAAGTTTGTTGCATGCTGGTCAAACTATGTTGTGGCTCTCATATTTTTTAAAAAAAGCACATTTACTGTAATTCAAGTCAGCATCCTTTCCTCTTGGTATGTAGTGAGCACTAGGCAATATTGTACGATATGTGTATGAACTAGAATAGATTAGGTAGATTTAGTGGTTTGTAGCACTGGATCCTTTAATAACTATGTCTTTAGAAGGACCGTGGGGAACACCGGGTGCATTCCAAACCTGGGAGCTGAGTAACAGGGCTTCTGTCTTGAGTTATGCTGAAAACTTCCCACTGGTGATTGTTTGGGCGTTATCTACCAGTGGCAGCTCGTTGATCGTGTTTTCCCTGTGTCCAGTAAAATGAATGCAACATGTTTTGCAGTCTTTCATGGGGAGTAGGAGACCACATATGCCAAAAAAAATCCCTCAAACTTTATTGAAAAGCTCAGTTCCTCTATGCCTGGCAATGTAATGTATCTCTGTATCCCATCCCTGTAAAAGCTCTCTAAGCTCGAAGATGATCAGCTTAGCTAAAATAAGACTACTTAACATTGAGGACTGTCTTCCTTACATTTTTAATCATTCTAAACATTCACTGTCAAGGTAAGAAAAAAGTTACACTTTTGCTTGTGTTGTTTTTGTTAACATCTCAGATTCTGAGTTTTGAGGTGGTTTTACAGCCCACTTCGGGCTGTTTTCTTCTGCATCATTTCCATGGGTGGTTGCAGCCCCGTGATTCTCGCTTCTGTTTCAAGTCACTCCCAAGTCCCGTTTCTCCGCAGTAAGTGAACATGGCAGCCTCTGGCTGCCGTGCACAGCAGAGTCACACAAACTGGCAGGTCCAGGTGGTGCTCCTTGCCAAGCCAGACAGGCTCACAGGAGCCCTTCTGAGAGTGCCCATGAGGTCAGTCAAGTTGCACAGTACTGTCCAGTTCCAGTTCCTGCTTCACTCATGCCCGTGATTCCCGTGCTGACCGTGGCATATTGTAGTTAAAAAAGAAGACTTCTAGTTTTCCATCAGTATAAAGACTCCCAGTGTAGCATCCAAGGCAAGCCTTAAGCTTGGAATAGCTTATTTTTATAAAGCCTAGCCCTTTTTTCCCCTCAAATTTGACCTGCCAGTTTCTGTCTGAGGTGGTGTAATATGATGGTTGTGATTAGTGGTGTGGTTGCGTCAAAAGTAAAAGTTTGCCAGCGTGGTGAGCAGCTGAAAGTTAAACTTCGATCCCTTTTAGCCCTGAGTTTTTTTCCTGTGTCTGAGTTGAGCTGTTAGGTATCATCAGGGAGGGGGAGAGAGGAAGAGCAGGAGACTTCTAATAAAAAAAAAAGACGTCAGTATTTTTGATCAGAGTGTGATGAAGTGAGACTGAGGAGAGCTGAGTATCTGTCCATCACAGCTTTGGTTTCCTGTTCCTTGTGCATGAAATAGTACATTTCAATAGTAACAGGAAGGTTGCTTGCACAAAAAAATGGAGAGGTGACCCCTAAGTGTTACCTGCATCAGTGTTACTATGGGAGGCAGGGAAACGCTGATGCTGAGCGCATCTCCGAGGGCAGAGCGATCCCTCCCCAGCGCAGCCCCGTGCCCCAGAGCCCTGCCCCACGCCGCTCTCCTCCTCGTGATCCGAGCAGAGTGCAGGTGAGCCCGGTTTTCTTCAGGCAGAAATGTCTCCCAGTCTCCTGGCTTTGCTTTCCCTTTGCCCCAGCACAGCTGGGATGCCACAGAGACAGCACAGGGTCCTCATCCTGCGGTTCAGTCCGGGGGTGGGCATTCTGCTGGGCACGTCCGTGGCAGAGCGAGGCCAGGTGACATTGTTCAGCCACGCACATCCCCACTTCTTGGCCATGGATTGTTTCAAGATTATTGCAGAACTATTTGCTTTGGGTGACGACGTATATTTAATGTTTCGAGCTACTGGATCCTTTATCAAAGTACTGTTGTAAATTTGCAGGTCTTCTGGAGCCAGAATATCACAGGTTCCTGTAAAGGAGCTGTTTTAAGGTGTTGAGGCAGTTAACAGAATCTCAACCTAAGCATGTTTAGTAACGTTTAGACAGCAAGACAACTTTTTTATGAAACTCATTTTAAGTTAGTTTATTACATGCTGTTAGTAATATTTTAAAACAGGAAAAATATTTTTCTTTAAAGACAAAATGATGTATGTTTTTTAACAGATAGCCTAATTTAGTGTTTTCGAAAACGTTTAATGTTCTCGGTATGGAGTTTACTCATTCTTTTGATTTCTATGTTCCTTGTTACATTTTATCAACCTTTTTCCAAAAGAAAAGAGGCGTATGTAAATAAACACCAGAAAAGAGTCCTATAGGAAATTCTGTTCAAACTGACCATAAAATTATTAGTAAATACTTGTCATTGTTCATGAAATCTCAGCTACTATTCAAGCCTTTGTTGAAAAAAAAAATCGATGTTGTATTTTCAAGATGAAAATGACTTAGCTAGTTTTGTCATAATCCTGTACTCTGTATAAAAATCTTTTTATAAAGAAAGTCTAATAGGCTAACAAGCAATAATATATTCCATTTGGTGTGCACAGATTGTGACTTGCAGGCTGTAGTACATATTGTTGATACAGTTTATAATTGTCTTCAATCTTAATGGCATCACTTTTGAAAAAGGTCCATATTAACTTTGATTGTAAAAAAAAAAAAAGATGGAGATTGGGCTGTTGCCTTGTAAGAAATATTCATCATGTAGACTTCTCTGTGAGTATATGTGCCCATCCACATGAAATCTCTCTTAGGTGAAGAACGAAACAGCTGTAGGCGACTTCATACTACAGAGTTTAAAAATAGTTTCAATATAAACTTAATGACTGTTTTGAGCACCCTGTTTTTCTTAGGCTATTTAGTATTTGTAACTCAATGAGAATGGTTCCCACTGCCACTGTAGCCCTGATAAAGCAAAAAAAGCCTTTGCACTCTGGGCCACATGAGTTCTGCCCCATAGCTGCCTGATTGCCTCCAGGCAGCAGGGGCAGCAAACGGGAGGTTTTTCAGAGCAGCAGATTGAGCCGCTCTTATTTCAAGGCTTTGTGGGTTGTTTTGTCCATTTCATAGGTGGTATTTGTCCATCTTGTTAGCAAATTCCACCCAAGGCAGAGAAACTGCACCTTCGCAGAGGATCACGGGGGACTGACGTGTCAAATGGGAGCAGGCTGTTCCCTGCCATTCTTCAGGAAGTTAGATAACGCTGGGCTCGTCGAAAGGCTTTTCCAAAGTGGCAGTATCAGGGTATTGGATTTTAAGTCAGCTCTATCGTTGATGCAGTACCTAAAATCAAACAGCTTCAACCCAGCATCCCACTCCATCGCCTGTGCATTCCTCGCAGCATTTCCCGTAGGAAAAATCTTTGCCTTGTTCTGGAGGTTGCCAGTTACCAGCCATGCAGCCAGTGATGAGTTAAAGAGATAAATTCAGATAATTGTGAAATTGGAGAATAAAGAGCCATGTGAATGTGCTGCCCTGCACTGCTCCCAGCCCCGCTGCATGCTGCAGGGTCTGCCACCTGCCTGCTGTCCCAGCACGATGCCGTGGGTGCTGGAGCTCCCTGGGAGTTTGCCAGTGGCCAGGTATCCTCAAGGTGGGGCTGAGGAGTCCCAGCTTCACACTGCCAGGCTCCTCTCTGCTTGGAGACCGAGTTGCCACAGCCCAGCCCGAGCTGTTCACCCACAGCAGCAGCCCCAGGCTCTGTCCTGAGGAACCTCAGGCATTTCCCATGGCATGGACACTCTTCTGCCCTCCCTTCCCTTTTGGTGGCTGCTCTCGTCCAGGTGGAGGAGAGGAGCAGGGGAGAGTTTCTTGTAGCGTTTGGTTCTTTGCACTTTAGCAGCTGAATGTGAGGAGCAGCCAGCACCAGCCCTTTACCGAGCACCAGCAAACAGAGGCTGAGACCTAACCATTTCCCTTTGTGACTCCCCAGCAGCTGAGATGGCAGCCACAGCTGTGTGGTTAAACTCTGCTGTGCTGGGCCAGTGGGCAGCTGAGCATTTGTGGGTGCTGCACATGGGCTCATGGTGCCCAGCTCAGGGAGGAGAGGGCTCTGTCCTGCAGGAGGGATGCGTGGACACGGTGCGTGGCAGCAGTGAGTGCTGCTTCCTCAGCAGGGATGTGGGCAAGGGCACCCCAAGGAGGAATGGACACACATCTGCTGCTGGAGTTGGGCCCCAGTGCCCCTCCAGGAGCTTGGTTTGCACAGCTGCCCGCACACCGCAGGTCCAGATGGCTGCCCACGAGGGCTCCAGCTGGAGCCTGGATCTGTAAATCTCGCAACAGTTTTTCCTTGGGGCTGTTCCTTACGCAGCACTGCTCAATGCTCTCTGCTTTGGTGATTCCATCTCCTGGACCTGGAGCTTCTTTGGGCTTTGTTTGGAGCAAATCCGCAGTGCATTCCCCCACCTCACTGCGCTGGGCTGGGCAGGCTGGAGCTGCAGGCTGCTCTCTGCTTCAGGAGGCACAGGGATGGTGCCCCCGAGCCCCCACACAGCACTGCCACCCCCCTGGGGACAGGTGACCCAGCCACGTTTTGGGGCAGTCCTGAGCTCAGAGGGTCTTTGCAGGGTCTCTGCAGCCCGTGCAGGTGTGCCATGCCGTGCAGACAGCCAGGAGAGAGCAGGGACAGGAGGAGGTGCCTCCGTGCTGGCCAGGAGAATCCTCCCTTTGCGTTCCGCTGCTCCCCAGGTGGCTTCTCCCTTCCCTCTTGACACGAGGCCTTACTGCAGCCCGTGGGGCCCAGGCTGCCCGCAGCACCTCTTTGCACTGAGGCATCCATCCCCGCTGCCAGCAGCCCGCAGAGCTGGCCTCTGTCCCCCCAGGTCCCCCTGCAGCGGGCTGCTGCCTCCGCCTGCCCCTGGGGAAGGCTGCTTCCATCGGGTCAAACCTTTCTAATTCATTAATTGCTCCACAAAACAACAAACGATGGCTTGGCAGGGGCACCGAGCAGTCGCTTCCTCTCCTCTCACCTTTCTGTAGGAGCGGGAGCAGCTGTGCTGCTCTTTGGGGCCTCTTAAACCTTCTCCAAAATGCGTGGAGGTTTTTAATGCAGGCGATGGGACGGGCAGTGCTGGCCCCGAGCTGCTGCCCGGGCGTTGCGAGGTGCGTGGCTGCCTTGGGTGGAAGCATCGGGCGTGGGGCGGCCCCGAGGCTCCGTGTGCCGCGGCCGTGATCGAGGGAGGATTCTGCTGTACTTTTTTCCTGTCTGTAGGTTTTATTCAGACGATATGTAATGATCGAGTGATTTACAATTCAGTGTTAAGCTAATGAAAACGTTGATAATGGTGACAATAAAAACCTTTTTTTTTTTCCTATGGTGTGTTGGATTATTTTAATCTAAACCATCAGCTGCCGTGTCCATTCTCTCTGTGCCTGAAGGAAGCATTGCATGCTCAGCCTGCTGCTCCCCACAGTGCCCAGATTCCTCCCCACTGCTCTGAGTGGAAGGACCTTCTCCAAATCAACCCGTTTCAATCCTGCATTCCCCTCTGCCATTCCCAGACGTAGTTTCTCTGTGGGCATCCCCAGGCACAGAGCTGAGCTGCCTTGTGCTCCTGTCCATGCCCCATCCAGGAGCCTTCTGCTCCCGCTGTTGTCTTCCCTGGGTCCTTATGGTCACAGCAGCCACTGGGGATTGGTTTGGAAGTCATGGACCTGACCGTGCTGCTGGCAGAAGGAGCGTGATGTGGGCTCAGAGGAGCCTGGGGACCCTCGGGGAAGGGCATCCATGGGAGATGGGGGAGTCACTGGGGCTGCAGTCCTGGTGCAGAAGGGCCCCAGCTGCGCGCTGGCAGGCAGAGAGGGCATGGGGCTGTGGATGGACACATGGGAACTGCCACAAACCCTTTTCCCATGGGAATTGTGTGGGATTGCTGAGTCCCCTGGGAATTGCTCAAGAGGTTTTCTCATGCCTCCCAACCCCAGTGTGGAGCAGCACGGCCAGGACCCGGGGCAGGGCAGCTCCCAGCCACCCTCCTGCTGCAGCTCCAGCCCCAGCAGGGCCCTTCGGGGCATAGGGGATGGGTGAAGGCATCTCTCACCCACAGACCATCACCAGCTTCCAAAGGCAGGCTGGGCTCGGGCACTCACTAAGCACCAGTGACCTCCTTACACAGCAGCTCGGGCTGCCCGGAAGCTGCACTAAAAGCAGCTCTGTGGTGCGGACATCACTGCCCCAGCGCTCCGGGCAGCCGTTTCCTTTGCATCGCTCTGTGGTGGGTTCTGCAGCACATCAGCCTGGAGCTGTTGAGCAGTGATGGATCTGTGTTACTCCAGAGGGAAAGGGTCAGCCTCTGGGCTGTGCTTGTTCTCTCACTTCCAGCTCTGGAAGGGGTGGGTTTCACCAGGTGTTTTGCTGCTCTGCTCTCCTGCCTGTCTCTGCATTTGCTCGGGCATCACCTGTCTCAGTGCCCAGATCCCTGCTGGTTTGGAGACTGGAACAACAAACTCCTGGTCATACTGAGCCTGCACAGCTCTGGGGTGACAGCAGAGCTCCAGGGAAGCCCTGGCACCTGGAGAGGCTGGAAACGTGGAGGTCAGTGGCCAGAGTGGGTGGAGAAGCCCAGGGCAGAACCCCTGCACAGATCCAAAGCCACTGCCCTGTGATGGGTGAGCAGCCCCAGCTCTGGGACAGCCCCTCTGCTCCAAACATCCCTGCACCCCTGGGGACATCCCCACACATGGCCACTGCCCACAGCAGGGCACAGGGAGTTGGGCTCCGACAGATCTGCTCCCTTCCTGTGGCACGTACGTGACCACCAGCAGCTGGATTCACCCGCTGTTAAACCTCCCAGAACAAAAAGAGGAGAGAGCAAAGCCTGCCCTGAAGCCTTCCCAATGCAGGCACTCTGCATGCCTTCCCCACCAGAAGCAAAATGGAGAGGAAAACCACACAAGAGGGTGTTTAGATACAACTGAGTGAAAATGTCTCTTTATTGGAGGGGAAAAAGGTGAAGCAGAGCTGCTCCTGCTGCCAGAGCCCAGTCCTCTCCAGGTGCAGGGTGGGCCCAGGCCATGGCAGCCCCAGCTGGGAGCAGCCTCCCCACTGGGGCTTCTCCCCAGGGAGCTGATCAGACCCCAACCCCGTGCAGGTGGCTCTGCGGCTCAGGGCATTGCTCTGGGGGCTCATGGCGGAGCAGGGCTGTGCTTTGGCTGCAGTGCTTCTCACCCAGCCGTCCCTGTGGGTGTGATGCTGGAGGACCTGTTAGCAGGTGAGTGCATGGGGCTCAGCTCCAGGGCTTCCACATCGCTCACCCAGCCACGCTGCCGTCCCCGTGCATTCAGAGGGCTGCAGCCCACCCTGGCTCCTGTCCTTGCATGGCACTGCCTCACCTGTGCCCAGGGGACAGCCTGTGGGACATCTCCAGCCCTGCAGGACTGCTAACGTTGTTCGTCGCTGTGCTCTCAGTAAATGCCCCACAGCCTGTGTGGTGAGAGGCAGTTACCACAGCGAGGCAGGGCTGGGAGAAGCAGGACAGCAACGCCTTCATTTTGGGAGCAGGGAGGTGGGAAAGCAAACCTGCAGCCTGCTGGGGCCTCTTCCAGGCCCAAATGAGCCCACTTGGGAGGAAGGAGCAGAGAAAACAAAACAGTGCATAACTGCGGCCTACTCCCGTGTCGGAGGAATGATGGCATCCCCAGGCCCAAGGCTGCCCCGTGTGGGGTGGCTGCCGGTGGGGAGGGAGGAATGGGAGAAATGAGAGTGGTAGGAGGGACCTGAGCCTCAGTTAATCGTCTGTCAGCACGCTGAGGCTCCTAGATGGATTTCCTGCGTGGCCGCGGGTGCCGCCGGCAGCGAGGGCTGCTGGATGACAAAGTGCTGGCTGGAGACGAGCCGGTCTGTCCCCGCGTGCTCAGGGAGACCTCGTCAATTTTGTAGGAAATGGAGTTGTAGTAGACGGGGTTGGTGTGGCAGCTCAGGGTCTTGGGGTGGGAGGGCGCGGGGCTGCCGCACAGCGGGGGCCGGTAGCACAGGCAGGTGCAGAAGGCCGGCACCTTGGCCGCCGAGTTGGCTGACTGCCGCCGCTGCCTCTCCGCGTCCTCCTGCACCAGCGGGATCAGGTTCATCTGGCTCGTCCTGTCCTCGGCCGGCAGGAGTATGGCCTTGCTGCTGCGGCCGTCCTCCTTGGGCGCCAGGTGGATGGCATTGCGGGCCCTCCTGAGCGAGGCCCTCTCCTCGGCGTCCCGCCGCTCGTCCTCCGAGTTCATGGTGAGGAAGCGCAGCACCACCAGGTTGAGGAAGGCGCCGATGACCGTCAGCCCCACCAGGATGTACATGAAGCTGAACGCCACGTATGGCGGCTTCTTCTGCAGCGCCTCGTTCTTCTGCAGGGCCACAAAGTCTCCGAAGCCAATGGTGGTCAGCGTGATGAAGCAGTAATAGTAGGCGTGGAAGAAAGTCCAGCCCTCAAAATAAGAGAAGGCCGCGGCTCCGATGCACAGGGTCCCCATGCAGGACAGAAAGCCCACCAGGACCATGTTTTCCATGGAGACGTTGGTTGTCCTCATGCCCAGACACTTCTTAATCTTCTTGAGCAGGAGCCGCACCACGGTGTTCATGCGCTCGCCCAGGCTCTGGAACATGACCAGCGTCAGGGGGATGCCCAGGATCGCATAGAACATGCAGAACACTTTGCCAGCGTCCGTGCCGGGAGCAGCGTGCCCATAGCCTGCCAAGGGAACGAGAGGAAAGGCAGCGTCAGCCCCTCGCTGGGGATCCCTGGGACCGGCAAGGGCCTCTGCTGAGGGAACAGAGGGAAAAAGCAGCAATTGAACTGGGAACAGCTCTGCAGGGCAAATTTGGATTTACTGCAGCATGTCCGTGAGAGCCCTCAGAGCTGAAGTGCTGTGGGACCTCTGTAAGGGACTATAGAATCAATGAGGTTGGAAAGACCTCTAAGATCACCAGGTCCAACCCCAGCCCATCCCACCATGCCACTGAGCCATGTCCCTCAGTGCCACATCTCCACGGCTCTGAGCACCTCCAGGGACGGTGACCCCACCACTCCCTGGGCAGCTGTGCCAGGGCAGCACCGCTCTTTCTGACCTCCCCTGGTGCAACGCGACACCATCACCTCCCATCCAACTGCTGTCACCTGGGAGCAGAGGCCAACCCCACCTCACCACAACCTCCTGTCAGGGGCTGTAGGGAGCAAGGAGGTCTCCCCAGAGCCTCCTCTCCTCCACACTGACTCAGAACACACAATTCTACCGTGAGGGGTAATGAGCTATTCACCACCATCCTCCGGACCTTGCTGATCCTGCACCCACCTCACTTAATTACATAAACTGAACTGAAATCAGCGGCCTCTGACCTCAGCGGGTGAGTAAGTGCCTCGCTGCAAGGAGCCATGCAGCATCGCTGCGTGGGGGGTGGGAGGAGGCATCAAACCTTTCCTTCGGGTTTGGGTTTTTTTTCCCTGTTTTGTTCCAAGCTGTAACTTGGCTTCACCTCCATCTCTGCTGCCAGCGGATTTCCAGGACTTTTAGGGAAAGCATTAGCACGCAGAGATGGGAAGAGCAGCGGCTGATAAATGTCCGAGGCTCTCGGCACACCTCCAGGATGCTCTGCTGGTTGGATGGGGCTGCGATGGAGCAGAGCCAGCGCTGTCCTCAGCCACGCTGTGCCCTGAGCCCCAGTGCAGGGGGGGGCAAATGGCCTCTAATTGCTGTGTCTGTTTATAAACCCATGCAATCAAACCCGATGGACTTAATTTCTGCATGGCATATCACTTGGCATACAGAGCAGAAAAGAGACTGCAATGGCAAAAAAAAAAAAAAAAAAGTCAGATGCAAGCCTAATAACTGAGTGCAATTATCAGGTCCTTGGCTCCAAGATAATACAATGAGAGCAATAAGGAGGTAAATATAATGATCCAGAAGAGCAGTAAGTGGAAAAACAGCTGCTGTAGCCTGAGAGGCTCCTGAAGGAGCATGTGAGTGATGCCTTCAAAATGACAAAGAGAATTAGGAAGCTACATTAGACAGCCACACAGCCACATTAATGCTAAAGCTGAAACTCGGAGCACAGCCCGACATACGGAGAGCTGACACGCCAGCGTTTTGGAAGTATGGCACCAGGGCTGAGATTATTTATTGCAGGGGGTGTGTGATAAGCTTGGCAATTGTTTGTCACAGTCGATGGAGAAATAATGTAAACGCAGCTATAAGCTGTCAGGGGACGATGGGGTTTCGTGGCAGCCATCCATCTGCTGGGGCGGGCGCTCCCCGTGCTGTGCTGCTGCCGCGTGGCCCCGGCTGCACAGAGCCCCGTCCCTCCTTGGGCAGAGCTGCTGGCCCTGCCAGCCCTCGTGCCCTGCTCCCACCGCTCCTCGTGTGCCAGATGCGATGGGTTCAGCTGCCGGCTGTGTGTCACCCCCCAGGGCTGAGCCCCATCCCACTGCTGCTGCAAAGGGTTTGGCCTCAGGGCCCTTCTGCCTGAGGTCCCAGCACGGAAATAACAGGAGCACAGCATTCCCCCATCCGCCTGCCCTCGTGGGATGCTCAGGGTGCCTACATTAGTAAAAGTGGATTAATTAAATGATGCTAATTACCTGTGTGGCTCACCTCAGCATGAAGGCACTCCTCATTCAGTGTAGTTTTACCCTATGTGAACCAGCAGGCAGACCAGGGCTGGGCTCTTGTAGGGGTGTATACCTGGGGGCTCAACGCGATTCCATCACCCCCTGCCCTTATTCACCCCAATTTCCCTGCAGTGCCCACGAACGCAGAGTGAGATCCGGTGCCCAGCGGCTGTGCTGCCTCTCTGGAGTGGTTTTGGACGGCTGAGTGCAGAGTTTGGAGCAGGCAGAGGCACCAGCACCTCCTGCCCAGCCCGGCTCGCTGGCTGCAGCTCTACAGAACGTGGCTCCCAGCCCTGCTCCCTGCCAACTTCTGCAGCTTCCCGTCACCACGGTGCCTGAAGTGCCACCACCTCGCTGGGACAACGCGCGTGTCCCCGTCCGTGCCTCCTGCCCACGGAGCACCCCTCCCTGCGCGGGGTGCCGGCAGCGGGGTCCCAGCGGGTCACCTGCACGGGGACCAGAGAGGTCCCGGCCTCGTGACCGGGAGATGTGCCCCTGCGCTGCGGGAAAGCGCCGGGCTGTCCTGGGGCACCCGGAGCGCTGGGGGGCGGGGGCAGGGATGCGGGGATCGAGGAACAGCGAGGAGCGATGGGGACGGGGGAGTGGCGGGATGCGGGGATGGAGGAGTGGCGGGATGCAGGGACGGAGAAGCGGGATGCGGGGACGCAGGGACGGGGGCGTGCCGGGCTCCAGCGCTCACCGATGGTGGTGATGACCGTGATGGCGAAGNCACCGCCCCCCTGCGCGCCCGCGCACCGCCCCCTGCGCGCTCCTTGCGCACCCCCTGCGCTCCCGCGCAGCGCTCCCCGTGCTCCCCCGCGCCTTCAGCGGGCTGTGGGCTCACGGCTGTGCCCGTGCTCCCCGGGGCAGCTCGGGGCCAGGGGTGAAGGCAGCGCTCAGAGCCGTGCTTCCATCCCTTCCTCTCCCATCACCCAGTGCCAGTGGGGCTGCGGGCACGGGGACGCCCTGGGTGGCTCTGGGGTTCTCCAGCTGCCAGGAGGCAAAGCTCACAGTGTGAAGGCCTGGCTTCTCCTTTCGGCTTTCCCGAGCCTTTCTGTAAAGCTTATGTTTCATTTTTGTAAAAATAGGAAGATGCTTCTCTGAGCTGCGTGCTGCAGAGATAACATCTCCTTCCAAACCACCTCTCCTGCTTTCGGCTGGAGCAGAGGGAACGCACAGCAGAGCTGCAGCCACCACACGTCCCCCCGTGCCCCTCTGCCCTGCTGCTCCCTGCAGAGAGCAGAGCTCTGGGCTCTGAGTGCTGCAGAGCTCTGAGCAGCACAGAGCGAAATGGCAGTGGAACACGGGGCAGATTGCTTGGGGAGGACGTGGCAGCCCCATGGCTGCAGGAGGATGGAACAGGAGGAGCAGCCGTATGCTGTGGGACCCCACTGCTCCCGCAGGGCCCCATCCCCTGCATGGCCGCGGGCAGGCACTGAGCCCTTTGCTGCTGCAGCCACGAGCTGCTCCCCTCCAGCCCCCTTCTGCTTCCCCACGGGGCCTCAGTGCCAGCCCCATCCATGGCAGCTGCCACCAGCCAGCCCTGCTAATGGGTCCCAGGCTGCTGTCAGACCGCCAGACCCAGGGCAGTGCCGGGCTGTGTGCTGGGCAGGCTGCACTCCACGTGCCAGCGACTTCCCCACTGTTCAGCAGTGACCCCCAGCTTCACCTCCAGCCCCGAGGGCAGGCACAGTGCTGCTCACCGGGCTCCTGCTGCTTCCTGAGGGTGAAGCAGATCCCACAGTGGTCACATAACCTCTACCTCCCCTGGGGGTTTGCTGTGCCCAGGTGCCAGCCTGAGCTGTGTCACACCACACGTGTCCCTCCTGCTTGAGGGCACCTCCACGTGTCCCCACCGCGCAGCTCGTCCGGCTCAACCTTCCTCTGCCTCCTGGTTTCATGGCGCTTGAGGAAGGTCATGCAGGGCCCACGGGATGAGGGCAGGGAGGTAATGCTCTTTGTCATCGATTCCCAGTGAGAAGCTGCACGATGAGATTACATGTCTCATTTTATTGCGTGGGGAGGGGCAGAGAGACAGAGAGCTCTGCACAGGGGTACCTGGGTACCTGGGTGCTCATCGGGGCGAGCACTGCGTATCCCATCGGTCCTTGGGCAATGTGGGGACACTGCTTGTGACCCAGAGGCTGCAAACAGCCCGGCCTCATCCGTGCTCACACAGCGATGGATTTTCGAAGCAATGGATTCGTTCATTTCTAGCAGGGACTGGATGCTGGGGCACAGCCACGGGGCTCCGGGCTCCGGCCCTGCTCCCTGGAGATGTGCACGGAGCAGCCCTGGCTGCAGCGCTGCTGTCGCTCTGTGCCCACAAACCCTGTTTTCAGCCCATTAAGTTTTTTATGTGCTTGGCAAGCTGTCAGCTGGGTGGCAGCCAGGCACAAAGCACCTGCTACGACGCGCCTGGCCCGCGCCCAGCCAGAAAGGTGCTGTGCTGCAGCATTTCGTCTCGGCTGCTCTTGTCGGTTCGTTTCTTTGTCCTCAGCTCTGCAGCTTTAAGAGTGAAAACAAGATAAACTCGTAACGTCCCTGCTTAATAATTAACGGAAATATCTGCTGAGAGCCAGAGCAGAGCACCTGTTTGGACGAGGGCATCCCAGCGTGGTGAGGGTGGTCCTGGCTGGGGCTGTGCCACCGGGGGTGGTGGCACTGGGGTCATGAACGTGGCCACAGCAGTACCCAGCCAAGCGCAGAGCAGGGCCTGCCCCTGCTGCCAGGATAAGTGACCTCCCTGCTGCAGGGGGAAAGGCTCTGGGAATGCATTGCAAGCACACCAGGCTCTGTGTGAGGGTGCCCCAGTGAGAGCTTCGCCCTCATCCTGTGGTGGGGATGGGAGGGGGAATGCTCCAGCACTTCAACTGGGAAAGTGCATGTGTGATTCCAAGTGAACTCATCCTTCCTGTGCTGCCATCTGAAGCTGGAGCTGTGTTGGGGCCTCATTTTGTTCTCCACCTCAAAATCGCAGTCTTCACCAAATCCTGTTTGTGTGTGATTTCCCAGCTGCCTCTCTCTGGGCAGATTAATTGGGGCAATGTGATGCATCTGCTCTGAATTGCAGGTGCAAAGATGCTCCCGTGGCTCTGTGCCCTGCCCCAGCCCCGCAGCCGTGCGGTGGCTGAGCTGCATCCCTGGGGCAGAGCTCCGGGGCCACAGCTGCTCTGCAGAGCCTCCTGAGTCAGTGATGGGAGTGAAATCAACACTGTGCTTTGGGGGAGTCGGGCAGAGCGCCCGGTCTGAGCAGGGAAATCAGCATCTCTGGGATGGGGAACGTTAGGCTCAGGGGTGGATGCTTTGTTGGAGTGCTCTGGGACAGGAGCTGGGCACGGAGCGGTGACAGGAGGCAGTGCTCTTCTGGGTCACTCCAAACAGACCCTGGGGGCAGGCTCAGGGCATGGACACTATGGGGTTTCAGGCTTGGGAAGCACACACGAACTGCCTCCCCTGTGCGGGGCTGAGAGCTGCACTCTGCAGGATGTCCCCTCCCTGTGCCAGGCTTTGCAGGGTCACTGCCCCATGCTGCCCCCAGCCCCACGTCGCTGCTGGGGTCTGTCTGTCCGTGACCCTCCCGGCCTCACCGCGTGGTGCTGGAGGGGCACAGCCCCATTAAACCTGGGCTCACCACACCTGTCCACTGCTGACCCAGCTGTTCCGCAGTGCACACACCAGTGGGTGTGAGGGCTGCACAGAGCCACTGCTGAGCCACGAGCTCAGCCCCTGCCCCGCGCCGGTCCCACCCCGCATGGCATCGCCTATTTATAGCCGCGGGGATAATGTCAGACTGGCGGCCTCACGCAGCCACGCTGAGTTGTTCTATTTATACGGGTTGCTCCTCGTACCGAGCTGCTGTCTCCCAGATGCCAAAACACAGCATCAAAGGCTCAGATGTGCTCTCACAGAAATACCAGCAGCACACAATCCCACTTATATTTACCACTTTTGCCCAGGTCACCCAGAGCAATTACATCTGCTATTCCCTTCCCAGCGCAATCGATGCCCTTGGTGCACAAGACGACCTGCCCTGCCAGCTCCATTCTCCCTGTCGGTACTCGACCAACAAAACCACTTTGCTAAAGAAATGAACGCCTCTCGCTGTGCTGGAGGATGCTGCGACCTTCCACCAGGGACCTGC
The DNA here is from genome assembly GCA_013396635.1 of Penelope pileata. Classification (NCBI taxonomy): domain Eukaryota; kingdom Metazoa; phylum Chordata; class Aves; order Galliformes; family Cracidae; genus Penelope; species Penelope pileata. The sequence goes on along the minus strand of WBMW01002889.1, from coordinate 1,065,311 downwards.
CTGACTCCCCCCTCCCTGCACACGCTGCTGCCTTGCACCACACTGCAGAGGATGCTCCCAAAGCCAAAGCCCCGCAGCCCCCAGTGCTCCCTTCGCTGGCTGCCTCTGGAATCACAGACCCTTGAAACCATATCAGACTTCGGTCTCTATCTAAAAATCTGTGTAAAATGAGATAAATATTTAAGCAGAGCTGAGTCCTGTGCATGTAGCTGCTGCTGATAGTGATCTGTTCTTCTTGCATAGCGCTTTGGTTGCCGAGCAGAACAGATTTGCATTCTGAGGAAATAAAGTGGTTGTGCATCTGCACATCTCTATCTGTATGTGTTAACTGCTCACGAGCAGCTTCCCCAGGTGGTCAGCTCAGTTCTCTTCTACATAACAAACCTTAACTGTGTTTGCAACAAACCCTCAACCAAGAAGAGTTTACTGAATGAAGCAAGGGTGGTTGCCAGATTTCCAGGCCTGACCCTGATCCCGTGATGTCAGCACAATTCCCACTGCGTTTGGTTTGTTGGTCAGGGCAGCTCTGGGGAAGCCAGGCATGGGATCTGCAGATGGGCTCATCGCTGTGCTGAGCGCTGCAGGACAGGAGCAGGGGTCGGAGGTGGGGTTCCTCTTCCCTGATTTTGGGCATCGTCAGGTCCAGCAGCAGGCAAGGCAGCGAGCAGCAACATCCCTCACACCCAAAGCCATGAGGATGCGCAGCTCATGCAGAGGAGCCAGGCAGCTGAGGCAGGGCTCAGGGCCAACATGGGCACTGCCACTGCTGCTCGGGGACACTGACCATCCCCCCGCTGCTCCATGGCCCAGCTGTGAGAGCCGGGCAGGCAGGTTCATGTGCCAGCGCTTGTCCTTAATTGCAATGCAGCCAATAAAGGGAAGCAGCTGGGGTGGGTTTGTAGAGAGCATTTTCTTCAGTTCATGTGGGAGGTGGTGTTGTCTGAGAAGCAGGAGGGCTGCAAAGCATGAGGTACCACCAAACCCCTGAGCCACCATCCCAGTGTGTGGGTCTTTAATGGCCCTGGTCTGACAGGGGTGGGGTGCAGAGATGTGAGGTGCTCCATGGCTGCAGCAGTCCCCAGGCTCAGGTTTTTGGGATGCAGATCTGTAACTCACCCTTGGTGGTGACATGGGGGGCACATGGGGAGCACGGGGTTGGGTGCTGCTGGCTGTCCCTCTCTCCCTCCCGGGGAATGCAATGGTTTCCCTCAGCCATGCACAAAGCAGTGAGCTGGGGGGGTGCTGCAGCTCCCGGGGGCTCAGATGAGCTCTGCAAGTGAAGATGGAAGACCAGACCAATTTTGAAGACATGGGTTATTTCTTTTGGGAAAAGATTAAAGAGCCTGGGAGTGTGTGCAAGCAGCAGAGGCCAAACCTGATCTCAGTGTACTGACGATCATCTTATCTGCAAACTTGGGCTTTGCCTTTTTGTTTCCTGAGGATGAGGCAGGAGCTGAAGGCTTTGGGGCATGGAGCAGACCCTAGGGCCCTGCCTGGCCCAGCCCTGCCCTCCTGGGTGCTCCCAGCAGCTCCATGGCTGCAGAGCCCAGGGAAGCCCACCGCAGTTCCAACCCCAGTTCCTGTGTCACCATGAAACTTTAAAAGAATCTGAATGACTCAAAACTGAAAGCATTGTGTTTATTTGCGCTTCAGACGCATTAACCCTGTCTGAAATCCTGCCACGATTCCTCTACTGAGCAGCAAGGTCGAGCTGTGCAAGCAGCAGCCGATTGGTGCGTGTCAGGCTTTGCCCCAAAGCGCAGCCTCTGTGGGCCAATGCTTTCCATGTATGGGGTGATTTTACCTCGCAGGCCCCTTCCTTCTGCGCAGCTGCAAAATCTGCTGCTGCAGATCGCATGGCTCCTTTCACACGGACTGAGATGTTCCAGCTGTTCATGCTGCACCGAAGGCAAGAAGCAAAGCACTGCTCTCCCCGCTGAAGAACTCTACCCGCGGAAGCCGTGCACATCCTGCCTTCCCGCCGCACCCCACGCAGCCCCCAGCCTGCACTGCCTCTCTTCAGGTGCTGTTTGCGTGTCTGATTTCTAATGGGCACATCTAATGGACACATCTAATCGCTCATAGCTTTGCGAGGCTGCGTGGAAGAGTGATGCAGAGTTCAGAGCTCTCCTGGGAGCTGCCCGCTGACAAGTGCTTAGCACTGGGGTCGTTTGCCTTGCAAACAGGGAAAATAAAACCTTGAGAAACTGTAAAATGTCAGCTTGTCTGCTGTGTGCTCCTCCAGAAGAGAGTGAGTAATGCTAAAATACTTTTTCCCTTCTGTGAAGGAGGTGGGCAGCGGAGGATAAGACAGATCCCGAGGCAGCTCAGCCACCCAGAAACAACCCTGCAACTGGCACCGTTTAGTCATATAGTTAAAACAAGATATTTTCATGGATGTTTCCATTTCTGAAGCACTTCCCCCTGCAAAGCTCCCCCCTCTCAGCCCTCCTGCAGTGCCAGTAGCTCACCACTCTGCTGGGTTTGGTTGCTGTGCTCTAAAGCCTGAGCCCAGTTAGCTCCCTGCTTGGTCCCGTCTCTCCCAGGCACTGGATTAGAGCCGGGGATGTCGCCATCTCACCACAAAGCAGCTGTTGGGTGGGGTAAGGTCCCCGAAATGAGGCCACACGTGAGCCTCATCCTTTGGGGAGGTGCTGCCCTGGGTGCCTCAGAGCTCGTCGGTCGCCTCCTGCTCACTGATGCTGCTGCTCCTCGTCCCGCGTGTTTGGGAAGAGGATTCCCTCGTAAACATGAATCCCAGGGTCTCCTTGGCCCTTTGGTGCATGTTCCTCACACGTGACATGCAGTCTTTGCTGGTCATCACGTACAGCAGGGGGTTGAGGGCACTGTTGAAGCTGGCCAGCCCCCTGGTCACCTGGTAGGAGACGTAGATGTCCTTCATAGTCTGTGTGCAGAACCCCTGCAGCTGCCTGGCTCGGGACAGCAAGTTGAGGATCCTGAAGATGTGGTAGGGGAGGAAGCAGATGGAGAAGAGCACCATGACGAGGACTACCAGCCTGATGCTGCTCCTCCTGAGGCCGGGCTCCACCGTGTCGTTCCTGCAGAGCACCACCACCACGTGCCCGTAGCACCCGACGATGATGAGGAATGGGACAACGAACCCTGTCGCTGTGATGGCGGCGGTGTACGGCACGTAGGCGCTCAGGCCTTCGATCCCCGTCGTGTCGTGGCACCGCATCTTCTTGGGGTCCATCTTGCTGAAGGCAACGTCGGGAGCCACCTGCACCACGACCCACAGCCACACGGCCACATTGAGCCAGGCCGGAGGGGCCTGGCACCTGCCCCTTGCCCTCAGCGGGTGCACGATGCCCAGGTAGCGGTGGACGCTGATACAGGTGAGGAAACCGATGCTGGCGTAGAGGTTGAGGTGGAAGAGGCCACGGGTGAGGCGGCACCAGACCTGCCCAAAGGGCCAGGACCTGCCCCACAGGTAGTAGCAGATGAGGAAGGGCAGCGTGCTGACGTACAGCAGGTCGGCCAGGCCCAGGTTGCCCACCAGCAGGCTGAGGGGGCTGCGGGGGACCACGTGCAGGTGCCACAGCCCCAGCAGGTTCCCCACCAGCCCCAGCGGGGTCACCACCAGGTAGACGCCGGGCAGGAAGCGCTCCGCGAAGGCGGCATCCACGGGGCACAGGGCCCCGCTGCCGTTGCCCCGCAGTGAAGCGTTGGTGGCCATCGGGAGCTGAGGCGGAGACAGCGCAGTACCTGTGGTGTCTGTGGTGCCCTGACCTGGCCTCAGGGCTGCGGCTGCTGGCTTGCTGGGCCCAGGATATGGGGCACAGGGCCCCGGGAGGAGCTGCCCGCTGCCAGACCGCTGGAGGAATTCTGAGCAGGGCAGCAGGGCCCGCAGCTATTTCTGGTGGTGCTGGAGGGGGCGGGAGGAAGGGATGCGCGGGGCGGCTCTGCGATTTGTGGGTGGGAGAGCTCACAGCTCGCTGCTGCTGCTCTGTTCCGGCCCACGGGGCAATGGGAGTGCCCCATCCCCAGGGAGCGGCGGCTGGGGAGCTTGCACCCCACAAGCCAACACATCCAGCTTCAGCTCAGACTTTGTAGCCTTGGTGCTCAGCCCGTGCCGAGCTGGTTGGCAGCACAGCCTGTAAACACGCAGCGTTAGGAACAGAGAGCAGCTGCAAACGTCCCAGAATGGCACAACCCGTGCCAGGGGCAGTGCCAGCACCTGTAGCTGTGCAGGGCTGCACAGCCTCAGTGCCTGACAGCTGCACCTTCTCTGCAGCACGCAGCAACAACATGCTGCTGCCCGCTTATATCCCTCCCACAAGCACCAAAAATCTCTCCCTCCCCCTCCTTCGAGCAGTTTTGATCTGTAAGAGGAGGGAATGGGAGATCCTCCATGCCTTTCCCCTGCTGTCGCTGGGGGTGTGATGCAGAAGACACCCACATGCGATGCAACCGATGCAAGAGTTAAAACCAGCACCCCCAAGGAAAGCGGGCACCCACCTTCCGTGCTGAGCAGCTGCTGCAGCACAAGCAAAGCCAGAAGCCACGTTATCTCCAGGCACCAGAGCACACATGCCAGCAGGCAGGAGGAGCACGGTTTTTCCTGGTAAGCTGCAGGGACATGACCTTGGGAGAAGGCCAGGTGAAGGGCTGTGTTGCTCCTTACCAGTGTGATAAAGCTTAGCTGCTGCAGGTGTGCCCTGAGACGTGGGGCTTAACAGCTGTTTCGGTGAGGATTTGGCTTTTCTGAGCACAGGGGCTCTGGGGGGTGCTCAGCCCATGGTTGTACTCACAACAGTGCTACAAAAAAAAAGCAAAATAAAGTCTGTCTGTATTAAAAAATCATTGCTTGTGGGGATGGATGGAGAAAATCACCTCTGGTGCGCGGTGTTTGCTCATGCCACAGCACGGTTTCTGTTCCGCTTGTCACACGTGCTGGCTGAGAAACGAGCTGGGATCCATTGCTCACCGCGGGCGTGGGGTGTGGCTGTCACCATCGCTGCAGGGCTGCGGATGTGGCTCTGGGCCTCACGGGTATCACATCCGTCAGTGCCAGGGGCTGCAGTGAGCCCTGACCTCGGGGAACCGCGTGGGAGGGAGCAGCAAATGTTGTGGGGCTGACGGCTGAACTCAGGAGGCAATTTCCCTCTGTTCGTAGGGGGAAATAACTCTGATTGATTCAGTCATCAATTCATTATTTAGATGTTCTCTGCTGAGTGAATCACAGAGAAATGACATTTTGCAGCCCCCAAAAAAGAGACAAAGAGCTGCGTTGAGTCACTTCTGTTTGCTACGAACTGCACGTGTCCTCTGACACCGTGACCTTTCGGTTTCCGTCCCCACCTGGAGGGGGCTGGGGGGGAACTGCAGCCGCGTCCCAGCGTGCTGAAATGAGAACCAGCTTCAACCCAGGGTGTTGGGTATGCTGCGTGTGTCTCACCCGTGTCAACAGGAACACTGTGGTTTTGCAGCCTGCGTGAGCCCCACGGCACAGCTGCTTGGCACAGCCGCACAGCGGCAGAAGAGCCGAGCCAGCTGCGCCAGGTTCCTCTGCAGCCGCTGCTGCCGGAGTCCCCGGTGTCAGACTGAACCAATGGCCGTGTTCAGGCAGAGCGCCGGATGGTTACAGTAATAATCCTTTGTAAACGATGTATGCACGAGCAGAGACTTTTTTTCCTTTATTTTTCCTTTTCCTTTATTTTTTTCCCCCTAAAGATGTGAAAACATCCTTCCACTGATGATTTTCAACGCTATCAGGGCAATAGGAGAGCGGCTGCCTGGCCCTGCTGCCTTTTCCTGCTGCCAAGGGGCACGTGTGACCCAGGGCAGGACACTGCAATCACGCCAGCAACGCTTTAATTGCACGGGTGCCCACCCGCGCCGTGCAGCCTCCCCTGCTCCCGCTGCCCTCCTCGCCCTGCACCTTTCCGCGGGGCCGTTAGAGGGCATTTGGGCTTCATTTCTGCACAGCCCTAAGGGCTCATTGCTGCGAGGAAATCAAAGCAGAGCTGCTCCGTTCCCTGCTCTGGAGCAGCTCCAGGCGGTCGGGCTCATCGCTGCGATTTGTTTTCTCTTCTCCTGCCTTCGCGCTGGCCTTAGCTTCGGGGTATGCGCTTGGAGGCCCGGTGGTATGTCTGCTGCCGTGCCTCCTCCGTCTGAGCCCGTCGCTCGCCGAAGCCCTGCCAAACCGCCGGGCTGGGGAGAGGAGGAGCCGGGTGGAGCAGGGGGGCTCCAGTTTGCCCTGGAGGGACGTGGGAAGGTGGGTGGGAGCTGCTGAGAGGAGGATGCCTCTGTCGGTGCTGGGCAGTGGGATGGGTGAGCCCCCCAGCACGGGGGCACGAGGGCTCTCCCAGGTGGTCTGATTCTGCCAATCCCCGCAGAGCAGAGCTGTGTGTGGCACAGCAGCAGCATCACCCGGCCCTCTCCAAAAGTCCCCTGATCCAGAGAAGGACCGAGTCCCCTTTATCCCAGATGGGTTTGTGCTTGGGACAGGGTTTCCCCATTCCATACAGCCTAAGGAAATGGGGATGCTGCCCAGCAGCCCAGCCCAGGGCAGCGAGGTGCACGTGGGCGATGTGGGGACCGTGCTCTCTATTCCCACCCTCCTTTGCAGCTGAAGTCCGTCGGTTCTCCCCCGCATTCCCAAGGGATGTGTCCTCCATCTCCGCCAACACCACGGTGCCACGGGCTCGTGCCAGACTCTGTGCCGGGATGAGGCGTTGGCTCCGGGATGTCACCAGGGTGGGCATGGCTGCAAGTGCCCTCCTCATCCCCTCTGGAAAGGCAGAGCAGAGCGATGGGGGGCAGCGGGTGCTGGGGAGGTGGGGACGGGGGGGTGCCCGGGGTGGGGTGCGTGTGAACAGGACAGTTCTGCACTGGGGCTGTGCCAGGTTGGTTCAAGAGGTGGACGAGCCGTGGTGCTGCTGGGCAGCCAGACAGGAGCTGCATGCACAGCCTCTGCAATAGGGGATGGGACCAGCCCGTGTGTGGGGCTCAGGGTCACTTGGGGCCCATGATGCTTTCACATTCAGACATACAGAGCCCCCAAATTCAGCTGTGCACCCACTGCCAGGCGGCTGGGGTGCACCTTCCAAGCACTCTGCCAGCAGCAGACGGCTTATCTGCCCTGAGATACATTGGGCCCATGGCTGAGGGTGGCGGGCTATTGACTGGGATGCCCCGTTGTCACTGTCAGCTGCTGCCCGGAGGTGTCTGCCCCCCCGCAGCCCTCGCTTACCGCAGGGGATGCCACCGGCAGCACCGGGCAGGGTCTGGCCATGCAGAGCCGCCGCTGTGTCTCCAGCCGGCAGTAGCGGTTCTGGTTGGAGATGCGGGTGGAGAAGCCCACGCCGCAGGTGGCCGAGCAGGCGCTCCACTCTGTGCCCCACAGCTGGCAGGGGTACGGCACCATGGGGGCTGGATGGGAACAGGGGAAGGGTTGGAGCCCGCTGCTGCCATACGTGCCCTGTGCTACGCAGAGGGCTGCAGCGAGGGCTCTCCCGTTGCAGCTCACACCGCATCCCGCCTCTCACCTGCCCCAGCATCCTGCAGGAGGTGCCGCTCGCCGGCCTCGCAGACCCACTCGGGGCAGCACTTGCCCGGGACATCCACACGTCGTGGGTAGGGGCAGTCCGGGGTGGGCAGGCGGATGTCCTCCTGGCAGAGCGGGACGCAGGTGAAGCCCCCGGCCAGGCAGCGGCACTGCAGCTTGCAGCTGGGCTGGAACACCTCCCCATCACGGTACAGCCGCCCGTTCACCTCGCAGCCCTCCTCGTCAGCTTCAACTGCAATGACAGCAGGGAGCTGTCAGGGGCAGGGGGATGCCTGGTGGTGACGGGGGCTGCCATGGGAGGGGGAGCCGGAGGGTCACAAGGGCTCAGGGGGACAAGGGTTTGCTGGTGCTGCCCTGCAGCAGTGAGCACATCACCCAACCTCCCCTTCCCTCTCTCTGTGTGTTTTTCCAAGACAGCAGCTCGTCAGTTGGTGGGAAACCCACTGCCCCCTGGTTCTGCCCATGCCTCTTGGGGTTTTCAAACTTGACAAAATCTCTCTGCAATTTCTCTGCAGCGCTCCAGCCCCAGCAGCATGCTGCAGCATTCCTAGGACCCCCCGGAGAAGCATCACCCCACCCCAAACCCAGCCAGCAACCAGTGGGAGAGCAGCAGCACAGCCCTGATGCCGGCTGCGTGCATCCTTCTCGTCAGAGCTGTCCTTGGAGCCATATCCAGGCCCCGGCCGCAGGGCACATGCCGCTGTGCTCACAGTTGCAGGTGCCTCCTGTCCCTGTGCTGTAGTCGCAGACGAGGCCCTGGCTGCGGTCGCAGACGTGCAGGAAGTCGCAGGGCTCTCCCAGGCGCCGGGCGCAGACCCTGCAGCACCCGCAGCCGTCCAGGACCAGGGGGACCCCGCGGGGGCAGCGAGGTGGCAGCCGGGGGCAGTAGCATGGTCGCCGGCACAGCTGGGCGCACACCTGGGGGACAAAACATCACTGGTTCGAGGCAGCTGATGGCTGCTATCTCACTGGGGGTGGCCAGGAAACCTCCCTGAAACTCAGATTTTCGGGGGAGGGAGGTCCTGCCTGTCCATGGGAGTTTTCCCAGCTGCACTGCCATCTTCTTAGGGAGTGACTGCGCAGTGTGGTGGGCACCTGCAGCTCCCATGGAAACCAGGGAGGATGGGGGATGCTCTGCAGGATGGAGGCTGACGTGCACCACTGCTGTGAGCACAGGAGGAGAGTGGGGCTGCAAAATGAGCATCCACGGACGGTGCTCGGAGCTGGCAGCCAGGGATGGCAGCTTGTGCGCTGCTGGGGGTGCAGCATCCCAGGGGCTGCGTGCACATGGTCTTCACATCTCTCATTTGTGCCAAGAAATGGGGCAATGTATCTGCAGGGGGAGAACTGAAGCCAGATGAAGCTCTGCTTTTCCTCTCTGCCTCTTCCTCCCCTGGCCCTGCCTGCAGCACCCCCTGCCTTGCAGGATGAGGAGCACGCAGAGAGCACGGTTTCAAGACTGGTAGCCAAATTTCTCCTCCCAGCTGGATGGAGCCATCACTTTGGCAGCTCTGTGCAGCCTGGCTGGGTGCCTGCTCAGCTGCTGGCTGTCCGGGCCGTGCCTGCAGGAGCTCACCTGGGCAGGTAGGTGTGATGCCTGTGGCTCATTGTGCACACCATTACCCTGGCACAGGCAGCTTTTGCCCATGTCACATCTGACAGGGGCAGCTGCTGCGGCTGCTGAGTGTTGGGCCTGAAGCCAAATGATTTGGATCTGCAATTTGGAGGTGAGTCATGTGCCAGCCCTGCCCTGGGCAATGCAGGTTTGTATGTGAGCCCTGCCTGCTCTGAGCCCCGTGCTCCCCCTGCTCTGCCTGCAGCACTCCCATCCAGCGTGTGTGATGCCAGCAGCAGCTCAGGGAATGTGCAGCCCCAACCAGCCATGTGCTGACCCACGCACTGGTGTCTGCTGGGCCTGCCAAGAGATGATGGATTCAGCTGCAGTGTGTATGTTTTAGATGCATCTTTCTTTCTCTTTAAAGCTTCTCCCCCCAGCATTGAAGGTGAGCAGATAGGGATGGGTACAGGGGTGCTGCCTGTTTGCAGCAGCTCACATCACAGGTTCTTTATTGGCCTGCAGGAATGTCAGTGCCAGGAACTAGAGGTAAAATATATCCAAAACAGACTGAGTGATCCCTGCCTTGTTATCAACCTATCAATGAGCAGCAGAAGGCAGCGGGACCCAGGTGGGGCTGCAGGACTGGCTGCGGTGGCAAGGGCTGAGCTGGAGACAAGGGGACTGGGCTGGGGACAAGGGGCTGCTGGGGACAGGGGGCTGCTGGGGATGCTCCAGAGGTGCACTGAGCACTCCAGGGCAGGAGCTGCTCCTCAGTCACAGCTCACCCAGGAGCCAAGCACATTTTTCATCTTTCAGGTTTCTATTACAGATCAATGTGCTAGGAAGATTAGCCAAGCCAAAGGCATTAATCCATTTCCCCTTGCTCCCGGTAATTAACTTGTCGTTAGATGACAATGTGGCTCCTGTCAAAGATCTTAAGTGCCCGGGAAAGCAGTCCAACAGGCACAGAGCTGTTTCAGTGTCCCTGCTTGCAGCCTGACGCGGGAGTCAAGCAGCAATTAAAAGAATTTGGAGCCAACATAGCACAACATTTTTCAAAACCCTGCGCAGGGAGCTGTGTCATGCAGAATCCAAGAGAAAAAAATCATTAAAACAACGCCAGTGCCACTGGATGCTGTGCGTGAGGATCGCAGCAAGGGAGAGCTGCGTGCCTGGGGAGCTGCAGGAGGGCTGCAGGGGAGGGCGAGCAAACAGCGCGGTGCTGCCACTCCTGCCTGCACCACGGGGAGCTTTGGCCCACGGGAGTTGGGGCTTTGCTGCTCCATCCAAACTCTGTCCCAGGCAGAGCTCTGCCTCCACCGCATCTGGCTGCCAGCTGCCAGGGCTGCAGCCCCGCAGCATCCCCCGAGGCCCATGTTAGGAAGCCCCCCAGCACCCCTTACCTTGGAGAGGAGGCAGAGGAGGGAGAGGAAGAGGAGCTGCTTCTCCAGCCTGAGCCTCATGGTGCTGTGGCACGGCAGCACAGCCCCCAGCAGCTGGCAGGCAGCGGTGTGTCTGCAGGCTTTACAGCCCCGAGTGGGTCCCGCTGGTGTTTATACTCTCCCTGCTCTGATGTCACTCCCAGGCTCCAATATAAACAGGAGTAGGTTTGGACAAGCCTCAAGATTTGCCTGTTTTTTTTTTTCCAGCCCACATTCCAGCTGACATTTCCACTCCCCTCAAGGTGAGATCGTGCTGTCCTCTGGGAGAGCAGGCGAAGGGAAAGGACGCATCCCCAGGGATGGGGCACGTCCCCAAGGATGGGACATGGCATGGCCAAGGGAGTCAGGGTGACCATGGGGATGGCCAAAGCCTCTGCGTGCTGAGCACGGGCTGCCAGGCAGAGCCCTTCTCCTGGGCTGTGAATGGGCTGGGGTGGCTGTGCCCTGAAATCCAGCCTGAGGCATTGCCAGGACCAAGCAGGACTGGGGACCCAGCCCCGTGTGGGGCACTGGCCCAGGGCATGGCCGAGGGCAGGACCCTGTCCGTGTGCTGCTTTCATTGCCAGAACACATTGTGAAGAATTGGCCAGGCAAGCTCTGCAGGTGCTGAAAGTGCTCTTCTTTCTTTGGCTTTTCTGGCACAGCAAGAGCAGGAAAGGGATGCTCTGTCCTGCTTGGGGCTGTGTGGGGACATGTGTGGGTTTGGGTGGATGCTGTGCAGGTTTGGGTGCACAATGTGCAGGTGTGGATGCTGCACTGCCCAGGGCTGCTATGTGGTGCAGGTAAGGCTGCACTCTGGCCCTGCTGATTTCAAACCTTGCAAACCCAAAATCGATGCCTGAAAAAGCTGTGACCAAGTTCCTGAGAACCTCCAAGGCAGGTGGCAGGTCCCTGCACACAGCCACAGCTCCCAAGCACAGGGAGGGCAGAGCCCGGAGGAAGGGCACAGGGCCAGGACTCTGCGGTCACCACCCGAATTTCCTGCTCGGGTTCTGCTTCATTAGTGTGTTTGTTAATGAGGCCATGGCAGCTTGTGCTGCCGTTGGCTCCTCTGTGACCAGGAGCAGGGCTGCTGCTGGGGGAGCAGCTCGAGAGGAGCCAAAGTTGTGATGTGGCCTCGCTGCAGGGGATGGGCTCAACAAATTATTCCAGGCTTGTGTTTATTGGTGAGTGCAGATTGATGGGCATGACTTCATTTTCCAGCTGGAAGCTGGAGTACGGAGCTGATAAGGGAAGTAAAGCTCTGCCTCATACCCACAACTCTGCCCCAGGAGCTGGGCTCAGGTGTCCCCAGGTCCCTGCACAGCGCAGGAGCCCTGGCACAGCTTCTGGCTTCTGAAGGAGCACAGGGCAGCACACCAGCACTTTGTTCTGTGAGCACTGCACTACAACCTTCCCCTCGGCAGCACGTACCCACGTGTGCTGTACCATGCGCGTGATTCCATCGCCAGTAATGAGACCCACATGTTGTGCTCCACGGTTCCCATGGTGTTACTGTCAGGTTTGTTTCTTTTTTTGTGGTCAGTTGTGCAAGAAAATAGTTGATACAAGGGTCTGAATGCATCTCCTCTGAGTTAGCTGCCGGGAAGCTCTGCTGTTTCTATAGAAATGGAGGCACTGACCCAGCGACTTTACTTTTTTAGAGCTGTTTTTTTCATGGCTGTGCCATTTAACATGCTGCAGGGAACAGCATTGCAGCTCTGCCATTTGTTCTCCCCATTCATCTGCAATTGCATCCCCCTGCAGTGGTCACAGACCTTACTCTCCCTCCATCCCTTCTCTTGCCTTTCCTCACCCTGCGCTGGGTGCTGAGCACCCCTGGGGACATTCCAGGTCCCCTCATCTGCTGAGAGCTTTGGGGTGGCAGCTGGCTGCTTTTCATGGGACTTCTGGAAACACCCCAGCACTGGGAAGCTTTGCATTACCCATGTTTTGGGCAGGATGGCTTTGCATTTCCCACCCGGAGTGCTGCTCCGGCTCCAGGCAGCAGATCCCAAGGGTGGCTGTGGCCACCTCTGTCCCCTCTTGGCACTGTCACCCCGGGACAGCCAGGGGCGATTGATGGGCGATGCAATCCTCTACCTTGAGGTCAGCGCTTCCAGCCCGAGCCCAGGCTAGGAGAGACTAAAAGTATTTACCATCTGGTGGCCGTCCAAGTGACTTGTGAGAAAAGAATTCCGGGCTGCCATCCAGCTCCTGATGCTCAGGCGACTGCACCAGGAGCCCTCGGCTTCATCTGGGGCCGACAGAGCCCTTCCAGCTGCCGGAGCGGGGCTGGGGCGAGCACAGCTGCCCTGAGGGGGTCTTTGGGGGCAGTGGGAGGTGGGGGGCTGCATTCTGGGTGTAGATTGCATCAAAACAGAACCCCCACGAATGGGCTCTGTGCTCGTGGCTGGTGCTGCTCTCAGCCCTCGCAGCTGCTGAGAGGATGGAGATGAGATTGCATGGGGAGCAAATGGGCCATGGCAACAGAGAAGGGGCTTTCTTAGCCAAAATCACGGCCAGATGTCGTAATTCACACTCAAGGGGCTTATCGCTGCCACAGCCCGGCCGTGCTGTGAAGGGCCAACGCTTTTTCTTAATAGGTGTCACAGTCCCTGGGCTGCAGTTCAGCGCGATTTTCTGCTGTCCAGATGAGAGCAATTCGTATCTGTCCCTGTAAGTTAAACATTCAGATAGCCCAAATAAGAATTTTGCAAAATAAAGCCTGGAGCCCTCAGCCAGATGAGTCTTCCCATTAAAATTTGGAAAACAGTGTCAGGAATCATCACGTATCAAGTCCTGTGAGCCTCTGGGAGCTTATTTTTGGTATAAAGCATCTCCAGACATAACTTCTCGTAACATCTCACTGCGAGCTGTGTCTGTCAGACAAGACACAAAGCCCAACCCCTGACCTGTGTGGTTCACAACTCGCTATTTTCCATGGAGCTGCATGGCTAACTCGTGTTTTCTGATCAAATTGCTCACTCTTGTTGTTGCCTATCTCTGTTTTTCTTGTGGTTTAGGGCTAAAATAAGCCGTGTTTTGCTCCAGCTCTTGTCTTGGTGCTGCGTGCTCTCAGGCAGCTGCCGTGTCTCCTGCAGCACCAACCACGCTGCACACAGAGGAACAGCTGGCGATGCTTTCAGGATTCTCAGCAAGCTCTCCTGATCTCAGCTGGTGATGCTTTGGGTCTCACCAAGCTCTCCTGCCAATTGTAGCCAGTGATGCTTTGGGTCTCACCAGGCTCTCCTGCTGACTGCAGCCAGTGATGCTTTGCAGAGGGTGACATCGGGCGGTGTCTGTACTTCCTCCCATCCCTGGCTGCGTGGCTGCAGACCTCACAGGATGAAGCAAGGTGCACAGGGTGTGATTTTGTGGCTGTTTCCTTCTCTGGAAGCTGTCTGGGTGCTCACACCTGGGCACGTACCATGCACTGACCCAAGCACAAACATGGCTGAGCCATCGACCAGCACCGAGGAGGAGGAGGAGCTGCGGGGTGTCCTGACCCCATCGGTGGGGGGATGCTGCCACTCCTCGGGGCTGAGGGCTCTGGGGAGCCCCTTTGCATAGCACCCGAGGGAGCAGAGACAGCAATGAGCCATGCACAGGGTCCCAGGCCCCCGGTGCTCCCACCCCGGTGCTGGAGCCATCTCCCATCATTGTGCTTTCCACCAACCACCTCCTCTCATCCACATCCCCGGCCAAGTCCATGAGGGCATGGCCGAAACCTTCAGCGTGTGTGTGTGTGGGATCCAGCTGAGAAACACAGCCCTCCGGGTCTCCCCATGGTTATGAAAGCAACGATGCCGCCCGGAAAGTATGTACCCGTGTGCAGGGAGCTGCCGCGTCGCGAGGGGCGAGCGGAGGAGGTGGGAGCCAGCTCAAATGTGGCTCAAAATCAGGGGAAATTATTTCTGATGAACGTAATTACTTCGGCTCCAGCTCTGATCAATACGAGGAGCTGAAAGGCTCATAAACCGGCCGAGAATGCGAGNGAGAGCCAGAGCTGACCCTGTGCAGCTCACGGGGTGGGGGTTTGGGTGGGCACCCAGTGGGGTGTCCTGGGCGTGAGGGTTCCCTGCGCAGTGGTGCTTTCCTTGGTGTGGTGAGGGAAGGGCAGGAGAGCGGCTGGGACGGGGCTGGTGGCAGCAGGTGGATCCATGGTTCTGCCCATCCTGCTCCCAGCTGGGGCTTGTGCTCCTGCTCGGAGCCCCAGAGGGGCATCTCAGGGGGCAGTTCTCATGGATCAGGCTGCAAGGAGGGGGGACACAGCCCAGCAGCTCGTGCTGGTGGCAGGGAGATGCTGTCCCCAGCCCAGGGAGGGACATCTCCTGTGGGTACCACCCGGTGCAGCACTGGGCTCAGGCATCACCCACAGCTGTGTTTAAGTGCCCTTTGGCTGCCGTGTGTGCCACCCGGGCCACACTGCCAAAAGCTGCTCTGTCTCCTCCCTTGGGCACACAGCTACTCCATCCATATGGAGAAACTCCCATCTCCCCATGCTGGGATTTTGCTGGAAACCACATCCAGCACAGTGTGGTTGAGGTTAGAGATCCTCTACCCAGCGACTCACCGTGTGCTCTGCAGCATGAGCTGACCATGTTCACTCCCCAATCCTGCTGGGCTGCAGCGTGCCACACTGCTGGGATGGGCATCAGCCTGGGAACGTAGCACCAACATTGGGAATGGAGCACCAACATTGGGAATGGGACACCACCACTGGGAATGGAGCACCAACATTGGGAATGGAGCACCAACACTGGGAATGGAGCATCAACACTGGGAATGGAGCACCATGCTGGGAATGGAGCACCAACACTGGGAATGGAGCATCAACACTGGGAATGGAGCACCATGCTGGGAATGGAGCACCAACACTGGGAATGGAGCACCAACACTGGGAATGGAACACCAACAATGGCAATGGAGCACCAACACCAGCAATGGAACACCATGCTGGCAACAGAACACCAACACTTCACTGAGGGCAGGGCATGGAGCTGAGTGCTGCTCAAGCCCAGGGGAAGGAGCTCCCAGCAGCGAGTGCAGGGTGCTGAGCCACCTCCCCATGCCCCCCCGGCACTGAGAACTCCCGGTGCTACGCTGCTTGTCACCGGTGCCGCCTGCAGTCCCCATCCCATGGGGATGATGCTGTCTTCACAGCACTCACCCTTCGGGCACCCTGGAGGTGCTGCAGCTCACAGCAAGGCTCTGGGGTGCCTGGCAATGTGCCTGCAGCCTGGCTGTCCCCAAGAGCACTGTCCTGAGCCTGTGTTCCCCTCGCAGACCCCCCCCAGGCAGCCTGCGGGGCCAGGGCCCGTCCCGTCTCCTCCTGGCTGAGTGCTGGCCCCTGGACACATCTGCAAGGAAATAGCTGAAGGTATTGAAAGGGGAGGCAGGAAACGCTCAGAATTTTTTTTCTAAATATAATGACACTAACGCTGTTTGCAGCAGTTAAAAATAGAAACACAGGGAACCTGCCTTCTTCCTGTTTGCTTTGAGCTCTCACTTTCCTACCCATCTCGGCATTCTGGGGATCGGCGTGAAAATAAATCCAGCAGAAAGGATCCTGGCAGCACACAAAGCTGAGCCAGGGCAGCACCCACACCACCAAATGCAAAGAGCCCAATGGATCCAAGCTGCTCCGGGCTGCACCCTGAGCTTGGGGGTGTGGGAGTGTGCTCCTGCCCTGACTGCATGGGGCAAGATGAGGCAGGAGAGCAGCGATGCAGGCGGGGAGAAGTGCCCATGCCCTCCATCCAGGAGGCGATGCTGCACGTGTTCCCTGCCCGCTGCAGGTGCTTAGGTGAACAGCAACACGCTGGTTTGTCAGCAGAGTGAAGCGGAGTGTGCGTGTGTTGGATGGAGGCTGCTGTCTGATTCATTGCAGACTCTGCTCCAGGTGCCCTGGGAGTGAGCCCTGGCAGAGGATGAGAAACGAGCATTTGCAGGGATGGATTGCGGGGAATAAAACGCGGCGTTGTAGTGAGGCTGCCTGGAACGCCGCGGCTGGGAGTGGGAGGATGAATGAGCTGTCGGCCCCATGCACATTCCTATGCTCCTTTCCCACATCAGTGCGGGGTGGGCACCCAGCCCAGGGCTCCCATGCTGTGTCCTGGGAGGTGTGAGGCAGACGGGTGCTGGGTGGGA
This sequence comes from Penelope pileata, assembly GCA_013396635.1. Classification (NCBI taxonomy): domain Eukaryota; kingdom Metazoa; phylum Chordata; class Aves; order Galliformes; family Cracidae; genus Penelope; species Penelope pileata. Next base: position 1,048,648 of record WBMW01002889.1, on the reverse strand, counting down.
CGTGTTGGTGCTGAGTGGGCAGAGCCAGAGGGGCTGGCACTGCCATACAGGGGAACAGGCCACCCAAATGACCCCCTGTGGTTCTTCCCAAGGTCCTGAGTGAGCTGGAAATAAGGTGTTCAAAACGTCACTGGGCCACTGCCTGGGCCACTTCTGCAGCCACTGACAGGGAATCACAGAATCACAGAATCACAGAATTGCAGGGGTTGGAAGGGACCTCGAGAGAACATCGAGTCCAACCCCCCTGCCAGAGCAGGTTCCCTACATCAGGTTATGAATGGCTGGGTGTCCCAGCAGTGTCAGCAGTATCCCACGGGCTGCTGATCTGCACCGCGGCAATGTCCCGTGCCAGGCAGGGGCTCCCTGGCAGGGTCTCATCGGCGACTCCAGACGTGTTTTGGGGTCTGTTCACACCCCGAGGGAACAGGATCCTGCGCTGCGTGGAGCTGAGCCGCCTCCAGCCATGGCGTTACCCGGGAGCTGCTGCCGGGGGTCGGACCCACAGCCGCAGGGCTGGAGCCCACCGCTGCCCGCCCCTCCCCACGCAGTGCCCGTGCCGGGCACGCACCGCTGGGACCGCTCTGATCCGCGGGTGCGCGCGGAGCTGCAGGGATGCACGGCACAGCCCAGCTCTCCCCGGCAGCTCCACGCACACCCCCACGCCCTTGGCCAGCCCCCAGCCCCAGCCCCGAGCGCAGGCGCAGTTCAGCCCCGGGACCCCGCCGGCCGCCGCCGGGACGCCCGCACCGCGCGGCCTCTGCCTCCCCCTGGCGGCACCACGCGGGGACACGGGGCTGGGACACGGGACAAGATGCTGGGACACGGGGCTGGGACACGCGGTGGTCGCAGTGCGACGTCCCCGTGGTGCCAGCGCGGGGCCCCGAGCAGCGCTCGCACCCACAGCCGCGTTCCCTCCTGCCCCGCTCGCCTGGCACAGCGCTGGCTGTTCGCCTTCTGCCCCAGGCAAAGCCTTTCTGCTGCCACTGGGGAGCAGCTCCTTGCAGCCGGGCTTGCATCACGCCTGGGGAATGGCTGGAATCGAAGCCAGCTTCACTAGAGACAGCTGTCTACAAATTGAAGCTGTTTTCTTCCCAGCAATCTGTTTTCAATTTTTTCGGCAGTCCTTCGAGCCAAGAGCAGAGCAAAACAAGAGCTCCAGGACATCCTATAGAATATGGATTGGGTCGGGGCCCTGGATGAGACAAATTAAAGCGTCTCCAGAAGTTTCCAGCTCCACACAGTGAGGATCAGTTTCCCTTCAGACATTCCTTGCTGTGCCCGGGCTTTGTGGGGCAGCCAGGCAGCCTCTGTCCCCCCCCACAGGAGCTGGCACAGGGAGATGGAGGCCAGCACCTGGCTGCCCTCCTCCCCCTGCTTCTCCCCTTCACCCTTCTGCCTTTCTCTCCTTTCGTGTTATTTCACACAGCCCCGGCAGTAACAGGTACAGGGGCTGTCCCTGATACAAAGGCTGTCAGTGCCAAGAGAGCATGGGGTACGAGAGATGATCCCCACGTCTCCAGCGTCCTCAGGAAAGCTGGCATCTGTAGATCACATTGGCTGGTCCCAATCTGTGGACCCCAACTGCTGGCCCCAAACCACTCACCCAGGGTGAGGGAGGAGCCAATGCAGCCCCAGGTCTGCTCTGAAGGATGTGGTACCCCAAGTGTCAGCCCCACCTGTGGCCCCACACACCTGACCCAGGAGCTCTATTGAAGCTCAGCCCAGAGGCTCAGCTACCTGCTGGGCTGTGCTGAGTGCTGGGCTCCAGCTTGGCCATACCTGGCCATGAGGACCCTGCCCCCAACCTTCTGGGCATGGTGCCACCCTGCCCTATTGCTACGGACCTGCCCATGACCTCGTGATGTGAACTGGGACCAAGCTGCTCTGTGCCCTGGGTAGGAGCTGGCTGCTCCTCTGGGTGTGGGCATGGACGCAGCTGGCTGGGCTGGAGATGGAGGTATGGGGTGGTGCTGGTCCCCAGGTGGTGCTGGGAGGTCCTGGGAGCCCCTTCAGCTCTGGCAGTGTTGTGCCTGAGCCAGATGGCTGCATCAGGGCCAGTGCTAACGGGATAACCCAGCACCCGCACCCGATGTGCTGGGGTCTGGGTGCAGGGCTGCTCCCTCTCCTGGTGCTGAGGGCCTCCCCGAGGCAGTGCTGGGCCCTGGCAGAGCGGGAGGTGGCAGCCCTGTCCCAAATAACTGCGGTGGAGGTCTGAGAGCTCGTGGAAAAGCCCAAAGCTGATCCTGGGGAGGGAATCAGGTCCCAACAGGAGACCCCTGGGCACCTGAGGGAGGGTGGGAGGGGGCAGCAGAAGCCGGGAGCCCCCGATCCCCTCGGGCCCGGCCCGCTGTGTGCCGGGGACCGGGGCTCGGGGTTTCCTGCGCTGACCGCACCCCGCGGGTGGCTGCGATGTCACCGGGCGGCTGAGGGGGGCGATGCCGGCTGCTGCGCTCCGCTCAGCCCCGGGCACAGCGGCTCCGGGGTTGGCTCTGGGAAAAGGGCTCTTCCTTTCTTTTGCTGCGGCAGCGAGGACGGGGACGCGCGGTGCCGACCTTCAGCCCTCCTGAGAAGTGCTGACCTCGGTTTAACTCTGTCCTTTAGTGGCCCGGGGGCAGCGGCTGGCCGAGCCCTCGTAATCTAATTACCTGGGGCCGGAGGGCAGCTCAGCACAGTGCGTGTGTCATCCCGGGTCCTCTCTGGGGTGGGGAGGGCTGTGCTGGGCAGTGCTCTGTGTGTGAGCAGATGGACTCTGTGCTGCTCTGCCCCAGGGCAGTGCCTGCAGCCTCGGGGTGCTGCTGGGTGTGAACCCAACCACGCTCCTTTGAGGCTGAGGATGGGATCCTGCACCCAAGGGCACCCTGCGTGGTAGGAGGGAGAGCTGTGGGAGCACCGTGGGCTGGGGTCTGAGGACCTGCGGGATGGAGAGGGTGCCCTGCCCGCTGCTGGAAGGCTCTGTGCAGGGTGCAGCCTGGCTCTGTGACACCCACTGCCTTCAGCAGGGGATGTGTTTGTTAAGAAGCAGCACAACAGAGGGATGTGGCAGACATGGAATGCACCTTCTGACTGCAGGGGGTCAGACCGAGCTGCACTGGGACCTGCCCCAGCACATGGGGACCCCCTAGACCTACCCCAACACACCCAGCCCCATCCTGCTCTCAGCTCTGGGCTTCCCCTTGGTAACCCCATGGGCCCTGGGGCAGCTTTTCTGGTGCAGGCATGCAGAACAGGTCGCAGTACCTTGGTGTGGCCTGGTGCTCGGTGCAAGCTGGCTTTGTTCTATTGTCCCTAATCCAGTTAGGGGATGAGCTTGCAGCAGCCCACGTGGCTCTGCAGGCACTGCAGCCATGTGCCCATGTACCTGCACGGGGCTGTTGTCCCCCAGCTGTGCCCGCACTATGGGTCCCCTGTGCTGCTCAGAAGTGCCCCACCACGACAAGATGCAGCTGCCCCCAGGACAGCATCATCCATCCCCTAGGGCAGCACTGGGGAACAGGAAACAAGCACAGGGCTGGGGGTCTCCCCCTGGGACAGGGGTTTTCCCTGCCCTGCAGAGAAGCTGCAAAGTTTGAATGAGAAATGCTGATAAAGGTAGAGCTTTGTCTTGAACATGTTTGCAGTGGGTGTTTGGGCTGAAAGTTTCCACTCTTGATGAGTATGGCAGTATGTCATTGTTGCATGTTTATACACGACATTGGCATTTATAGTCCCTTACTGGTAGAACTTGAACACTTTTTCCTCCCTTGGCTGCTTACAGTGGGCTGCAGTGTGACACTCGTTGATATTCACAGAGATGTGACAACAGAAGCTCTTGTTTTGGAAAATCTAAGCCCAGCACAAGTGTATGCTTCAGTACTTTTGGAAAGCTGCTTGTGGGGGAGGCAGGTGGCAGCCCCTCGCCCAGCTGGTCTGCACCTGTGGGGGCAAGAGGAAGGGAGCAGGCTTAAATATAGACCTGGGAAATAGGCACCAGAATAGCTACTGAGATCACCTTTCCCCCTAATTTACTGCCTGGGTTTTTCCCCAATGATTGCCCCAGAGGCTCCCGTGTGTGCCCAGACACCCCAAGCAGGAGGTGAGCCCGTGTCCCTCTTCCTTCTCTGCTCTGGGAGCATCAAAGAGGGTTTCCTTTGTAAATGATTGAAGGGAATGACTGAAATGGGAGAGCAAACGAGGCCTGCAGTCCTGAGCTGACCAATGGCCAGGAAGAAAAGCAACCGGATCGGGGTAAGGCTGATGAATCAGCCCAGGCCCCATCTCTGAGGTTCTCCCAGAGCTGAGCACTGTGGATGTCGGTCCTGGTGCTGCCTCTCCTGGGAGAAGCCGACTGCAGGCACACACATGGGCTCAGCAGGGCGACCCATGCCTCCTCCAGCAGAGAACTCTGCCTTCCTGCCCTCTGCTAACAGCTCTTCTCCTGGCACAAAATCACCCCCGTGCTCCTTCTGCCTTGTGATTGCCCTTAACCTCAACAGAGGCCATTGCTGACCTCGGTCCACCCGGGGTGCAGGGCCCCCTCAGCCCCGTGCATCACTCGGGGACGGCCCGTGCTGCAGATGCTTTGGGATAGAAACCCCCAGGGCACGCGGTGCTGTGCTGTTCTCTGGGCAGAACAGGTGGAGCCTGGAAAGTGCAACTTCTTGGTGGCTCCCCAAATCCCCAGTTCTAGCACAGAAAGCACCTGCTGCCTATTCCTGNCCTGGAGCTCTGCTTTCCCCATGGCTCTGCTGCAGTGCCATTACCCCAACAAGCCCAGGACCAGAGCTGAAGAATTGCCTTTCTCAGTGCCTGTGTGGCTTTGGGGCAGAAATGCCATTGCTGTTTGGGTGGCAAACCCAGCGAGAGGTGACCAGGACCACCCCTGACACCTCCCCACAGAGCCAGGTCCCACAGCCACCACTGGGCAGTGTTTTGCAGCCCCGCTGGGTGCCCTCCCTGTCCCCATACAGGGCTCCAGCACAGCCCCATGGGGGCTGTCCCAAACACTGTCCCTCTGGGTGCAAACACAGCTGGGCATGGAGAAAAGGGAACACTGTTTTCCATCCTCTTGTAGTGCTCATACCTACAGGTCTGAGTGCTTTCTCTGCTTACACGGCAGTGCCCGCAATAACCATATTTCACACTGACACTGCCATTTTCATCTCCAGAGCTCCTGCAGCCCAGGCCCGAGGTCGGGGACACCCGAGGGGTAACAGCAGCTGCGCAGAACAAACCCACAGCGTTTGCTCCGCAGTGATTTGGGAGACCTCACCCATCTGCACTGTCCCCATGTCCCTGAGGCTGCACCGGGACCAGGGGGTGTCCCAGATCTGCTCCAGGGAGCGGTGCCACCCCACAGATCTGCTGTTAGCTGAACGGGTGCAGCCTCCTGAGGGCTCCCAGGGGGCACCGACAAGAGTGGAAGGAAGGAGGCAAAGCATGAAACGCAGCAGAGCGACTGAAAATAAGGGATGCACTCTGGGCAGGGGGTTGCAGGAGCTGGAGGAGGTGTCTGATGGACCAAAACGCTCAGAAAAGCCNCGCTGCGCGTCTTCGGGGAGCCCAAGGTGAGGCGGCTGCCGGGCTGCGAGCGGGGCCGCGCCGCCTGCACCGCGTTTGTGCTGCCAGGCACCGGGTGTGTGTTGCCATGCACCGGGCTGGGAGCGGGGTGTGCGCCGGGTTTGTGCTGCCGTGCACTGAGCTGGGAGCTTGGGTGTGCACCGGGTGTATGTTGCCGTGCGCTGGGCTGGGAGCGAGGCGTGCAGCGGGTGTGTGCTGCCGGGCGGTGCCACGNGGTGCCACCCCACAGATCTGCTGTTAGCTGAACGGGTGCAGCCTCCTGAGGGCTCCCAGGGGGCACCGACAAGAGTGGAAGGAAGGAGGCAAAGCATGAAACGCAGCAGAGCGACTGAAAATAAGGGATGCACTCTGGGCAGGGGGTTGCAGGAGCTGGAGGAGGTGTCTGATGGACCAAAACGCTCAGAAAAGCCATCAGGCAGAACAGGAGAGCGGCTGAGCAGCAGCCCTGCAGCACAACGGGGGGTGCGGGGCGAGCACGGAACCTTTTTAAGTTTAAAAGTCCTTTTAGGAAACCCTTCTGAAGTTTAAAAAAATATCACCGCACCGCCTTAACGCCGCGAACAAGGCCGGCACCNTCTGCGCTGCCCCGGCCCCAGCACCGCGAGGGTCGCGGCCCGGAGCTGCCCCCCGTGTTCCCCCGCAGCCGCGGGTCCCGGCGGCACGACGGGGTCTGTGCGGCCCTGCGGGCAGCGCTGCGCTGCTCTGCGGTGGGGGAGTGCTCGGGGAGGGGGGAGGCCTCGGGGGGGCCCGGCGGTCCCACTGCTTGTATTTCCTTCTGTCCTCTCTTAAACACTTCTGATGTTCTTGAGATACCGTCTGAGTGGCTGGGATGAAAGGGTGCTCCCCTGCTTCATTCTTGCCGTTTGCTGTATAAATCCCTCCCTGCCGGGGTCATCAAGTAACACACGTATTAACCTGATTGCCAAAGGGGTGAGAGGGAAGAAGTGCCAGGTGAGCTCAGCAGCAACTGTCTCTCTGTGCCTTTTCCGCAGGAAACCTCAGCCCCGGGGTTGTGCTGTGGGGTAAGCTGGTGTGCAGGGACAGTGCTCGTGTGTCACTGGGCTCTGCTCTGCGTGGGCAGCGGCAGAGGGGGCACCGAGAGCAGTGTGGGGGCTGCGGGGAGAGCCTGGCAGGCAGCGAGTGCAGGTGGGAACAGAGATTGCATCTGAAAACTAAAAAGTCTGGTTTGAGTTGCTTTTTGTTGTTTGTTTGCTGTTGGTGCCCCCTGCTCCTCCTGTGCCAGTTATCTCAGTGTGAGCTCACAGCAGCAGAGCCCGTCACACCTGGAGCAGCCCACGTGCATGGCACAGCAGCACACCTCGATGCCCAAAGCCAGGGGCACGGAGAGCTGGCTGTGCCTGGAGCCTGGTCGGGGCTGCCTCGCTTCGAGGAGACGGTGAGGAGACGTTGGTGTTTCGTCAGCGCCCGTAAGAGCCAAAGCTCTTGGTTTACCCCAGTGGTTTGTGTTTTTGGCTGAAAGAAGCAAGTTAAAGTTCTTCTTTCAGTTGTGTTTCTTCCTGCCCGTTCTGCGTGGGATGCAGAAGAGAGACCCAGGGAGCCCCTGCTGCGTGAGCTCTGTTGTGTGGCCGTCGGCGGTTTCGGGGCTGGATTTCATGAGTCAGGCAGTCCCTTTCAGCCCCGTGAACCTGCTGAAATGGGATCTGAAGGCAGTCAATGAGCCCCGCTCACCCCTATTCATTCCCCAGGACCCTCTGCCATTGGGAATGGCCACTTTTGTGCTTTAGAGATGTTTCTGGCAACTGGAGCAGCTCTGAGCCCAGCCGTGCGCTTTTCGGGACCTTGCTGACTGCCGGGGCCGAGCTGGGTGACTTTGACCCCTGCTTATTGTGGGCCATAAAGCAGCAGAGGCTGCAGCTCCTCTGGCTCCGAGCACTTTGCCATCCTCAGGCTGAGCCTGCACAGGGCATGCAGCTCTTCTGCTGCAGGCTGCCCGGGGTGCAAAGCTTAAAATGATGATAGTAAACATAGTAATAATTACTGCTGATGGCAGCACTCTGGCTGGGCAGTGCTCTCTTTGCGCTGCCCTTCCCCCATGTGAGTGCAGAGGCTGAGGTCTCAGCTGACCGCACCGAGGATGGTGTTGGCACGGCCATCTCGAGCATCACCTGCCAGGTGCTGGGGACCACACCTCATGCTGCTGTCACACAGCACAGGCACGTACCCGACAGCCCTCCCGACACCACTTGGAGGCACAGTGCCATTAACCGAGGGCAGCTTGGTGCCACTCGAAGGGCGAGGGCTTGGTTTTATTGCTCCAGAGCCTCACCTCCTTCCAGGCACGCAGGGCTCAGGGAGGGACGCAGCACAGCTGTCCCCTGGGTGACCCAGAGCCTCCTTCTCTCCTCACTGTCCCTGTGGCCCCGTGGCACCAGGAGCCCTGCTGGAGGTATGGTACAAACGCTGCTCAGCATCCTCCTCGCCAGCTCCACCGGAGCCATGCGCAGCGTGGGCGCGTCAGCAGGAAGCACAGATATCCCTTGCAGCAGACCACTTGAGTCTCAGCCTGCTGCATTTCTCTTTTAAAGACTCAAACCCACCTCCTGAGGCACGTGGCAGGGTTACCTGCCAGCAGGCACTCGTGGGTGTCACCAGGTCTGGGGACACCATGTCCCTCGCGTCCCTCGGTGCCTCTGAAATGCGGGTGCACGGTGAGGCCGTGGTGTGCACAGCTGCTGGCACTGTGCTGTTGTATAAACAGAGCTTGGGGAGCACAGCTCATTTTTGCAGAGGTTGGCATTCGTCTATCTCTTGTGGAATTCTGATCTCAACGTTTTTCTGCCGTATGTCTTGACCCATGGTGGCTGTAATTATGCAGTTATTGAAATCAATAAAGCCATCTTCAGGTTATCACCTTTTAATGTGCTGATAAATAATCCTGGGCAAAGTCACTGCTGGGCTTTTAAAGCGTTGCATCTTTGCTTGGATAATCTGTTAGCATCTGCTGAAATGGTCAAAATGAGAGGTGAGGTTCGCGTTACCTTTAGCACAGCATCAGGGCTCTGCGGCTTCTGCACAAATCCACTGCTGCCTTTGGTTGTTGTATCGATAAAAGTGATAATGAGAGAAGGACCAAGGCTCCGTGTGTAAACTCCCTCGAGTGCTCTCGTGTGGGTGGTGCCACGGAGCAGCCAAGCTGAGCAGCCAGCGGCTCTGTCACGGTCTGCTGGGGAGCGGAGAAGTGCTGGTGTGAGGCTGCAGCCAAACACACTTTGGATGTTTGCTGACCTTCTTCCTCCTCCTTTCACCAAACTGAAAATAATCAGACTTGGAATGTGTTTGTTTGCAGGGAATTATTCTACATTTGATTTTATTTTTGAAACTTACCAAGTTTCAAAGAAAACATTACGATCTTAACGAAGGGAGAGGTCAAGCCAGAACCCTTAAGGCTCCTCTTTGTTTTGGTTAAAGCTGAAACCCCTTGCTGCTGGCTGCACCGGGTGCTGCTGTTGGTGGAAGTTCATTTATTTCTGCAGAGCAGTGGCCCAGCCTGGCTGGGGCTGTCTGTGCTGAGGGCACACGCTGGGGCATCTCATTTGAGCTCACCTCCTGGGCTGAGGGCTGCTCTGTAGCCAAACTTTGGGGGTTTATGGAATTGCAGGGCCCTGGGTCAGCGTGGAGATCCCTGTCGGGTCGTGAGCTCGGGCTGCCCCCAGTGAGGCTGTGGGTGTGGGCTGGGGTCCACGCTGGCGTGGGGCTCTGTCGGGGCTGCTGCTGCTGGGGCAGTGTCTCCTGCAGCCGCAGCCCCGTGCAATCTCTTTCATCTTTAGCTGGCTGCTTTCCTTGACTTAAAGCGAGGTCACGTCACCCACTTCTATCTGGAAAAGCTTTCAGCTTTGTTTGCCCGAAACAAACACAGAAGAAGGGAGCTGCAGCGGAGCTCCAGTGCTCGCTCCCTTCTTCTTGCTCTGCAGAAGCCCTCATGGGCTGCATCGCTGCTGCACCCCAATGCCCCGGGAATCCCAACAGCCAGGGACAGCCGCTGCCTGCAGGAAACAGCCCCCCAGGCACCGACCGTGGGGACCCCACAAGGTTTGGGTTGAGCAGCATTGCACGTGGCTCCTTGCAGTTTGTTTGGGTTCCTGCAGGCCCAGAGAAGCGTGGCAGAGCCTCGTGCTGCTGCTGCAGAGGAGCTTTGGTGCTGTCCCTGCATCTCGCACACAGTAGCAGGACAACGTGCATGGACAGTGCTGAGTTTGCTTTCACGTTGATGGAAGTGTCGTGTTGGGATGGCAGGGAGCACCCGAGAGATGTGTGGGGTGGGAATAGCCCTGTAGGTTCAGCTTGCTGCGTTTTCCTACCAGGGCGAGCAAGTCTCGAGCCTGTGACCCCCCCAGGAGGTCCCAGGGGCTGCTGAAAGCCTCCAGGAACGGAGCTCGCGTGGTGTTGAAATTGCAGTTGGAGCTCAAGAGTGGAAAATGTGATAGGGGCCCACATCTGGCAGCGTGGATCCTGTCCGTAGTGCATTCGTTACTTTCTCTCTGCTTCCCAGGAGGTCTGGTCCTTGCAAACAGAATTGCAAAACTCAGGGCAGGGGGAAAGATCGGGTTTTGCCCTTTGAGAATCTTCATGGCTGCAGGTTCAGATCGTGCCTGCAGAGCAGGAGGAGGAGCAGCCGTATCCCTTTACAACCCGCAGTGTTTGGGGGTATCTGTGAGCCCTGGCTGCCTGCAGCAGCACGGGGTCAGCCGGCACGCGTTCACCCATTCCCCAGATGTTGGTGGCCCAGGTCCTGGCTGCTGTAGGTGTGACAGTCTCTCCCTGGGTCCTGCAGCACACAGCTGCCTCTCTTCACCCACATTTGAAAGACCTGGAGCGAGCAAAGCTGGTCCCTTAGGCGTTCCTTCCCAGCAGCTGCTTTGTGCTTCAGCTTCTCCTTTAGTACACAGCTATTTATATGGCTGTTCTGCTGCTTAACAGCAAACAGTTCTGGAAATACAAAGATCTAGCTGAGACATCTCACAGATAATATTTTCCTTCCCAGCTCCGCTTCCAAATCGCATTTGTCATGTTCCTCCAAGGCTCCAGCTGCCTAATGGAAACATTGCCTGCTCTTCTCTGTGACTCTTCTTCCAAAATCCGTCGGGAAGCAGGATTGCAGAGAGACCCGAGTTACTGTCCCGTTTCTCATGAGTCGAAACGTAACCATCTGATTTAGAAATAAACCTGCCAGCACTGCGGGCAGCTCTTGTCCTGTTGTTTCCAGCACCTTGTACCTTGGGACTCCGTGTGTAGCATTGCGTGCTGTGATAATGCCAGGTCGTGAAGAACAGATCTGGAGCGGATTCCTGGAAGCGGAGTCCAAGTTCTTGTGTTATGACTCTTTTATCAAATTGGTTGATGCTTGTTTGAGGGTTGTTTATTTCAGTCTTCCCAAACTCTGAGCCACCCAAGTGTGAATGAGGCAGATCCTGGCACGGTGTGAAGATTACCAGAAGCACAATAAATTTCCAAAGATCTGTTCCTCACTCTCAAATTGACGAGTGATGGATCTATTAAACCTGTGACCTGCAGCAGGAACAAGAAAACACTTGGTCAATACTTAGACAATCTAAACTAAACTTTGTAATGATGGTGTTTTTAAAATAGTTTTGCATTTGCTTTTCATGACTTTGTCCCTGGATTAGCTGCATTTATACCTGCCTTAGCACCATCCCGTCTGTAACTCCTGCTGCAGCACCGGGCATACGTCCCTGATTGCTCTTTGTTACCGCAGGTAGAACTTCACATCCACCTGGATGGAGCCATTAGGCCAGAAACCATCCTACACTACGGCAAGTGAGTAGCTGGGGGAAGAAGGCTGTGGGTGATCGTTGGCTTTGGAAGCTGCTCGTGTTTGGCTGAGTGACTGGGGTGAGGAGCTGGCTCTGCGGCTGTGGGCAAACAAACTTCAGATTTCCTCCAGCTGTGACTATTGACAACGCAAACAAACACAGGCAGATACTCACAAGATGTGGCAGCTGAAAGATTTCAGGAAATGGCTCTTAAGCGCAGCTCCGTTAATTTGGGGAGGAAATCAGTTTTCGGGAGGGTGGGAAGTGGTTATGGCATCCTGTGAGCCATAAGGCTCCTGGGGGAGATGTTTTTTCCAGAGCTGCTTTATCTACAGGAAGTGTACAGCCACGGGTTCTGTGGCTGGAATTCAGAGGACGGATGGGAGATGTCCCCCTTGCTCTCTGTCCCTGCAGCCAGCGAAGGGAGGATCCCTGCAGAGTGCCTGGGAGGCCTCACCTGGCTGAGGGTCCCCTGCTGCTCTCTGGCTTAGGGCAGAAACCTTCATTCCCCAGGAGCATGCTGGGGTCTCTCTGATTTTTCAGCAGCCCTCGGTGCTGCACTCAGCTGGGGTGGAGCGAGGCTGTGCCATTCACGGGCTCTAAAACAAACCCCAAACCGAAGGGGCAGCGCAGGAAGCTGCCTTAACAACCTCACCCTGCACGTAGAAAGCTGCTTGTGGTCTATTTTTAAAGGTAAAGAGCTGGAAATAAATTACCCAGGAGGGGGCTGGCCACATACACACAACACAAAGCTGCTGGGGTGCATGAGCCTCCAGGGGCAGCCCTGAACTCTGCAGTTTTTAGAAACTTTGGCTCGACAACAGCTCCAAAGCCAAAGGCTGGCACCAGCAGCCTCGTGCTGTGGGTTGTCCCCAGGTGCCATCGCTGGAGCAGGCGGCTTTGCTCAGGACAGGGAGGGATCCCTGGGCAGGCAGGGCAGAGCTGAGCCGGCTCCGGGAGCTGATAGCAACGTGGAAAGGGCAAGGCAGGGAGCAAAGCCAACGCCTTGGCAGCGTTGAGCGTCCTTGCTGAGTGCCAGCAACTTAATCTGTGCTGATGGCATCTGAAGGCTGAGCGTGGGGCTGCCTTCCTGCCTGCCCCAGTGGGGAAGGCAGCGGCGTGTGCCGGGCCGGCAGCGGTGCCGTTGGGGCTGCTTTCCTGCGGGTCGCTCTGCGGGGCGGCTGCTGGCACTGCTGGAGCTGTCACCGCTGCTCCATCTCTGTTAGCAGAGAGCCGTCCGTCAGCCGGCTGTAATTCATCCTGGCAGCGCTGGGAAGGAAAGAGGATTACATACAGACGTCTGGTTATTATTCCTGATTTAGGCTGGCGTTTGTGGGTAGGTGACAGCGTGTGGATGGGGAAGTCCGCCTGGGAGGCGTGTGCTGTCCCCAGCTGTCAGCACGGTGGTACTTGGGGACATGTCCCCTCGCGGTGCTGGAGGAGGACAGGCACTTCATCTCCTTGGAGGAGCTCGAGGGCTTTGCCACCTCCACCCCTGGGTGAGAGCTGCTGGGGCTGCCCCGTGCTCCTGCATGGAGTGTCCCCATGCAGGGGCTGGGGGCTGCGGGGCTGGGGAGTGCAGCCAGCAGCCTGCTTGCTTGGTGTGGTCCCAAGGCTGTGGTCCTCCCCGATTCCTCAGGCTCTGGAGCCTCCATAAGAAATGACTTTTCTGAGGAATTTTGGCAATTCTGCTCCTAAGAGTAAGAAATGCCAAGAAATAATCCCTAGCCCCTTCAGATGATCTCCCTCTTAAGCCTGAAATGTGCCCTGGCCCTGTTCCCGCTGGGTTGCTGTGGGCTTGTAGCTCTGTGTTTTGCTCTTGCCTTGGGTTGCCGTGCTCCCCTCGGAGGTCCAGGGCCACATCTGCTCTGGAAGGACAGTGCGTGCCGTATCTCTTCTGGCAAGAAGCAGAGGCCAGCGCTGCCGGCTCGGGATACGCTCGCTGTGCAGAACAGGCAGATTGAAAACGTGATAGCCCTCCCTGTCAGTAAGATGTGGCTCCGTTTCCAGGAAAAGAGGAGTTCCTCTCCCCGGCAGCACTGTTGATGACCTCTTGAAGCATGTCAGCTACAAAACGCCGCTGTCGCTTGCCCAATTTCTAGAGAGATTTAATCTCTACATGCCCGCCATCGCGTAAGTACCCGCTGTTTGCTCATCCCCCCTCGAGGGCATCCCTCTGGGTCCCTCCTGGCGGTGGAGGTGACAGGTCCCGTTGCTGTCCCTGCAGGGGGGACCGCGAGGCGGTGCGGAGGATCGCGTACGAGCTGGTGGAGACGAAGGCAAAGGAAGGAGTCGTCTACGTGGAGGTGCGGTACAGCCCTCACCTGCTGGCCAACAGCCGCGTGCAGCCCATCCCCTGGGGACAGGCCGAGTGAGTGACCCCCCCTTCCCTTCCCATCCCATCCCATCCCATCTCATCCGTGGGGCTGGATCCCAGACATGAGGGTTTGGCTGCAGTTCGGCTCACCTTGCCTGCCCCGTCCTCCTTTCCCCTTAGGCAAAGTGTTGCCACACAGTGAGATGTGAAAACTAATGACTTTTTTTTTCTCATAACCTTCTGCAGCAAGTTAATTAGTAAGGTTTCATCACAGCCTTTGATGTAATTGTACTGTTAACTGTAAATGCTCCCACGGGCCCTGCTCGGCTCCCAGCACCAAGGAGCCGGCACCCACATGGGCTGGGCAGCGTGGCAGGCACCCGAGTGCTCTCGTTCCTCCAGTGCAACCGGCTCTGGCACTCCACCTCCCAGCCCCATCCGTGGTGTTTTTTCCTTCTCTAAGACCTCTGCATGCTGTCATGTTTTGGTGTGCCTTGTTCCAAGCACTTAGTTCTGCATGTGTGAAGCAGCTGTGCTTGAGCTTTTGGCCGAAGCCATCCTTGACACAGGAGGAAGCAGGGCTCAGGTAGAGCTGCCTGCCTGCAGAGTGGGAATTGGAGCCAGCAGAGCCAGTGGGCAGCATTGCCTGGGGCTGCCAATCCACTCCTGGTGCCTCGTCCCAGTGTCACCCTTGCTCTGATGCATGCCTATGAGACGAGCACTCGGTGGCTCCTTGCAGAACGCATCGCAGTGCCTTTCACTCACCAGTGCAGGCCGTGCTGCAGGGAGCTGTGCGTCCTAGGGAGCCATCCTGGCAAAGCAACGGGCCCTGGGCTTGGCTCCTTGGGGCGTTTGTTGGGACAGGCACTGACCTGGCTTCACCCCTGCATTGCTCACTGGGCAAAATGCAGCCCAGCCAGGTGGGAGGGAGCCCACAGGGCTATTGTGTGGGGGTATTTGGGCACCTGGGGTTGTAAGAGTGCCCCAGCAGGATTGGCATCCTGTTCCCTGACGCTTTGCTAAATTGTCGTAGACATCTCTGCATGTTGTTATGTCTGACATCTTGTAAATGAGGGCATGGCGTGGGTGTAAATGTGCTTGTTTGCTTGGGGGATCTGGTTTGGGCTCCCAGGGATGTTACCATGAGCAGAACCTGGGCAGCCTGGCCTTTGTGGGGTCCCTGCAGCTCCTGCCCACCCCCAGCACTGCCCTGCCTCTCACCACCTTTTCTTCCCTGCAGGGGAGACCTCACTCCGGAGGAAGTTGTTAACCTCGTAAATCAGGGACTGCAGGATGGAGAAAGGGATTTCCGCATCAAAGCCAGGTCTATTCTATGCTGCATGCGCCATATGCCAAGTAATGTATTGCAGCTCACCTGCTGCTCTGCTCCCCTTCCCTGACGCGTGGTGGGGGGGGACGTCCCCTGGGTTCAGGTCCCTGCAGAAATGTGGGGAGAGCACCGGTCCCATGGCCCTGGGCATGATACAGGGGCTGCACAGTGCTGAGAACGAGCTGGTTTTAATTGGTCAGGGCCCTCTGCTCCCTTACCCTCAGTAAAGGGTCTGCTGGGTGTGAAAGTGGGGACTGTAGGTGCAGCAGATCTGGAGAACTAGCTGAAAGCTCTTTCTTGAAGGGATGCAAGGAGTTTTTTTCCTCTCCCATGGGAGCTGTGATTCCTGCTGTACCTCGCTCCCTGCCCAGAGCTTTCCTTGGAGCAGCTGAAGGCCCAGCCAAAGGCAGTTGCAGGGAACCCACTGGCTGCTAACTTGCTGCTGGTTTAAGCTGAAAACACAAGTAAAACATACATAAGTTACAAATAAAAAGGGGTTTTCCTAAAATCAGCAGCTCTAATGTTTCTTGGTAGCAGCGTTTTGTTGGGCTGCGGAGTTCTGTGGATGTTTTCACCCAGGGAGAAGCGCAGCCAGAGCGAGTTGCATGGCTGTAGCTGTCTGACAGGGAAACTGCTACAAATGCCTTCAGAGTCTCACAACAGTTCAAGCAGGTTTAATAGGGTGGAAGGTTTTGCTCTCAAATACATGGCTAATTTGTGCCTAAAAATGTGAAAAATTATATTCCTGGAAACTGGAAGATTTGAGGGTGGCTTTTCCTACCTGCACTATGAACCCCACACAATTTCCAACCTTCACCTTTGGGCTTCTGGTTTCTCAGAAGAAAATTTCTTTCTTCACAGAAACTGGAAGCTGTAAGCCTCTGTCCCATGTATCTGCAGCTGCGTTCCTGCAGGGTGCAGGCAGCACGTGCAGCGCACGCTTGCTCAGCAGCAGGAGTTCCTCTTGCAAACAGCTGAGTCTGCATTTTTGTGTGTGTGCTACCTGAAAAGGTGCTGTCAGGGTACAAACTCTTCCCTGAGAAGCCACCCTGGAACTTAGGAGTGGTTGAGAGAGAAGCAAAAATGTCAGCCAGAGCTGATTTGTATTGAAGCTGTTAACAAAATAATGGTTCTAACCAGGCAGGTTTGAAACTGGTGAAAAAAGATGATGGATTTATGCCTGTTTTGTTATGTTCACGTGACTTCAGGACTGTAGGTGCACAGCAGGTGCCTGTGAATTATTAACACTGCAGTTTATCTGTGTTGGCCTTCTTGTCCAGGGTAGATGCTGTATCAGCTAATAGATGCATTTCCTTTTCAAGAGATTATACTGTGTCCTGGTCAGAGATAATTCTCGAGGAGTTGTTGGCTGTTTGTTACTCCCTTTCTCACTGATACCAAAAAGATAAAACTGCTAAAGGTCAGTCTGCCAGGAGGCTGAGCAGCTCCTTTCCATCACCTTGTCCGGAGGAGCTGGAGATGCTGTGCAGCAGGGCAGAGTGGCTGCTGTGCAGAGGACCTCCAAGGGTGCACCCCAGCCCAAACTATCCCATGACACCATGCGTCCCATGGTTAGAAAAATGCTGAAAGGGTAACTTGTGTGAAAGCTTCCTCCTGAATCCTGGTGCTGTCTCTTCCAGGCTGGTCTCCGGAGGTGGTAGAGCTGTGCAAGAAGTATCGAAACAACTCCGTGGTGGCCATAGACCTGGCTGGGGATGAGTCGCTGAAGGCTGCCTCTGAGCATAAGAAGGCTTATGAGGTTTGTTCAGTAAGCTTCTTAAAAGCAACAATAAGAAAACATCCACTGAGTTATTCCTGGCTAGGGGACGCGCAGCACTTTGTTCAGACCGCAAACAGCTGGGACAGCTTAAAAATTAATTGCAGCTGTTAAAAATATTTTGTTAAATAGCAAAACTATTCCCATGTTTATATCTCAGTGATTCGAGGCAGACATCAGTGCCTAACCACATCCATAGGGCTGTAGCTCAGTGAAAAGCCCCTGAGCTGCCAGGCATCACCTGCCCCTGCCCTGCTCCTTTAAATGCCCATGGGACCTGGGCTGGGGGTGACCCATCTTTCTGAATTTCACTGCCGGTGGCGTTACCTGCATCACCCCTAATGGGTCGGGAGCTCTGTGAGTGGGGCCTGCTGCCTGTGCTGACCTTCCTGAAGCATTGAACTGAAGCGTTTCCTCCCTTGCCTTGCAGGAAGCGGAGCGATGCGGCATCCATCGCACCGTCCACGCTGGGGAGGCTGGACCGCCTGCCATGATCAGGGAGGTACGAGGGGCTGGGCTGCAGGAGTAGGAAGCTCCATGGGAAGCCCAAGTGGTTTCCTTGTTTACATGTCTGTGTTCCGAGCCGGTGCTCGCAGGCTGTAGCTGCTCTCCCTGTTCCCCAGGCTGTGTACCTCCTGAAGGCCGAGCGCATTGGCCATGGCTACCACGTGCTGGAGGACCCTGAGCTGTACAAGGAGCTGCTGAGAACCAAGATGCACTTCGAGGTGAGGCCCTCAGAGCAGCCTGCAGGGCTCTCCTGTGGAGCAGGCCGCAGTGCTGGGGCATGTGGCCGCGTACCTGAGCCCCGAGCAAGGCCCAGGCCTCCCGCTGGTTTGCTTGCACACAGCTATCTGCCTGCACAGTTGCAGTTCAGGTCTGTGTGGCTGATCCTGTTTTTTGTGTTTGCTTTAACTCCCACAACCAGGTCTGCCCCTGGTCCAGTTATCTGACTGGAGCATGTCTTCCGGACCTCAGGAAACACCCAGTGGCACAGTAAGGCTTGCACATACTGTGTAATCTTAAAAGTTCTCAAACCTTGGCTGCTTAGAGCTGCTTTATTGCTTTGTGAGTGAAACTCAAGAGTGAGGGCTTGGGGAAACGTGTGCAGCCCCAGTGCCTCTGCAGGATGTGGGTTGGTTAAGGGCTGGGGTGCTGTCCCTGCCTGCAGCAGGCACCCAGGAGCTCTGCTCCTCACGTTAAGGGCAGTGCTGAGCCCCGTGCTCACCCCCACTGAGGCTCTCACCCTGCGCATTGCACTAATGCTGCCATGTGCAGAGTTTCACCCACTGTTCTGTACCGATTCCCTTACAGATTTAAGAAGGATCAAGCTAACTATTCTATCAACACCGATGACCCCCTCATCTTCAACTCGGATATTGACAAGGATTACAGCATAGTGAAGGACTACATGGGCTTCACTGAGGAGGATTTCAGGAGAGTGGTGAGTTGGCCTCAGCTGGTGCTCTGCAGGAGTCCTGGTGAAGCCGAGATACCAGCTTTTTTCTGTGTAAATTGAAGAATTTTCAATGGAAATAAAATCCTACAGGAGGCTGAGCACGGCCTCATGCAGTGTGGGTGTTGGAGGCATCACATGGCTCATGGTTTGGGCTGTGTTAGATGGAAATAGTCCAGCAAAGTCTCCAAAGCAGGTCTGAGCAGTAGGAAGGAAGGAACCTTTTGCTTTTTTACATGGATTTGGAATGGCAGGGAGATTATTTCAAAGTCTAGTCCAAAACTTACTAAGATTCAGCATCTACAAAAGTACTTGCAGTTTGTGAACTGAACTGAAACCAAAATGACTGCTGGCTTGGTGCACCCAGTTATTTGTGTGTCTTCATATATCCTGAAAACTGGCTTTACTCATTGATTTTTCCAATTGCTTACCCAAAGCAGAAAGACAGAGTAAGTATAGGGAGTCTGGCTTGTCTGCACACCAAGGGGAGCTTTCCTGGCTAGCATTCAGTCATGCTCATGACTCCCACCTCCTTGTCTGAAAGGATGTTTGCCTAGAACTGGAAATCCAGGGTGCACCAAAGGGCAGCTCTGTGCTGTGGTCCCTGGATGCCAGCTGTCCTTTTGTGCCCTTGCAGAAGCCAAATAAAAGAAATGTCCCTGCATGAGGCAGGCCAGCAGGTGACATTGCACAGCCGGGCTGTCACACAGCGTGCATCAGGCTGCCACCACCAGCTGTGCTGGCACAAAGGGAAGCTGGAGCATAGGATATGCTCTTTAGACCCTTCCCTACAAACTCCAGAGTATTTAAAGACCCCCTCCTTGTGACTGCTGCATTCCTCTTGGGATTGCTGCTAGTGGGGGGCAGAGTAGTTGCCCTGGGAAATGAGTCTGTGTATCTTGAAGTGGAAACTTCACTTTCCCTAGCCTGATGATGGTCAGAGATACATTTGGATATGCACAACCACATCCCCTATGTGTCTTAACGTCTCCCTTCTGTTCCCCATCTGCCTTCCCAGAACATCAATGCAGCTCAGTCCAGCTTCTTACCTGAGAAGGAAAAGCAGGAGCTCCTCAATACGCTGTATGAAGCCTACGGGATGGTGCCCACCGCCTCGTGATGCGTCCTGTGAGCCAGCATGGAGCCGTGGCCCCTTCCTTGTGCGTGCTCAGCTCTGTTCTGCTGGGGAGCACCAGGAGGAGGTGCCTGGGGTCAGTCTCTGTTACTGGCACCCTGTGTTAACCCTTACAGCACTAAGCACAATCAGGCTCCTATTGTACACACCTGCCTATCACCCTATGAACTGTCTCCCAAATGGACTCCAGCTTCCTCTTGCTGTTGAGCAAGCAGACTCCATCTCCTCCCTTCATCTGCTGCTCCTTCTGTCTGGTAAATGAGAGCAGGAGGTCCTCTGTGTTACGTCTCATGCCCCACTGACCTGCCTTAGCCCTTGTCTGCAGTACAGGAATAACCACCCCTGGCTGTGACTGTGGCCAGAGTTCATCTTTGCCTTTCTAGGAAAAGGTGTGCCAGATAGGGAGCAAGCAGGCACTTTAGAAGCAGAGGGTGTATTTCCGTCTGTGCAGATAGGGAGGTTTGGCCACAGCCAGGTTTACCTGTGGTTGTTAGTCTTGTGCTAACAAGACTAGGACAAGAACAAGCTGGAAGCCGGTGCACAGATCTGAAGGGCATTTTTAAAAAAAAAAAAAAAGCCTTTTTGGCATCCTCCCTCAGCCAAGGAATTCTGTGTATCAGGCCTTACAATGTCACCGCTGCAGAAGCGCACACCTTGTGCTCCAGCTGTGCTCACACATGCATAGGAAGTTGGAACATTTTTACCATTTTGGGCCAAAATCTGCCTTCTGGGACTCTTCCCAGTTTTGTAACTCATCCTGGAGAATTCTTGTGAACTGCATTTTGCTCTTCCTGTATCTTTGTTTAGGACCTTAGAAAAATTGTGCTTGATTGCCTGCTTTAACCATTCTGCGCTCTTCCTGACGTGACATAATCTTTATGCACCATTAAAACTCAGTGAGTAAATTAATAAGCTAGGGCCCAATATCAAATATTGACTCAGGTCCTATCTGAATTGTTTCTCTCTTTTAACCACAACAGTGGCTACAAGTCAGATCTTCATTTTGGTGGAGAACTTCCATTTTGGTGCATTACAGTATTTTTACTTATTATGCAATAGAGCCATGCATCCAGAGAAGAGACCATAATTTTCCTACAGGCAGAGAGCTGCTCAGTGCACTTGAGGAGGGAGTGTGGCGTGTGGCATGCTTTAGCTGTCTGCAAAGATGCGTGCTCCAAAGATACTACACCAAAAGGTTGCCTTTGGCAGAGGGCTGTGGTGGTCATGAATGGTATCTGCTCCAGTCTCAGCTGCAATGCTGGAATCCTGAATGCTGGAAATGTTTCCATTCTTTCTAGGCTTCCATACTTGTCTTCCAACTAGTCATCTCTGAAATACATGGTGCATATATCCCATAGATATATAGGAGAGAGTGGGTTTCTTACTTTTATAAGGCAAATGATAAATCATTTCTTTGAAGAGTATGGTTGCTGTTAGAACCAAGCTTTTTTGGGTAATTTTTCTCAAAAAATATTGTTGCTGAAGAAGTTGCTTGTTTGGATTCTGGACGGTTGATTGTTAATCTTGTTTAATAAATTAACAAATTTATACGAAAGCAAATCCTTTTGCCTTTCTGCTCAAGGGTGTCTGGTAAGAGCCATACTCCATGCTCTTCAGCATGAGCCATCAAACCCCTGCTGGGGTTGGTAGGGAGGTGTGGTGGGGTGCTTGGCCAGACTGATTCCTGCCTCCTCCTGTTACCAGCTTGCTTTCTCTCCATTTTCTGAGTTTCACACAGCTGGTTGATGCTGAGTCAGAAGGGGTACAGTCTGGGCTGCGAGGTGCTGGACTGCTTTATCAGCTTGTCAGGAGGGTGTTTTCTTATACACTTTCCCATCCTTTAGTGCTTGGTTAGTTTTGGGAACTCCTGTATGCTGTGTTTCCAGCTGAAATCAAAGGCTCAGAGCATCTGTGTGCTCAGCAGCTTTGGAAGTCAGGACGTTGCTGGATTTAATGCAGTGCCCTTGGTCTCAGTGCAGGCAGTGACGGCAGCTGACATGTAGCTGAACCTGATGCCTGTGTTCTGAGGGTGGCTGGCCAGCAGGTCACTGGTGACCTGGCTAAATATAACGGTGACTGCTATCTTCTGACCAGGGAGACCCAAGATTAGCTCCTGCTTGATCACTGGAGGTCACGCTTGGTGCTCAGTCCCTCTGCACTGCCTTTCATCTTGCTTCGTGAGCGTGTCTGAGCCAAAAATACTGCTTGGTGGAAGTGAGGCAAGCTGGAAATAGAGCTTAAAGACACCAACTGTGCCATCAGCCAGGCCAGGAGCTACCTGCTGGTTTGGCCCAAGGGCGGGAGAAGGGAGCAGGCTCTTGGCACCGCCTGGGAACAGAGCTGCAATAGTATCCGGGCAGCTCCGGAGGGAGCTTACTTGTGGTGCTAAGGAAGCAGATGCAGCCTCCACCTGGCTGCCAAGTCCTTGTTCCTGTGTGGGCTGCAGCCTCATCCATCTCCATCCTGGTCCCGTGGCCGTTGTTTCTTGGAGACCAGTGGACAATTCGTCCTCTATCTGGCAGCAACTTCTCTGCTTATTTGTGGCCTTTCTTGCTCGGACAAATCCCAGACTTGATGTTCAGTCCTTTCCAGGCTGTGGAGGAGATGCTTGTCCCTGTGTCACCACTGGAGCCTTCCTCAGGTCAGCCCCTGCCCCGCTGCAGGACCCAGCGATGCCTGTGGGGCTGGAGCTGTTCCCAGCACTCTGCCAGGTGGGGAAATATGGGCGATGAATGTCCTGGGGGCTCGGCGCTGCGCTGAGGACATCTCTCTTTGCCAGCATTGCGTGTGCTGGTGCCTTGGGCTGTGCCAAGTCCTGCACCAGCCTGATCCTGCTTGGCTTCCAAGGCAGTAACCTGGAACAGTGTGCCTGCAGCAGGCTTGGAGCATGCTTTTAGTGTCCTCCATCCCCAGTTGAAATCTGCTTCTGAGTGCTTGCAAACATTTGGGGGTTTCACAGTCCCAGGCAGAAAGGACTTTCTTGTGATACAAATTCCAATCTGCCCATTAGGGGCTGGTGTGACCTCCTCATGGCCCAGCAAGACAAAACCAAGGAAGAAGAAACATGCAGGCAGAAGAACACCTTCAGTACTTCAAGGCTGTGTTATTTATTCCAACAGCTTATATAGTTTTATCAAACCATCTTTAACACAAAACATTTCTTCTAAAAGAGAGAATGGTGTGAGATCCTACCAGAGATAATCTCAGCTAACAGCTTGCAAAGTTAAGCCTGAATTTCAACAGTCAAAACAGCAAAATGTTTCTCCCCTCCCCTTAACAATACCTTAAAATGCTAAAACCCAAAGGAAAAGATGCCTGTGGCTGATGCTGCTGGGCCTGTCAGTGGACTTATCCATGCGGGGCTGTGCTTTGGTCCTTCCCGGGGCCACGCGGGGCCAGACGGTCCCTGCCGCTGCCCGCCCTGGTCCAGAGGCCAGCTCAGGTGTGAGATGCAGGATGAGGGCAGTGCATGGAGAAAAAAATCGTCTAAAGGTCAAACCTATGGAAACAGAATAAATAATAGTCTAAATTTGCAAAGTGGGAAGGTACTTTGGACAGGAAAGTCTGATGTGTATATTATTACTGAAATTGTTTTTTCCCATAGGGGAAAATTGCAGCTAAGGCATCTTGAGAATGGCTCATATCACTACAAACACTGCAGCGTTGCCCTAAGTCATTAGGGATGGGAGCAGTCGGAGGCGCCAGTCCTTGTGCAGCATCTTGCGGTTCTCAAAACGGTTGCAGCAGAGGTGTGTGACAGACAACTTGCCTGGTTGGCTTTTGTCCATGGATTCAATAGCAAATTCTTGTTTAATGTTTGCAGCAAGCCCCTCCTGCTTCCCCATCCCACCCCCTGTATGCTGTCATGGGGAGGGTTTGCTTTCTTCCTCCTTTGGTCTTGCTCCAGGGTCACTCTCAGAAGAGGTGCTGGCTTCTTCGCTTTCTGCAGAAGGGAGAAGTGGGAGGAAAGCACAGTTACACTCTGCTGAGAACACAATCAGGCATTGCTACAGCTGATTTTATTCAGCTTGCCAGCTGGAGCCCCTGTTGCTGCCTGTAGCCAGATATTTGCCTTAAATGTATTGGGTTGTCCCTTCTCGAAACAGAGCAGCTGTAAATGAAGCAGGGATGTGCTCTCCTTGCCTAACTTGTCAGGGCAAGCTGCAAGTGGGCAGCCTGGCAGGTACCCAGGTTGCTCGCTGCCAGATGAGCCCCAGTTGGTGCTTGTTGTGGACAGATGTCTGGACACGTGCTGTTACAGATGTGTTAGAAGAGGTGCAGCTGGGGCCACATGTTGTAAAGCATGTTTATAGGAGTGTAGCTTGGAGAAAGGGCTAGAAATGAATTTACTCTCTGCAGCTGTGCTGTTTGGTTTGTCGCTTGTTAGTGAAGCCAGCCCAGGTGGTTTGTTCAGCTCTGAGCTGAGGATTCCTGCAGTCACTGGGCAGCACTGAGCAGGGCGATGCTGCCGTGTCAGGGCTATGGGGAAAGACCTGGAGATGGTCGCTGTGTTCAAAATTACTTCTTGTTACTTCAAATGCTGCAGAACTATTTGAAGGCTAACTAAAAAAAAATGGAAAAAGCAAACCACAGCACAACCCCCACAGATACACTTGATTTTTATGAAGCCTAAGGGATATCTGATGGGTACTTGGCTCTGGGAAGGCTGTTTGTTGGTTGGTGCTTGTTCTTGTTAAAACACCAGTACCTCCACAAACCAGCTGAGGACAGGCCCTTGGCTTGGTGCTCATGCACTGGGACCTTCCCACTGGTTGCAAGAAACCCTCCTGAGCATCCCCCACTGCACCTGGCTCCTGGGGACTTTGCTCGCTGCAGTTTCAGGCTGTGCCCTCCCAGGCTGGGTGCCACAACCCTGCAGCTCCTCACCTTCCCCCTCGATGGTGAGCTCGCTGATGTCTTCGGTCAGCTTGCGCATGCTGATGGTGGTTGCATCCCGCTGGATGTCATGGACAGCGTTCCTCCGGCCAGCTCTGTCGCAGGAAATGAAGTCTGTGTACGTGCTGGACCGTACCTCCATCGCATTTCTATACCCGTTCAAAATGCTGCAGAGAAAACAGAGCTCTGAGGTCAAGGGTGCTCGGCCAACCTCGAGCCATGGCTCCATCTGGGTCATGTTACTCCATGGAGTTAAATTACAGCATGAAAAAGAAGTCCCTGTAACTCCGTTCCCTGTTGGAGCAGCTACTGAAATCTCAGGTAACGACCTGCTGCTGCCTCTGCTGTCGTTGGCTTTGTCACCGCGTGCCTGCTGCTCAGCTCTGGGCAACAAGGGCTGTCTTGGATACAAAGGTCAGCGTTTCAGCTCGACGTCCCCCTGGCCCGAGCCCTCCTTCCTCCTCAAAATGCCCTGGGAACTTTGAATGGAGGCTGGATTTGGCTCTGCACTGGGAGGGGGTGACCTGACCTGAATGGGTAATCAGGAATGGGGCTCCAGCAGGCACCCACCCGAGCGTACCAGGAGCTGGAGAGCACTACAGAGACACTGGGCTTTGCATCAGTGCTGCTGCATTTGTCACATTCATGTCTCAGTGAGACGGCTTTGAGAGAAGCAGCACTTTACCATGTGAAAATCAACCTTTCTGCGAGGGCTTTGGATCCCTTCGCCCCTGCCTGTGCCAAGCACAGAGTGCAAAGAAAGGCTCACAATGAGCACGAGTCGCCAGCCAGCTCCTGGGGCAGCCCAGCGGGTGTTGGGGCTGCTGGGCATCGCTTTAGCTGAGGGTTTGGCCTGCCAGCCCTCATCCAGCATGCGGTGCAGGGAGCTCGGCAGCTTTGGGAACACACCACAAGCATCCCAGTGCCCGGGCACAAGCAGGCTGTCACATGTTGCCTCCACATTGGGAACCTGGTGCTCTTGGTTCCTTCCCTGTTCACTTGCTTGGCACCCAGCTTGTTTTTCTGTGTGGAAGTTAGAGATCAGTGGTCAGCTTGTTCTGCCTGCTGGCGGTGTCAATACTCGGAGGAAGTGCTGATCGGAAACACTGCTGTCTAATGAAGAACATGGAACATCTTGCATTCACTTGCTCTTGTGTCTTGGGGGTTACGTCCCACTGAGACGTTTGTTCAGCTCCTGCACAAACCCTGCTCAGTATCGATCTCCCCACCGGCTGAATGCACGCTGCTCCCCGCAGGGAACTGCACGTGGGGCAGCAGGCAGAGCCCAGAGCCGGGCAGGAGCCATGCGGGCAGGGGATGCCGGGGCTGTGGGGCTGGGCTCAGCTCCCCTGCAAACCCATAGCCTCGCAGCCTCGTGCCGCCCGGTGTCACCGTGCCGGGGACAGGGACCGAGGTGCTCCCGCAGAAGCCACCGGGAGGTGGCGCCGGCGCTCNGTCCCCCCGCACTGCTGCTGCACCGGGGGTGACGGAGCTGTCGCCTCAATTTTCAGGACGAAACCTGATTTTTCAAAGAGCGTTTCTACAGTTCCAGGCAGATGCAAAACAGAGCGGTGGGATTTAGGCAGGGGAACTGTTGGCATCTGCCAGTGACCAGAGCCAGCGTCCCTCCTGCCTGCGTGCTTCGATTTGGATGTGTCACTGTGGATGGTCACTGAGTGGTGGCTCCCCACAGCAGACCCCAGAGTTTCAAGCTCCCTTGCCTTGAGATAACCTTGCCCTGCCAAACCTGCTGCTTGGCCTGAGTTTGTTTCTCCATAATGTCTTGTGAGGACTGGAATGAAGCAGGAGGTGTGGGGCTGCAGTATGGGCTCTGCAGGCGCATTTGTGGCACTGGGAGCAGGTTCTGCTGCCAGCCCTCAGCTGGGCTCACAGTTTCCCCCGGGACACCCTTTGGTGTGCAAGAGAGCCAGAAAGAAGGGCACATTTCAGGTGAACTCAGTGTCTCTCTCAAGTGGGCAATGGCCTGGAAATGCCATGGGAGGGTTAAGCTCAACACAGGGCCACGCACCCATGGGGCGAACGCACGTCCTGTGGCCCAGGTCTGACTCAGAGGGCTCCAATGGGTTCTACAGTCACACCCAGCCCTGGACTCCAGTTTCAAGGAAGCCCTTTGTGTGACGCTCTATCTGCCCCTCATCTACGTTAAACTGGAAGCTTTTGCTGGCTAGGAAGAGCTATTTTTGGACTGGTAGAACGGCTGTGCTGAATGCATCCCCTCTGCCTTTCTTACCTCAGGCTTTCCTCAGAACTTTGCTCTGCCTTTAAACTGTCGTTGCACAAATTGCAGATATTTGTGTCAGACAAAGTTCTGTTCATCTCAGGGTGGCACACGCGGCACCTACTGGTAGAGGGCACCTCTGAGGCCTCCTCGGACATCCTCACCCCTTAGGGCAGCCAGCATAGCACAGTGGTGGCTGTAAGGGAGGGGGTGGGAAGGTTAAACACAGCAGTGGGCTTCTCTGCATTGCTCAGCCTCAAGAACCACCCGAGCCCATCCTGTTTCCCTTTACAGAGGGGGGAACTGGGCTCTATTTGCTTCCTCCACTCCCAGGCAAGGGCAGCTCTGAGCAGCCTGCCACTGATTCTGGGACCATGCAAAGATGTCCCCGCTCCTCAAGGGCACACTGTCGCCCACGGCACCCAAAGACCATCTCGGTGGCCACAGCCAGCAAGGGCTGGCACTGGGATGCTGAGCCCCTAGATCCCCAGAGGCAGGAGCCCCACACTTACGTCTCCAATGCTGCCGCTGCCCGTTGCAAGTGGCCGTTGGGACCAACAGCTCCATGCCCAGGGCAGGGTTCTGGCTGGAACAGGCCAGCTCCTGCTCTCCTGCTGCCAGACCCTAGGATCTAACTTCCACCTATTTGCCCCCTGGAAGCATAAAGCCCCCAAAGCTAAGCTAAACCTGACTGTCTTTCCGGGGTGAAATTTCTACTTCATGTCCAAGCTCAGCAGGGGAAGATTCGACCCCTTTTTCTGTTGAGGCATCACATCCCCCTTCTCCTCCCCATACTGCAGACCTGCAGGGATGAGGGCACTTTCACTGCCCTTTCATTCCTGGGTGCCAGGGCTATTATTAGCCCTCTCCTGCTGGGGAGAGATCCATAACAACAGCAAAACACACCCAGCAGCCCTGCTGGGCTTGTAAAATATTTACAGCATAAGATGGTTTGCTGCGGAGGGGGCCTGGTAGAACACAGAGGCAGCAGCACCAGGATCTCTGTGCTCCCTGCGGGTCTGCTGTGAGGTTCCCTGCTGCGAGAGCCTCATCCAGCCAGGAGGGAAAAAATCCCACAGGGCAGAAGCCAGCACTTGAGGTCAGGGGGTTTCCACCAACTGTCTGACAGCCTCCAGCTGGAATTTCAGCGAATTTTCCACTTGCTCTTGTCTGGGAACATGCATGAGAGGTTGCACATCAAAGGAGGAGGGCTCCATGGCTGGGTTATCAGTGTTAGGGAGTATTTTTAGACCCGTACCAGTGCCTACGAGACCTCTCTATGGCTCAAGACCCCCACACACTGGAGCTTAGATCAGTGCCGGGATCCAGGTGATGCTCATCAAGGCATCTCCATCCACTGCAGGAATTCTGCAAGAACAGAGCTTTTAGGGTTCTCCAAGACTTGGTGGAAAAATATTCACGTAGCAGGAGAACACTTACAACAGGGAGACTGAGGGTTAGTGTGTAAAACAGATCCTGCCTTTTGCTTTGGCCTTATTTTGTGGTATGAAGATCACTTGAGCACTGCTAACTCACTGCTTAGCCTCTGATTTAAGATTTGTCTTGGACTCCTCTAGGTCTTAGGACCTCACACACTTCACATTTAGCTTCTCCCTCCCTTCTGCCCTTCAGCACATCCTGGTTACAGGGACCCCCACCCACGTCTCTGCTGTCTCACAGCACCTCTGCAGCTCCAGCCCTCCCAGCCATCACCTGGCTCCCAGCAGACACAGGAGATGCACCGGCAGGGTTTCACAGTGTCAGACAACCCCTAGCACTTAGGGCAGGCCGACACGCTGCTGCAGTCCCAGGGGAGCAGAGGGCATTGCTCAGCCCCCCCAGCCCACACCAACACCACTTCATTAGCACCGCTCGGTGCTGGCCTGGCTCTGGCTCCAGCCCCACGTCAGCTGCACAAGGATGCCCATCGTTATTCTCCACCACAGGAAATATCAGTTTTCCCTGGCAACTGAGCTTTTCCAGGACTCCTCCCTCCCCACAGCATCCAACCCTCATCTGCATTATAAGCCTCTCTTGCGGCTTCTCACCAAGCTGATTAATGGAAATAATTGGTCTCTCCGTGCATCTGGAGACAGTTGCCGTGACAGCGGTTGTATTTGTGTTTGGTTCCCAGGTTGAGCTTGTTTTCCACATCCCACAGCTTCGAGGAGCCATGATGTCCCCCCAGCAGGCAGCTGTGTGTCCCTCGGGGTGCAGAGAGGCAGAGCCAGGGCAGCCCCCACAGTGTGCAGGGCAAGTGCCCCTGTGCTGGGGGACACAGCGGCCTACCTGCGCCATAGGAACTGCCTGGCTCCCAGCATCTCGTTGGAGCAGAGCTGGGGTGCCCCAGAAGTGTCCTTCCAGCTGGGGCAGAGCCAAATTTGGGGCACGGCACAGAGCCTGTCCTAGGCTGTGTGAACTGGTGCCTGTTTCCCCCATTTTTCCCCTCCCAAAGCTCACCCCGATGTGGGTGGGCATGGCTCTGCACAGAGCAGCCTGAGCCCCATGCCCACCTTTGCCCTCAGTGCCCCACAGAGACCGCTCAAAGCTGCAAAGAGCTGGCTCCCACCATTCTTTTTATGCTTGCTATCTCCCAAGTTCTTGTTTAGCTGCCTTTGTATGGGAATTTGCTTTTCCATGAGCAAAGCTGTGTCTGCACAGATCTGCTAAGGGCTGAATTTGCAGAACACAGTGACTGTGGAGCAGGCACCTTAAACCCTTCAGCTGTAACAGCCTCACAGCTGCTGTTGTAGCCATGTCCTAGGAGGGCCCATGTATTGTCCCCACCTGCGATGGGCACAGAATCACTGCCCCAGCACATCAGGGCCATTTGTTTGCATTCCTTTGTTTACATTCCTTTGCAACAGGGAACCCCTGCTCCCTCCTGCCTCCCCCCACATCACTCAGGCCTTCAGAAGAAAAGCCCCTGCTGTATTTCACTTCACATTTCCTACAAAGGCTGGAAACCACCCAACACCCCACAGCAATTCTGATTACACCAGAGCACTGAACTCAGAGACCACGGCCTCGCCAGGCCCTGCCTGGGATGCTGCCCAGGTGAGGGGAACCAAACAGGCCTGGAAGAGGTGCAGCCGGGGCCTGCTTTCAGCACAGCCGCCTTGCATATAGGAGGGCGCAGCTTTGTTCAGAGAACCCTGCTGGATGGAGAAAGGTCTTTCTGCAACAATAGAGGTATGTAGGACTAGGTCCTCACATGTTGAGCAAGGCAAAGAGCAAATTGTGTACAGCTTTGCTCTGAGGAGCTGAGCTGTGCAAAGGTGGTGCTGGTCTAGGCCCAGGAACAGGCCTGCCCGCGCCCTGCTGCACCCACCTGTGCAGGCTCATGGGGTGTCACGCTCACACCCAGGTTATATGCTTGCCTTGGTGAGGCTCTGGAGCCTCCTGAGGGGCCAGGGCTTGGTAACTCCCCTAAAAATAACCAGGACAACTCTTAGGAGCCTCACAGTGGAATGAGGCAGGCTGATTCGTGAAAATGGGCTCAGCTCTGCTCCCTGGGGCTTGTCTGACCTGTTATCTGTGCTGCTGCACAGAGGAAAACTGCTCACCTATCTCACAGGGTAGAGGCAGTGCTTCGTTGGGAAATGGGGGAAATCTGCCTTTGGGAGCAGTGATAAGGGTGAGGTAGCTGAGGTGCTGCTGGTGGTGATTTGCTGACAGTCAAGATGGGAACTGCAGGAGTTAAAAATGGGCTTGCAGTGAGAGATGGCTGAGCTGAGCCCTGCCACATGGCTCTGCAGCTCCTGCTTCCACCAAAAGCAGCAGCCCCACTGCTGTGCTGCCTTGCTGGGCCCCCACCTGAACCACCTCCTCTGGTCCCCACACACCCACCTCATGGCATTGCTGTGGTGAGGGGGGAACTTTGGGGTACTGTGTTAGGTGGGAGCAGCTGTTGAGCCTCCCTGCAGGCAGGGCAAATCCCCTACACACAACTCACCAGGGATATGGGATCTCGACATGCAATGAAGTGGTGGTCGAGATGCCCCTGTAACACTGGGGGATGTATGCAGAGAAATTCATGCAAACTATTGTCCCAGAAGGGAAAGTTCTTAATTAAATGAATTGCCAAGTGTTATGGTCTACTAAAATGCTGCCTGGATATGGATGGACATGAGTGTCCCCAGTATGCATGGGAAGATGCTGGATATAGGAGCTGAGCTGCCCCAAGACCTGCATGGTGAACGTCTGCACAGCAGCAAGCCCTGAGATCTGTCACCACCTGATCTGCAAACTCAGAGCAGCCAGCTTGTGAGTGACAAGAAAGCAGCCAGGTGACTGAAAGGCTCTGAGCAGCATGGGGGTGAAGGCATGGAAGGATTGATTGAGCTGGCAGGCTCACTGCTTACACCAGTGTCACCAAAAAAGCTCAGTTCTGGAAGTTTCCTGCAGGTTGATGCTCTGACTCTCTGTGCAGAGCAGGCTGCAGGGAAAGCAGGATCCTGTGCTGCTGGCTGTGCTGTGGGGCTGTCCGCAGCCAGGGCATGCCAGCGCTGGTGCCGTGACACTGTGTGTGCATGGCTGTGAAGTATGGAAAATGCATCAGGAAAGTCATTACAGCAGAACTATGGGTATTTGTTTCCTCTTAGCAACTTTCTAGCAATTAGTAGTGCAGAATACAGAGGAGGTCAAATGACTTTCCACAAAACAGGAAGGAAAAACCCCTTTTCCAGCTTATATAACACTTTCCTGTGAATAAAAATACTATCAGTCTGTAGTGTGAATCCCTACCTGGCTTAGCTGACTTTCCTCTGGACATGACTTCAAACAAGCTTCATACACAGCAGGGCAACGGCTTCTGGGGAAGGAAAATAAACATAAGAAAACAGTGTCTGTGCTGGTGTTAGGAAGCATAAAGCTCAGTGGGCTCTTCCCACCACCTGTGGCTGTAGCAGGGGAGGGATCTGGTGTTGGTGAGCACCGAAAGGAGCAGTGATGCTGGTGCTTATCGGAAAAGTCCTCAGGGGTTGCACTAAACGTGATTCGTTCTGCTGGGTCTAAGAGCAAAGCCTAACCAGTGGCCTGGCCTCACAGAGAAGTGCCCTTAGGTTTTGCTTCTCCTTTCAACATCTTGATTTGGGTGCGCTGGGGAGAATTCAAGTCGCTCAGTCCCCTGACTGGCACCACAGATGTTGGGGTTTGGTGCTGGCAGCAGGAGTACAAATGAACATTGGTTTGCAGCCCCACTGCCATTTCAAGAAGTGAAACTTTCACGTCAGCTGCTTCGAGGCAAAAGGGGAACCTTGTCTGGTGCTTGCAGCCGCCTTGGTTTGCCTTGTGTTGCTCTGCACAGCTGTGCCTTCTCCCTTGGTCCCCAGGCCCCACTCAGACATTTCCTCTGTGGCCTTAACATCTGTGGGTGACTTGCAATCTCCTGACCTGCAGGGCCCAGCCAACAAGACACTTGCTTATTTTAGCAGCTGTTTCAGCTTTTAGCCTTTTTGGAACGTCATGGACTGCTGTTTTTTTTTTTCTTGCTCCCAGGGACAAATATTAGCCGACCAAAAAGCAAGAGATTAACCATTTAAGAGTGCAAGCAGTAGCTCATTCAGCAGTTCCTCTGCCTAGTCTGAGCTGCGGATCACTCTGACTGCAATCATTCCCCACCTCTTTCTAAACCAGGTCAGATCTACAGCCCTCCTCTTTATTCCTTGGCCCACTTCTAGAACTACCTCATTGTTGGAGCCACACACTGCTCGCTGGCTCCATCCCTGCTTCAAGGACAGGGCACTTGCTGCTTGTGTGTGTCAGTTTGCCCATCTGTTAAATGGAACTATTAATACTTGCCTTCCTCACTAGATGTTTAACATACTTGTAAAGCTTCGAAATCTGCAGATGACAGGCTCACAGAAGTGGAAAATACTAACAATGATCATGGCAGTATCCAAAGGCACAAGGATTTGGCAATATACTTTTGTTATTGTTTACCCTGCTTACGGTGAGGTACTTGTTGGAAATGCTGGACAGGAAAAGAAACAGCATTCTCACAGCTCTGGGAATATGCATCGCCTTTTGGGGGCACCGACCAGGCAAACAAAAGCAGGAAGGAAGAAAGCCAACTTTGGAAATCCTCAGTCCTTTATTTTCCTCCCTTGCCTTCCTGCCTCACTCTGGCTCCTGGGTCACACAGCTCAAACAGTTAAACCTCCAGCACTTCAGAGGAGTTGCAAAGCACCTCAAAATACACAGCCCTGTACCGGGGGATGATTAAAGCAGATTGGAACAAGGATGTTCTGAGCTAGAATAGCCATCAGTGTCTCAAAATACACAGCCTTGTGCCGGGGGATGATTAAAGCAGATTGGAACAAGGATGTTCTGAGCTAGAATAGCCATCAGTGTGCAGTCCTGTACCTGACAGGATGTTGGGGAATCCCCTTCTTCTCTCAAAAAAGCTGATTTTTGGAAAGAGGAACCCGTTAGCAACTAGTCTTGGCTTTCCAACCCTGCAGCCCAGCTAGGTGTTCCTCCCCACAGTGCCAGTGGGGGATTTTGGAAGCTGGGTGCCCTGCTCCATCCTCTGCTGACTCACCCAGCCCTGGGCAATGGGCAGAGCTGTGAGGACCTGGTGCAGGTAGGCAATGTCCTACACAGGGAGTCTGGGGGCTTACGGGTGGTGATGGGGCTAATTGCTGCAATGGGATTAGGGCTGGGCTGGAGTAACTTGTAAAGGAACACTTCACGTTTCCTAATCTGGTCCTATAACACATCAAGGTACTATGGATTATTTAGGGACCCATGTGGAAATGTCCAAGGGATAGCTAAACATCCACACCTGGACAGGAGTGAATTGCAAAGCATTGCCATCAGCATGGTGCACACCGAGATCCAGATTCTGTGCCCTTTTCAGCTGTTTCCCAAAAGGAACACGTACACACACAAAACAAACGCAGTGCTCGCAGCATTGCTTCAAAATGGATGCATGTTCCAAGGAGCCCAGAGTGCTTTTTGGCAGAATTCAGCATTGTTCCATACTGCAGATGTTATGGGGCTGCTTTTGATCCAGAGAGGAAACACTTTTTGTTTCGACCAAGGTGATGGCAGCAGACAGAAGGTCGTTACTGTACCTCTTGACTCATGGGTAAACACCAGCCCAAATGCACCAGTGATTGCAGGGAGCTGCTCCTCCCAGGGCAGGCTGAAAGACTGTCTCATTTGGTATCCTGTCTCCAACAACAGCTGGCATCCTTGGCTCGGAGGTGCAAGAAAACTTGTAATTATGATGAAATATTTTTCATCAGTTACTAATTGCCCTGAACCAGGAGGTTATATAATCCTTAAAATGCAATACCCTTGTAATTGCAACCAGGGTAGTTTATCTACGTCCGTAACGACCTGGCATCCAATGAAATGCCTTCTGAACTCCTAGTGCCAGCGATATCTAGAGGCAATGAGCACCGCAGACTAATTGCACTTTGTGGAAAGAGTAATTCCAGTACAGCTGATGACTCTGGTGGGGATGTTTGGCTTATTACATCATTGCAAATATCAACAAATGTTGGTATTTCAGTGCTGGCCCAGGAGCTCCCACAGCAGCAGCTTGCGGCCAGCAGTGTGCGGGCATGGAGGAGCCAGGCAGAGCACTGGGCTGGGAGGGAAGACATTTAGGAACACAGGAATGAGCGGTGCAAGGACTTGAATGGAAGTTTTGAAATGAGAGAATAAATAGTTCATTGTCTAACACTGTTCTTCCTGCTCAGGTCCCAGGCTGAGCCCCAGAGCGATGTCTGTGCCGTCAGGAGGAGCTGGGGACAAAGTGCGCGCAGCAGCCGACCCTCCCCATCGCACCGGCTGGCACCGGTAAGCCTCAGGGAGCACCTCCCTTTATGAGCTGGCTGGAAGCACGTTGTTTGTTTTTCTCCTCTCTCATCTTCTCTAAGGAATGGATACTGTGTTGGAAAACTTGTTTTCTGGATAGGTCTATGCGTATGGCTTTGGTGTTTTGAAGAACACTTTTAGCAGCGTGGAGCAACAACGGTGTCCAGGCTTTGAATGTGAAAATTGAGATCACTTCAGGGTGGCACAGAAAGGCAAACAAAAAGCTGTGTTGTAGCTTCTGCTGTTCATTATTGCCTTGCAGATTGATCCCCTGGTTCTGCTATCGACCTGTATGAGCCCGGGAGAACCATTTGATTTTGTGTAAAATGGGGATAGTGCTAGTGTTTGGTTGGAGGATCAGTGCTGCAATAACCAGCCCTGAAAGGTGGGAATTCAGGAGATGGTGACAACTTGCAAAATGTTTTTCATAGCTGTGTTTTTGAGGGCAGGGTTGTGTGTGTGTGCATGCCTCCAGGTGGGCTCAGAAGTAGATGTGCTTTTCTTTGGTAGAAGAGAGTAAGGCAAAGGGGAAGTGAAACAAAGCATTTTTGCTAATTGTGGCCTTCACACCCGGTCAGAATCAGCCTCTGTGAGTACAGAAATGGTGAGTGGTTGGAAGATGCAGGTTTATGAATGTCTTTGGCTTTCAGTGTCTCTGCTGTGACGCTAATTGCATTAGCAGCCTATGTGCTTTATTTTAATGGCCTCCAGTTCATTGAGGCATCTGAGATCTCACCCTCCGGAAAGTGTCCGTGACAATGATGGCATGGAGGGGTTGGAGCCCAGGGCCCTGTCCTGTGCTCAAGGCACGTTAAGCTTTACGTGTTTGTAAGTGGCCATTTAATCTGTATCCGTGCTATGAATGAATTCAGCCATCAAGGATCCCTGGTGCACCCTCGTTCCCTGGACACTGTCCCTCAGAACAGCAGACACATGATGTCTTCTCGGGCCCCACAAGAGCAAGGTGGCCCCTTCCAGCCAAGAGCCCAAGCAGCCAAAGCACGCCCAAAGCCACCCAAAGCAGCCATGCTGACCTTGCCACGAGCAAGCACAGCCCAGAGCCCGAGAGGCCACGCACTCCCCATGGAGCTGTCCTCTCTGCTCCAGCATCCTCACTGCAGCTGCCTCTCGCTCACCGGCACCGGCCTGTCCCCTCCTTGCTTGTCCCACCACCCCAGCCACCAGGGCATTGCTCCTGGGAACGCAGCCGTGTCTGGCTGTTGTTCTGTGGGTGCGTTCACCCCCTCCAACACAATGGGAACATTTTCCAAGTGCCCCTCTAGGACCGAGGTGCTGCGCTCACGTGCCAGCTCCCTCGCTGCCAGCTGCTTAGGGGAAACCGGAGAGAGCAGAGCGACACGCAGCTCCGAGCTGGAGGAATGTTCAAAGCCTCCTGAGAATATCACCACACAGCAGTTCTTTTTTTATCCCACGTCTTTGCCTCTTCAAACACTTGCTAGGGAAGCTGGATGCCAGCAAGTCCCCGAGCCTCCTTCCGCTGTGTTCGGGAGGACCTCAGCCATGCCAGGGCTTGGGGCAGCCCTGAGTGGCCCCAGCCCATGCCACGGCCCCACACAGGCACAGAGCCCAGCGTCTCGCTGCCTGGCTCCCGGGCAGGCACAGCATGCCCCCTGTGTCATAAGGGATCCCGTCTGGCCAGCTTCTTAAAATAAATGGGCACATGGCAGAAAGGATGCTGCAAATCCCCGTGGGGGTCACTGAGCCGCGGTCCTTTGTGATCGCAAAAGCCGCTCTCCCCGCTGCTCCTCCGCAGCAAGAAGGAGCAACACGATTTCCAGAGTGAACCGCAGCCGCCGGCACGCAGCCCCGCCGCTCAGCCTGCAGCGTGCGGGAGCAAAATCCCACCGCCAGCAGCCAGTTAGGTCAAAGTTAAGTCTATATAGAAACCACCCGCCAGCATCCCCCCGCCAGCATCCTGCCCTCGCCCCCCACTCCCAGTGCTACACTTACGGGGTCCCAAGATCCCGCTGCTGCCGGAGGGATGGGGCTGGAAGGGGCCCTGCGAGTGGAGCTGCCGGGCGGCAGGCGGCCAGCTCGGCTGCAGCCAGCTCCAGACTCGCAGCTTCCTCGCGCTGGGAGCCGCTAAATGAAGTTGCACTTGTGGGGCCGAGGGGCGTGTTCAGCTCCCCGCCGGGTGAGTCCCTGCCTGCTGTAATCCAATGCTCGGCCCGATGATGTCAAGCAGCCGCCGCTCGGCTCCTACCTTCCAGGCAGCAGGAGGGATCCGTTTCCTTCTCGCGGGGATCTTTGTTTAGCTTTGCATTGTAACCTCATCTCCCAGCAGCTGCATGTGCCCAAACATCCTTCCTTCAATGCGTGGCTCTGGCTGCTGGGCGCTTCCTCCGCGGGCTCCACCTGTCACAGCTCCGCCAGGCGTCCCGGGCACGTTGGTGGCACACGTGGCTCTGCTGCCCCTGCCCCTGGTCCTCTCCGTCGGGGCCATGGGCTCCGTCACACCCCACACTGCCTGGGTGACTTCCCCGAGTGGAAGCGTCTCACAGGGAAATACGAACGTGTCTATTCAGAATGCTCTTTGCACTGTGGACTCCCACAGGGTATTCGTGGTGAAATCCAAGCCTGCTTGGGTCCATCTGCCCTATGCTGGCCTCATTCAGGGGTGAAATGCAGAGCTGGTACAGCACCCGAACGGAGGGAAGGTGTTTGGGGTGTGGCAGCACAGCGTGCCAAGCACCTGCCTCCATGCCCACCCCGCTGCCATGGGGCTCTTGGTGAGCTCAGGCCACTTCAGGGGGAGAAGCAGCTCTGAGTGATGTCACCTCCCTGCATCCCACCTGCCTGGGAGATGGCAGCAGGTGACGGAAGTCACACAGAGCTGATGGCAGCACCGTGCCTCTGGTCCTCCTCCGGCACAGCCCTGGTGGTGGTGGGCAGATGCTGCCTCCTGCTCTGACGCCCAGCCTGGAACCAGGGCTCGTCAGCGCTGATTGCTTTGCCAGCAGAGCAAGGGATGTGTCTTTCCCTGCAGTAAGGATGCTGTGAGCCTTGTAAAGGGGAGAATAAGTGCACACCACTCAGCTGGAGAGACCCATCCCTGCTGGAGCCAGGGGAGGTCTGATTTTGGGCTGAGCACCCAGACAGAGGAAGGAGAGCTCTGCCACCTCGTGGGGCACCGGGCAGGGCCAGCAGCAGCCTTTCTGCCCCTGTCCCCAAGCAGCCACCAGCCCTTTCCTCCCGGCCAGGAGCTGTGTGCCTGTGTGCTGCAGCTGGTGGCAGATACCCATGCCCTGCCATCGCGTGTGGGAAGAGATAAAAATACCAACAAAAGCAGCCGGCAGCGCAGGAAACAACCAGATGACTCCAACAAGGTGCTGAGAAGGGGAAAGGACCTCAATAAGGGAAAATCTCCCCATGCAGCCACGCTGACCTGTAGCTCCACCTCTCGATTCAGCTCTATTTTATTTCAAGACCAGCACCAGGAAGCCAGTCTGATTCCCAGAGATGTATCATTTGACAGAAACTAATCTCTCTGCAGCCCCTTTGGGTCATGCATTATTACTCACCCCGTGGCGATGGCCAGGAGCTCGCTGCAGCACTGCCAGCTCTCTCTGGGCAGAAGGGATGGGGTGGCTGTGGCCTCGGGAAATGGCTTGACTGCCTTGAAGGAGCTGAAGAGTTCTGAGCTTCCTCCAGCTCATATTTGAATGCGATCCAGGAGGATGTAGTGCTGACGCTTGGACCACGGGGTCTAGAGGCCAGATCTTGTGCAAATACGGATGCCACCACATCAGCAATGGTGTGGCTGCCTTTTCGTGGTAATTGCATCACCATGCATGTAGTGTGCAGCAGTGCCAACTGCAAAGCGCTTCAGCAATCCAGGAGTGCACTCTGTGGATCTCTACGATTATCTAAGTAAGATCTCTACGATTTATCATATTCAGACCTCCCAGCCCTGAGCCTGGTCCTGGGGACAACCCCCAGAGCACCCCTTCCTTCCTCCCCACCGTCCTCACTGTGCCTTCCTCCTCCAGGACCAACCCCGCAAGGACTGGACAAACCTTTCCCTTCAAAGTAGAAAAATGTATTTTGGGACTAAGCAGTGTTTTCTACAGAACACATCTTTTTTTCCACACGGGAAATATAAGCCATGAGACGCCAAAAATGTTTCAGTTTGCCTGAAATCTTAACATATTAGGATAAAAATGCATCGTTTTCAATATAGTCATTCTTACTATTTTTAAATGAGTTGTCATATTTATCTGGAAATCCACTTCAGCTTCTGACTAAAGGTTTGCCATCTCTTGTCCCTTGTACAAGACGCCAGAGGCTTTGGCATCGGTCACCCCAGGGCACTCATCCTGTGGTGTGGGCTGTGGCTAAATGCAGTAAGATGACATTAGCAGTGCCTGGTGTGGTCCCCTCTGAATGGCAGACTGTGCTATAGGGTGTAGACCCAGCTAAAGCCTCAATCGGCCTTTTGTGTCTTTCTGTACTTTCCCATGGCTTTTACTCCAGCTGATTTATCTGCTCATCTTGGCTGAGCTTCTTGCTGCCTCTTGCATCCAGCTGCTCTATGCCATGCCACCCTGCATGGTCCTGGGCTGGCATTCATGGCATCACCTCTGCACAGCGGGCAGCGTGGCTTTGCTCTGTTGCACCGGTGCTGATGGTGCTGCTGGTCTGCAGGGGATTGCGTTGAGTTTTATTTTTGGCTCTTTGAAGCTCTGCATTGGGGTGGGATGTAGAGAGTAATGCCATGAAGAGGGGATGGGATGGTGATGCTGTGCGGGTACCCATCCACTGCTCTGTGGTGAGGAGCAAGCAGCTGCCCCATAGGGCGGCCACCAAAAAGAGGGGGAACAAGAAGAAATCCCATAGGGCACGTCCAGGATGAGGTGAGCACCTCTAAGGGTGCTTATGTAGAGAAAACCCTGCAACAGTGCTGCGGTGCTGCTCATGCTCTGCAAGCCCCAGTGAGAAAAGCCGCTGGCACAGAGGACTGCCCAAGGAGCTCCAAGCAGCCATGCTGTCATTGCAGGAGGATCTGACCCACTCCTGACCCAAGCATTTGGCAGCTTGAGCCTTGCATCCCTCTGAAGGCAGTGCTGCCATAGCCCTCTGTTTCCATCGCCGAGCCTCCTCGTGCAGGGACAGCTTTCTGCTGCGTTTCCCAGGCGCTGAGCTGTCCGTGTCACTTGATGTCATCAAGATCGCCAGGAAATGCGGAATGGCACAAGTTAGACATGGAAAAAATGTGGTACGCTGATTTTTTCCAGACTTCCAACCCCCAAAACAAATACTTTAAATAAACGTTGGATCAAAAAAAAAAAAAAAAAAATACAAGGCATGTTTCAACAGTCTGCTGGGCTCCCTCAGGAAAGCGCAGATGTGTTAAGCCATCGAGTGACATCTTGCACTTAGAAGCAGGAGAAGAAGAGACACCAACAGGTAACGCAGCCTCAGTGCCAGGCTGCCCTTGCTGTCACGGGAAGGACATTTGCTGGAGATTAAGGCATCAGTACGCCTCATTGAATTATCCAATGTTCAGACCAACTTTGTTGTTACAAGAGCTGTTAACCCAGAAAGGTTCATGAAGAAGTGGAGCTCAGAAGAGCCTTAATTAGGCCAAGCTCGTTAGTGTAGCCCCCAGGGGCTCGGAGCCCGGGCTGGTGCTGGGGAGCGTGGGGCCGCACAGGCTGGACCAGGGCTGGCGTGCCAGCAGGACAAAGCGTGCTCCAAACTGTTTGCTTTGAGCTGCAGCTATTTTTGGCTCCAGTAATCTGTGCCGAGATGATAAAGCTTTGCCTCGCAAAGTGTGAGGCTGTGCTGCGCTTCTGGGCAATTTCACTCCGTGAGCTGATCCCAGCCCTTCCCAGCCACTGCGGGATGTTATCTGCTCAGCCCGCTGAGCCGGGCTCCTCCAAGGGCTCTCCCTGCTCAGATCGAAATCGGAGCCTCAGCCGCAGACTTCTTCACCACCCCCCTCCCCCCGCTAGGGAATGCATTCAGTTTGGAAAGTAAAAACTTTTTGCTTTTTCGATAGTCTCCAAAGTTTGGTTTAAAGCCTTTGCAGAAAGCAAATCTTGGCCGTGCGCCTCGAACCACTCATTTCTGCAAAATTCCTTCCAGCCAAAGGCTCTTGCAAAATAAGTCACTTGACGGTTACCTCTCTGCAGCTGCAGCAAATAAAAGCAGGACTCAAGAGTCGGAGCTCAGAGCACGCCGGAGCCATGCAGTGACAGCACTGTCCTGTGCCATGTTTCACCCGTGAGGGTCTCACAGCCCATCAAACTCCCCTGCACCCTCTCAGTATAAGAAGCACTTTACCTGCTGCTGGTGGGAGAAAGCGTGGCAGCTGGTTGGCAGCACAGAGACTACAAAACAAGCATGAATCCTGCTTGTTAAGGGATTTGTTTGTCTAAAGGAATCCAGAAGCTTCTTCAGTGTAAACCCACAAAGGTCATGCATCCAGCACATGCTGCACCAGAAAGGCATCCCTCTGGCCACAGCCTTCTTGTTTGTGGCAGGGGGTGGAGAGCAGCATCTCCGTTGACACAGGGAGGGGGGATATGCAAGGGTGAATTAGATGGGCTCATTCTGCTTGCCAGGGGGCTTGGATATACAGAAAGGGCTAGAAATGGGTGATGGATGAGAAGGCATAACAGGGGGTGGAGGAGGGCTGGTTGTGACTGTTCAGGTGATACTAGAAGGGAAGCTGGCATTCCTTGGAGATGTTCCTTCCTTTTGTCCCTGGAGGCCACCAGGACCGAGAGCAGGAGGGTGCAGCATCCTTCATTTGCTCTGAAAGCAGCAGGAGCTGAGGGCGGTCCATGGACAGGGAACAAAACATTCTGTCAGTGCTACATAACCTTTTCTTTTAGATATGTAGCATGAAGATAGGCAGAAAGAACTCTAAACACTACTATTGTTTTAATGTTGTAGCTAGTACAACACAGGTATTTCTTCTAGTCTTAGAAGGCTGCTGCACTTCTAGAAGAAAACGTGTCCTCTAGTTCCTTGCTATCAGTGCTGGCACTGGTGACCCTGGAAGGGTCAGAGCCCCCTGCTCCAGCCCTACCTCGCTGTGGATGTTCAGGCACAGTCCCGTCCTCAGAAAGCTTAACCCTTTAAATAGCCCAAACAGTCACAGATACAGGAATAAAGGTCCAACCACCTGCTTTTGGCAGCTGGCTGGTGGCAGGACAGAGGGCTCAGTGATTTTCCAAGCTTGCGTGGAGCCTGCTGCAGACAGGTTAGCACCACGCCTGCACGGCACCAGCACCTCTGGCACATCCAGCACCACGGGCAGCCCCGTGCCAGCAGCCCTGCCCTCCTCCTAATGCCCATCTCGCTGCCCTTGCTGTGTGTTTTATTTACTGCTCATTGTGCCATGGCTCTTCCCGTGGGTTCTTCTAGCATTTCCAGCTTCTACCTTGCTCCCTCCATTCACTGTATCTGTTTCAGGTTCCTGCTGCCTTTCTTTGGACTGCTGTGAAGTTTTCACTTCTGTGCAGGACTATAGCTCCTTGGGCACAGTGTTTAATGTTGTCATACAGCTCCCAGCAGTCACTCACTTCTGGGGATTAAACCATTTCCTTTCATGACAACTCTCAAGTAATGTTTTGCTGCTTTGTAAAACGTGGCCTGATAAAGCACCAAGTATCTTTATTTAGATTATCCATTGCAAGAACAGTCTAGCAGTGGAGTGTAAATAGATATGAACTTTCTCAAGCCTTATTCAAACCTCAACTCTGTACAATCTGGAGTTAGATTTATGAGGAGGTCAGCAGGAGACCCTTCAGTAAAACCTGCCACCCAGGCTGTCCTGCTTGGGCCTGAAGGTACCAAAAAAACCCAGGCTGGACGGGGCTGCTGGAGCCCAACCAAGGCTCAGCACGGGGATGTGGCACCTCGCTGGTGCGTGCACAGCAGAGTTACAGCCCCAAGTGGCCTCAGCTCTCCCCATTGCTATGGCAACCTGCGAGCATTGTGGTGTTTGGACAGGAGGTGTGTGCTTCCCAGCAGCACTGCATGGGAATGAGCGTTCAAACAGAGGAACCAGGAGGGAAAAGCCTTTTCATTTTCACTAAGATGCCTCGTTAGTTGTTATTTCTCCAGATCTCTAAGCATTGTAACATATCATTACCAATACAATTAAATCTCAGCACTCTTAAAAGGATGAGTTGAACAAGAACATAGCCAGCTGGGCACCTCGAAACATTCCTTCATGCCTCTTCATCACTATGGGAAGTTCATCCTCAGCTCTCTCCAGCAGCTCTGCACATTGTGTTGGATGCAGAAGGTCACCAGCTTTTCAGTGGCTATACCAGGCTGGAAAGCAAGTTTGCAAACTGTTATATCACCGGCTAACAACAAATTGTGAGGCACTGAGAAACAGAATTAATGGAATAACAGATTCCCTTCTTCATTTGCAGGAAGGAAAAAAGAAAAAAAACTGCACAAAAAAACCCTACAACAAAACCAAGACTCAGAAGCTGCTGGTTTATTAGATAAATTTAAGATGCAAAATTAGAGAAACCTCGTGGACTTGATATGGAAATGTTGGAGAGAACAGTGTGATCTTGCTGGCCCTGGGAGTGATGGCTTGCTGCACAATGACAGCCTGGCCCAAAGCGATGTCTATGCGGAGAACTTGGTGTATTTGGGGCCGGAGAGGGAGTTGTAGCACGCTAACTGGTAACCACACTGCATGGAGAAACCTCATGCAAAGTAATTTTTAATCAGGAGTAAACCACTGCACGATCTTCACCCCAAGAATTAATGTGGAGGGGCTTGTGTGCTTCAGAGTTCATCCTAATTTGCAACATACCAACTCTGTCACGTAAATGGGTCATTTTGGCAGGGCTCATGGCATGCTTACTACTATTTATTCATCACTGCTCCAAGCTGGAACACCACCAGAGACCAAACAATTGAACTCTGACTCCTAGCTATGGATACAGCCCAGCAAGAGCCAGGACCTGGTGCTGGCATTGGCACCACCAACGATGGCATCCAAACAAGATAAGTTTGGGAAGCTGTTAGGAGTCATCTCTCATCATTCAGCATTTTCAGTTGGGTTCATTTAGTTCCAAGCTGGATAATTACAGCCTCATTATTTTTCTTTTTACAATGAAGAAAAGACTGCAAGCCAGGCAGAATAATTTCTTCTGTTGCCGTTGCCAGGACGTGATAGCATGTCTATGCCATACGGAATGTGTCACGGTGTCAGTTTTAATAACGGTAAATAATGGCTCTTCAGTTAAGCAATATCTCAGCTCTATCATTCCTAAGCATAAAAAACGAACCAAATTCTGGGCCCTGCAGATAACCGAGCAGAGACGCCGCTGTCCTGCACGTTCCCTGCGGACCAGGCTGAGACAGGTTCAGCACAGTATTATCTCCACTGACATTAGTATCTGGCTACCAGCAGACTTGCATTCTAGAACCACAAAAACACCTCCTGCATGCTGTTGTATCTTCCCAAAGGCTCTGAGTTCTTGCAAGGACCATTCCTTAGCCTGGAAAGCCCTGAGTGCACAGCGAAAGCTCCACATCCAGAGCAGCACATCCCCTTCTGTTTTCCTTTGATGG
The DNA here is from genome assembly GCA_013396635.1 of Penelope pileata. Classification (NCBI taxonomy): domain Eukaryota; kingdom Metazoa; phylum Chordata; class Aves; order Galliformes; family Cracidae; genus Penelope; species Penelope pileata. The sequence goes on along the minus strand of WBMW01002889.1, from coordinate 1,004,750 downwards.
CTATTGCATGACTTTGAGGATTAAACCAACTCCAAACACATCTTTGGACAAACAGCTTTGGGAAGAAAACATCCATGAGAACTGCATCGCTGGTCTGTCAAGGGATGGGATTTCGTGTGAGTCTCTAAAAACATGGTAATAAATAGAGCTGTAGTAACAAGCATTTTAAAAACTCCAAGCAATTCTTTAGAGTCTGACAAAAAACTTCTCAGAAACAGTAGATTTGGAACCAAGCAATTACTTATATTAGGGGAAGGTTATGCTGAAACGCCTGTGGAGGCCAAGCCCAGCACGGCGCCTTGTTTTTGCTTTCAATGGCCACTTTGAATTTTGCGATAACCCACTCTGTATGCTTGAATTTGTGAGAGTTTGTAGGGAAGGTCTGCTGTTCCCAAGTGTGCTCTGCAGCAGGAAGCCAGTTTGCAAGATCCCTGCTAAGCACTCACCCCTCAGCTCCTGCCATCCCTCGCAGCGCTGGGCTCGTGGCTGCCTCTGCACCGAGTGCACGTGGGCTCCGTGAGGGCTGAGCCTTGACAGCTCTTGCCCAGTGCTGCCCTTGGGAAATGGCTCCATTTAGCCTCTCTCAAGCAATGGCCCTATTGAAAACGACAGTGTGGCTAGAGATGGGTGTTATATTATTAGACTCCTCTAGGGTATATTTTTTGAAGTCATCTAGGATGGGAAAAACATTTATATAAAGAAGAATGTGATAGAAGAATGTCACTTTCCAAAGCAAGGGAGATTCAGAGCAACCAGAAAATAGTTAACAGCACAGCCACCCCCCAGCAGTATTTCAGAGTTTCTAAATACAGAGTTCCTTTTTGATTTGGATGCCCATTTCTGTTATCTTGAAAGTATTTCTGGAACTCACGGCCTGATTCTTGGCAAGCTTTAAACAAACAAACAGGGAGAAATATTTGTGTTGATAATATGGTCAAGAGTGTTTGGTTAATGAGTCCAAGCTGAAGGATTTCATTTCTACATTTCATTTCTTTAATGCTTGTGAACAGAAGGAAAAAAGGCCTCAGATGTTAAATCACACAGCCATTCCAGCTATTGGCTTGGAATAACAGTCATTCAACTTAGCAAATATCAAACGTGGGAAGAGATTTATCTGACGCATCTATACGATCATGTGAACTCCTTCCCCAAGGAGAAACAGTCTCTGCTGGAGACTCAAGAGGAAGGAACTGTTTTCTCTTCTTGGAAAAAAAAAAAAAAACAACAACATAAGTCACTGTTGCACACTAAATGCTTCCTGGCTCAAGTGCAAAAATGCAACCTCTGAAATGTCAGCTGGTACGCCAGGAGGACTTGCATGATGTAAAAGATTTATGAGAAAAAATATCTCACCAGCTTCAGAACATTACTGGAAAGCAGATGCACCAGTGTGGGGAACAATGGAAAAAGAGGGCAAAAAACAGCTAAAAGAAATGGCTATGGCTGGTACGATCCTACACTGCTCTGCATTGCGAGGAAAGATGGGCTCAGGCCTTAAGGGCAATGCTCGGGTGGCTGAGGCAGTTCAGACCTCGCTGAGGACAGGCTCTGGTTAGGCTTTGCTGCGTGCTGCTGGCTCCCAGCCCCACTGTGCAGCTGCTCACGCTGCGGCCCCAAGTAATGTCCCAGCAGCAGCCGCTTGCTCGGGCTCTGCATTCCCAATCTGGGAAGATGGGCAAATCCCTGCACCGTGGCGGCTCATTTCCTCACTTACATACTGACTCACGTAGCCCTGTGGCTCACCTGGAGCTGCACAGCTCATCTCTGCTAGAGGCACGATTAAATCCAGAAATTCCTGACCTTTCCCTCTGCTGGCGTTTCACTGGAAGTTGTGCTGCAGTGACTGCCAGCCCAGCGGGGCTGCCAGCTGGGCCTCAGATCAGGCTTCATGGGGTCCCAGAGACAGGAGAACAGGCCTGGTTTGATGAAAAGTATATATCAGAAGAGGAAAAACCAGGAAAATATTTGAAGTAATACATCCAGCAACATTTGTAAACCTGCCTGTGCAGTGCTCAGGTAGGAGATAACTTGCTTGGTGAGCACCCACCTGTGACATGGCTACTTACAGGCTGATGTTTCAATGCCCCGCACAGCTCGAGGGTCTCTACCAGCAAAGCCAAGCCCAGCTCAGCCCTGCTGAGGAGCAGGGGGTGACACCTGGCTCTGCACTCACACAATCTTGCTCGCAGGGATGGGATACGTGCCCAGCTCCAGCAGCTGCTCTCTGGCTGCAAGGCTCCTCCTGGGACAGCTGCTAGCAGCAGTGTCAGAGCGGGGCTCTGGCTGCCCCAGCGGGCTTGGAAGAGCTGCAATGGCCCTTCTGTGCAAGACCCTGCTCCCCAAAGGGCAGCAGCCCGTGCTGTTTGCAGGGATATCATGTTCACCTATTACAAAAGGACACCTTTCACTCCCTCCTCCTTGTTACCAGCCATCTGTTGCCAGTCCTTTTCATGGTTCACTCACAGCTGTCACTGCAGATCTTTTGTACAAAATATTCCCTTCAGCATATCTCTGGGGTTTTTTTGTGTGTGGGTTTTTTTTTTTCGGTTGGGTGTTTCTTTTTAATTATTATAGCCTTTTTAAAAAAAAAATTAAATATTGCCCAATATGTTTAAGTGTCACTAATGCTTCCATAAGTAATGAGATGAAATAGCTCAATAATATCATTGGATAAAGATGAATGTTTCTCTCCATCTGTTTTACCAATAACCTAAACTAAAGCAGCTTCCAGACCAAAGCACATGATCTGAACCAAAGTCAGCGAAAATGTCTCTGGTGACATATAAGGACTTAGAGCAGATTGAACAAAGGTGTCCTATAAAATAAATTTCTGGCCAAATAAAACTGGAAAGGCACAAAGATTACAATTCCTCTACCGTAACAGGAGTGACTCATAGAGTTGCACAGTCACTTGGGGTGAAAAAGAAAACAGTTACTCAATCTCTTAGGGATTTAGACACAGAAGAATATATTATGCAAGTTTTAGCAGCGTTACTAATGGCCTTGAAGCGCACAACGTTACTATGACTCTCACTCAGCTCAGCAGATCACAAATAAGATGACTCATGTGTCCATGACATGATAGGAAAATAGTCTAAGAAGAGCAGAGGCAGGTGCTAATGCAGTCACAATGCGTTCAGTCAAAGGAAGATGAAAATTATAAAATCGTGAGCAAAGGACTGAGAAGAAAAGAATATTTGCATATTTGAAAGCTCAAGAGTGTGGACTAGGTTGATTTTTGCTTGTCTCCTATTGCAGGGGCAATTGCAGCAAGTAACACGTGGCCTTTGCTTGTTAGTGGTGCATGTGTACCTGCATGTATGGCGCGTGATGAGAGTCTGCCCCATCGAAAGTGGCCTGTGAGCTCCATAAACTTAATGATATTTATACCTGGGAGGACTTTCTACCCTGCTGGAATGTAATGACTTCCTAGAAACTATTACCTCTACCCATGTAAAGACCAGCTTAACCCACTAGTGGTTTCAGCTGCAGCAGCCTTGCGCTGTTATCTAATTACCAGTTTCCTCTGAGATGGGGTATTTTGATGGCAGCTTTGAAAGCACAGTTTAAGATCTGTATCATGGAATACAGCTCAACCCAAAGTCTGAACTAAACAGCTGTAAAAGCAGTTATCCCCTAAGAAAACTCTGCAGCCCTTCATGCTCTGGAGATCCAATCAAAGCACAGTTGAAAATACTGATTAAAGCTGAACACTTCACAGAAGTCTTGTAATGAGGAGGGTTTTACAACAAAGCTGATGCCAGTACCTCCAAACTGTGAAGTGTATGCAGGCCTAAGCACAGAAAGACATTTAAACCTTTATACAGGTCAAAACAGCACTACTATTGAAACAGAGATTCCATATTTTTTTAAAAAAAAATTGTAGAGATGATTTGGCTTAGTTAAACACCTGCCTGAAAGATTCTGGACAGTCAAAGGATTATTTGATTATAACCTGGATCTGCTGCCTGTGAAAATACATCCCATGCCGAGCAGGAACCCTTTAATGCTCCAGGGAGCATCAGGGGAAGTTCTGCATTTTTGTTATCATGAAAGGGAGACCCTTGAGATTAACACAAATAGCACTTACGCGCAAGCTTGAGTGACTTTTTTTATTAGCTCAGTTGCACAAAGAACTGCAAAGAACTACTTTGAAATGACTACATTTGACACATTTCCTTTGAATACTACCTAACTTCAAGATAAAAACTTACAGGACCTTCAAACAACAAACAAATAGGTATTTATGGGATATAACATGCAGATATGTAAGGAATGCACCATTTCACTCCGCTGTCAGAACTGATTAATACACCAGAGCAGGGTATTTTTGTGAAACATGGATAACCTCCTGCCACATCCTGCCTCGTTCCCACAGCTGACAGCAGCCAGGCTGACTTTGTCCTTATCTCCTGTGAAACGTGTGTGCTCGAGATGATGTTACGCAGAATCAGTTTGATGTTTTTATGTTGGGAAGGAAAATGAGCACTTGGAAGTCTTTTTACACAGACAGTGGAAGGAAAAAGCCTTGTATCTGTAACTTGTACCTCTATCCTCTGCCCTTCACACAATCCAGTGGAAGATCTCACAGTACTTGACAGAACTATTAGACTCATAAATTTCCTGTGAAGAAAACAGTGTTAGACTTAGGGTTTAGCTAAGTTTCATCTCTGTATTAGACTTATGAAGTGATTTATTCGGTCTTACTGGGGAGGGTACACAGAATTTTGGACTCTGCCTTTGTTCTGCTTACATCCGTGTGCACAAGCAGTGAAATATCAGTGATAAAACCCTTCTCACAGATCCAGCTGCTGGACCCAGAAGTGTGAGACACACGCTAATAATAAGGCAAAGGCTCACGTATTATCTGAAGGAAGCAGAGTTTCAAGGATTTATGGTGTGATCTCTTTCTGAAAGAAGCCTCTGTGTCTTTGTGGATGAGGCCAACTATGAGAGGGACGATGCTGCTCACGTGATGTTCACAGTCTGAGTGTTACAGCTGCTGTGGAAAACAAGCGTCCGTTCAGTGGCTGCTTTGGGCTTGGCGACTTCAGATGGCAATAAAGCTGTCACATCCTAATTATTTGTCACTGTGATGGAAGCAGGTTTTCCTGACAGGGACTGTGCGATGGAGGGAAGGCTCTGACGCAGCAGGAAGTGATGTGCAACAGCTGGAACTGCTGCAGCCAGAAAACCTCCCCTGGCTCCAGCCGGGCGGCTCTGACCTGACCTCTGCTATTTCACAACACTGCTGCTAATTAAACGCATTCCTAAACTTCGGTGAATGCGTTTGTCACCTTCCTGCTGTTGCCGTGTCCCCACAGCCATCTCTCGGCCCTGACACTCAGCTGCTCCTCTTCAGCTCCTCCGCGCTGCTGCGCTGCAGCCCCGGGCCGGAGGGGCCCCTGCGATCCGGGAGCAGCAGGGCCGGGTGCTCACCCTTCCCTTCCCTCTTCTCCCCTTTGAAAGCAGCACAGCCCCGGCTTTATGTTCCTATCACTGAGAACGGGAAGGAGCTGCTGACTCCCCCGGGCGCTGCCTCGGGCCGGTGTGGCTGCCCCGCATCTCGGAGAGGCTGAGCCTGAGCCCCAGGCCCCCGGCGGCCATTACGGGATGCGGAGCGCACGGGGCACGAAAGCTCCACGCGCCCCCCCCCCGCTCCCCAGCACCGGCGCCAGGGCGGCTGCTATGGCAACCAGGGCGAGCCCGAGCGCCCCCTGTGGCTTCAGGGAGAGAGAGGCACTGAATGGCTATGAGATCTGCCAATCACCACCCTGATACCGATCCGCCTCTCTCATTGGTTTCTTTGCTAATAGAACCACCCACTCACTGGGCTTTTCGACCAATCAGCACCCTCCTCCTTATGACCTCCTCCCAAGGAAGAACAGTTCAAATGCGCCAGCACTCCCATCCGCCCTTAGCCGGCCCTTCCGATCTTCCCGCCCGCCCGCCCGCGGCTCCATCCTGCCTTCGCATTGGCTGCGCGGCACAGCGGGGGCAGCCAATGAGCGGCGGCAGCGCTGGAGGGCGGCCGCCTGGCGCCGGGGGCTGAGGGCGGAAGCAGGAAGTGGCCGGAGGGGCCTGGCAGTGGCGGCGCCATGGGGGGCGTGCTGGGGGTCTGCTCCTTGGCCAGCTGGG
>WBMW01002889.1:941314-998567 GCA_013396635.1 Penelope pileata | reverse complement strand
CTTACCCGCCCGGTGTGGCGGCGGGGGCCCGGTTTGAGGAAAGGTGGCGGAGCGGGCCCGGTGGGCGGAGGCCCGGCTTTGTCGGGGGCCACGGCCCAGTCCGTGGGCCCCGGAGCGCCGCGTGGGAGCGAACCGCGGGGCTGAGGGCGGCGGAGCGGGGGTGTCTGGGCCTCTCCGGGGCTGGGCCGCTCCTGTCCCCAGCCCCCAGGCAGCGCTGTGCTCGTGTCTCCTCAGATCCCGTGCCTGTGCAGCGGGGCCTCCTGCCTGCTGTGCCGCTGCTGTCCCAGCGGCAAGAACTCCACCGTGACCCGCCTCGTCTATGCCTTCCTCCTCCTCCTCAGCACGGTCATCGCCTGCATTATGCTGGCACCGGGGATGGAGGAGCAGCTGAAAAAGGTACGGAGGAGGAGATCTCCCGTTAACTGTTTGCAGGGGCTGTTGGTTGGCTGTGCTCCACACAGGGCACAGGGCAGGAGGCACCAACACCCCAATGGGCTCCTGAGCTCCCGAGTTAGGAGACTGAAGCTTGACCAGACCTGGAGCTTCCCAGCTGTTCTGTCTGCAGCTTTGTGCCTTAACCTTCCTGAGTGCTGTGAGTGGTGACCTGGGGAAATTAAAATGCCAACAAGGGCTGTGCAGGCCGAGCACGGGGTCTGTTGTGAACAGATCTCTCAGGAGAGAGCTGACTGAGAACCACAGCTGTTAAGTGCTTGAAGCATGTAATTACAAACACAGGAGTGAATGCACAACTACATGTGTCTTTACCCAGGTGCCTGGATTTTGTGATGAGGGCCTTCACACTCGGATACCGCACCTGGACGGCTTTGTCAGCTGTGATGTGTTCGTGGGGTACAGGGCTGTCTATCGAATCAGCTTTGCCATGGCAGTGTTTTTCTTTGTCTTCTCCCTGATCATGATAGGAGTGAAAACAAGTAACGATCCAAGAGCTGCAGTGCACAATGGGTATGTCTGGGAGCTGGTTGCTTGGCCTTCTAGCTCGTTTCTTTTTCTCGAGTGTCTTTGCTGAACACAATGGCAAATTGCTTAAGCGTACATTGACAGCCTGAAGCATCCTTTGAACTGGATAAGGAGTAATGCTTAAGTCTTGTAAAACGTTTCCTGTTTGTGTAATATAATCAATGCACTGATAATGGGAAGCCAGTCATCGCTGCTAACACAAGCAGGAGGTGCTCTGGTCACCCTCTCTGTGTATCTGCCAAGATGCAGGATAGCATTTATTTTATGTCCTTTTCTTTGTGCTGTCTCTGGCATTTGTTGGGTCGTTCACTGGGCCAGTCTCAGTAATCCAGCAGAAATTGGGCTTTGACTTACTGCTGTAACTGGGTTAGTTCTGGGCCAGGTGACCAAATTATCACAGAATCATTTAATTTGAAAGGATCATCCAGTGCCCCAGCCAGAGCAGGACTAAGGTGGAGCAGGTTCAGAGCGTTTTTGAATTTTGGAATCTTGAATGTCCCTAAGGGTTGCTTTGACTTCCCTGGGCAACCTGTGTTTATGTGGTTTTACTTTTATTTTTCTAATATTTAACTGAAATTCATCTTTTTACTGCTTGTCTGTTGCCTTTTCCTTTCCCTGTGTACCCTCTAGAAGAGACTGCATGCTATGTAAAATCTTTGCACCTTTTTCAGACAATTTAACACAACAATTAGATCTTGCTTTTCCCGTCTCCAAGCTGAACAGTGCAGAGTTAGCCTTCCTCTCTGGGAGGATGTGCTGCTGACCATGTTCTGTTTGTTGGAGCAGGAGAGCCTCTTCAGACAGTCAGCCCCCATCCTCTTGCCCCAGGTGCAATGCAACAGTCTGTTTGCCCTTTCTCCCCCCCATTTTGTGAACATCTTTATTTGTAATCCCACTGAACAAAACTTTCTGCTTTATTTCTTTAAGCATTCACACAGCAAGCTGCTTGAATATCATGTAAAGCTTGAATATTGAATGCATAGTAAGACCCATGCTTTCAACTTTCTTCTTTTAAAGGTTCTGGTTCTTCAAAATAGCTGCCATTGTGGGCATCATGGTTGGAGCATTTTACATTCCTGAAGGGCCTTTCACAAGAGGTACTGTTAAACAGAATTCTATGGTTTTTAATTAATAAATCCAAACTTTATCACAGACTCACTGGGCTATGGTTGTGACAGTGGAAGTTACCTTGTAGAAGATGCATCTTCTGTCTTATTTTGTCAGAGTGTTTTGGTGACCAACTGAAGTAATGGTGATAAGCAATCTCAGGTGTGTAGGTGTCGTGTATTCCTAGGTCAGTGCTCTGACATGTTAACTACTCCCAAGAGCCTTCTGACACTGCTTTGATCACAGGTTTCTCAGAATGCTGTCCATGGTCATGTCTGCGTCTAATGCCCTGGAGTCTCTGAAAAATCTCTGCTAGATTCCTTTACTGTCTGGTCACATTACAGGAACCTCAGGAGGGTCATTGAGCCTGAGAGAGGTGTGGCATGATGGTGCTTATGTACACAAAGAAGTCTTGTGTTAGATCTTGAATTCATTCTGAAAACACCTTGGGCTAAACATTTCCGTGCTCACCTCAACTAATGTAGGCTGCACCCTTAAAGTAGCAGAGACTCCTTGCATGCTTCTGCAGGATGGGGGCCAAAATGAATAACAGTTCTAAGTATAGTTTCAGATTTTCTTTTTAAATTGTCTGCAGTAGAAGTAGCTTTTTCCCTTTTTTGTCGGTTAACATGTAAATGATGAAAGTTAAACTTGTTTTTTCTTACTCCCTTTTCTAGCCTGGTTTGTTATTGGTGTTTGTGGAGCATTCTGCTTCATTCTTATTCAGTTGGTGTTCCTTGTGGACTTTGCTCACTCCTGGAATGAGAGCTGGGTTGAGAGAATGGAGGAGGGAAACTTCAAATGCTGGTATGCAGGTAGGAATCTTAAACTGGCGGGGGTTTGTTTTGGCTGGACAGCAGTCTGCAGAGTATCATGTACTAGTTTGCAAACATATCCTAGGATTACACTCTGCAGTCCTCGAGTCACTACTGTAAGCATTGGGAATTAATAACTGGAGTGTTGCCTTTTTCTTGTTGTATAAAATGCAAAATATTCTAGGCTTGTGACTAGCAGTTCTGACTGTCATAATAAACAACGCTTCACTTGTCCAGTCTGCAGTGTGAGTGCAGAGCTAGGAGCCTGGTTCTTTTCATTTCTAACTTTGCTTTGTCACCTCCTCTGCTGATGTCCTCAGGAAGTCAATTATGTCAGTGGCTGCACGACAACACAGTGTGCCTTGGTACGTGCCACTGACTTCTCTCCTGAAGTTGGAATGCTGATAGTTGTGGTTCTTTGTTCAGAACAGCGAATGCTACAACAGCATTTTGTAGCTTCTTATAAAGAACATATCAGAATGGGAATGAAAACAGGTGGCCTTTAGCCCATTAGAAGTATGCAAAAAGTGCTCTCATTTTTGACACTCTGGCTTGACAACACAGTAAAACCAAGTAAACTGCAGCTGGAAGGCAGGTCTTATTCCTCTGATGGAAGCATTGGTTTGCCTCTGGGCAGCGCTGCTTAGTGAGTCAAAGCAGACATTCGGCCACATTTAATAAAAATGCTTTCTGCTATTCTTGCTCTGTTAACCAGGTTTAGAAGTGAGGAAGGGGAACTTTTACAGTGGTAGCTGACCATTGAATCACCTTAGATGACATCACCTTAGATGTACTGTTAAACTGTGGCCTTATTCTAAGTTATTTTTTCCCCCTCCAGCTCTGCTGTCCTGTACAAGCTTGTTCTACGCCTTGTCAGTGGTTTTTGTTGTACTTTTCTATACTTTCTACACAAAGCCTGAGGATTGCACTGAAAACAAATTCTTCATAAGCATTAATATGCTCCTGTGCATTGCAGTATCCATCGTTTCTATCCTTCCAAAAGTTCAGGTACTATTTTTCTTTGCTATTCTATTCTGACATACAAAGCAGGGAAGTAAGAAGAGTGTCATGCCAATTCAGCCTGGCATAAGAACTCAAATGTTTGGTTATCATGACTGTGTTAGCTAGGGTTATTTAAGGACTGAAAATAATTTAAAAATTTTGCTCTGAAAACAGTGCACTGTGTAGTGATATATTTCCTGAAGATAAGCTTTGTTTGGATAACATTGTTTTGGCGTTAGTTTCCATGGGGCCTGACTCTACAGGGGTCACTGCTGGCATGGCTTTGGTGCTGAAGGTTCTAGCAGAACAAAAAAAAAAAAAAAGCCATTAGGGAAAAAGTAATATAAGTTGGGAAATTACTTCTGTAATACTGTGGCTTCAGAATTATGGGTCAGAGTGTTTAATATCAGTAAGAAGCTTACAGGGGACATGATTCTGAACTGGTATTGCTCAAACTGTGTACTAGATCCATATCTACAAAACTGTTAGGCAAGTTGAGATTGACTTAGCAAGAATCTGTAACTGAGTCTTGAGCACAGAAGAACTGGGTTTGGTTTCCTTAGTCCTTGTGTGTTTGAGTTACTTGCTGTGTAAATTATATTACTTTAAGTTTTATTACTCCTGTCTTTTAAACAGAATGAAGCCCAATGTATTCCTAAAAACTCAAGTTCAATAGGCCTTCATTTAACTATAGGTAAAAGCTGCCCTTCTCATCTTGGCTTGTCTTTGAACAGGAATATCAGCCTCGCTCTGGTCTCCTCCAGTCCTCTGTTATTACTCTGTACACCATGTATCTCACTTGGTCAGCCATGTCCAACGAGCCTGGTAAGCAAGAGATTTGTCCTGAGTAACATATTGGTGTGAAATTGTTGATGTGACTCAGTTATTATAGATCACTGCGTGGGGGGACTGTTAATTTTCTGTCTAGATAAAATCTAGTGAAAAAGTAAAGCTAACTGAAACTTTCAAATTGCCTCTTTCTGGAACTGAACTTGTGAGGAGAAAGGGAATAGTGTCAGGGCATTCTGATTTATTAATTTAAATAATAAAACCTTGCCAATCTCCCAAGAAGGAGAAATAGTCCATGTCATTACTGCCTACAGGGAATTGGAGATCAGTAGTTAAAGGCAATGATAGATATCAAACTTCTGGCTAAGTGCTGTTAAAGCTCATCTGGCCTTAATCTGCCTCAAAATTCCTTTCAGAGCGGAACTGTAACCCAAGTTTGCTGAACATCATTACCCAGATAGCTGCACCCACAGTTGTTCCAGCAAATACCACTGCTGCACCTGCTACTCCAGCTCCACCCAAGTCCCTGCAGTGGTGGGATGCCCAGAGTATTGTTGGATTGGTTATATTTGTCTTTTGCCTCCTGTATTCCAGGTAGGATCTGCACTGCTATCAAACGATAAACAATTGGCATTTGTCTGCCTTTTTCATTTGACTGTGGCTTCAGTGAAAAATGTACCTGTGTTTGTTCACATCCTGCTGTGGTCTTGGGCCCAAGCCAAATGCAGCTAATAAAACTGCATTCTGTTTTGTGGATGACCGTGGGCTTTATTAGCCCAACTGCAATAACAGAACAAAATGTAGTACAAGACCTGGACTAGAACCGCTGTTTGATTAGGTTAGTGAAAGCTCAGATGCAAACAGATCTGAGGAGCTTCCTTGTTTCCAGATGGATTTAAAAAAAAAAAAAAAAGCTATTTGTTAGTCCTGGCATTCATTGTGATCTACTTTTTTGTTTTAGTAGCAAACGTAGCAACTTGAAAAGGGCGTTCTCAAGTGTTTTTTCTTTGTGTTACACTGCAGCATTCGCTCTTCAAGTAACAGCCAAGTGAACAAGCTGACACTGTCTGGGAGTGACAGTGCTATTCTGGAGGAGACTGGGGGAACAGGCAGCGGGGCTGCAGAGGAAGGAGAAGTGCGCCGTGTCACGGACAATGAGAAAGATGGTGTTCAGTACAGCTATGCCGTCTTTCACTTCATGCTCTCTCTTGCCTCTCTTTACATCATGATGACACTCACAAACTGGTACAGGTAAGAGCAAGACAGAAAATGATAGGCTGCATGCCCTAGCTGGCATTCCTAGGGGGATAGGAAGCTCCTGCTCAGGCTGCTCCTGACAAGCTGTTCAAGGTGCTGTCCCTCAGCCAGTTCTGTTAGAGCTGTGGCTTCTCATTTTTAAGTTGCTGAATTAAGGATATTTAAAAAAAAAGGGCAAAAAAGACCTAGTAGCTGTACTCCTAGTGGAGTATCTCTTCTGCAAGAGCAGAAAATATGCTTACCAGACCTTGGCAGTGCAAGAGGTGAGAAGGATACCTATGAGATAGGCTGGCCTCTGACTAAACTCCCCAGGAGGCCACCTTATGCCAGACCTTACTGGCTCTTCAGTCTGGGAAAGCCATCCAGAGATGTGCTGCTTAAAGAGATGTTTTCTTAGATCTGCTGGGAGTGCTTGGAGATATTCTTAGCTTCTGCATCTTACAATAGTTTTTCCCAGGACTGCAATATTATGCAAATTAGCAAATATGCTTAAAGAGCAGCAGCAAGCAGGAGTCTATTGCATGGCTCACTGGGAGATCTCTTCTAAGAGCAGCACATTGATGTCTGCAGGCAGGTCCATTTTGAAAATGGAGCAGAGAGCAGAAGGCCTAAGGAGCCATGGGAAACTTGCTGGTGTAGTTGTCTCACCATGCTCCCACAAAGGCTCTGATATTGGGGTGTCCAGTAATTCTCTGAATTTCAAATTGATTTGAGAGGTAGCAAGGAGTAGTGGAAGGTGTCTTCTATATCTAATAATGATTTCTTTCCTTTTTAGTCCTGATGCAGATTTTAAAACAATGACAAGTAAGTGGCCAGCTGTGTGGGTGAAGATGGCTTCCAGCTGGGTTTGTCTCCTTCTCTACTTTTGGACCCTGGTGGCTCCTCTTGTTCTTACTAATAGAGACTTCAGTTAAATAGCTGCACCTGTCCGAGCATACACAAGTGGGGAATTCGTTGCTTAAAGCCAAAATGTTTATGTATTGCTTTAGTTATTAAGGCAAATACTGTCTTTTCTGATGTCAGCAGTAACATGCAGGTGGATGGACAGTTATGTATTGCACAATGCTTGCTGCAGGATCAAAATTGTTACCTTTCTATTTTAACTTTAAGTCATAGTTATCTTATTACTGCATTTATAAAATTCACTACAGCTATGCTGTCAAAGCACAAAGGAAAATCTTTTCTGTCCCATAGTTCCTGCCTTTATATTGAACAGAAGTAATGTCTAGCTAAATATGAAATAATATATTTTAAAGAGCAAGTTATGTTCAGCATAATGCACTAGCGCTAACACTTCCTTGAGGTGTACGCCATGCTGTTAATTTTCTACATTCCACTACAAAAGTTTATTTAAAGCAGTTTATTTAAATGATACTTACCATCCTATGTTGTGGCAAAAACCTCTCACTCTGCACCAAAACAAAATAACTTTGAGGTTGAAAAGCTGTTAACTCTAATTCCTTTTAAGCACAAGCTTGCCCTTTCTAAGAGGCAATTTCTATGCTAACCTCTTTCTTGGTTTGTTTGCCAAATATTGAATAGTAAGTGTATGACTAGCTTCAACAGCTTCATGATTATGGTGGAAAATAGAGCTTCTAATTAATTTTCACTTGTCTAAAATGCTTATGAAAGTGTATATGAAATGATTATTATTGGCACTAAGGTATTTGCACTGTAAACTTGTTTGAATAAAATGGACTAACTACTGGAACTTCCCCAGCTCTGCTGGGGATTGGGGCAGTTATTCTGTAATGCAAAGTATTACCTACAGTGACTGAAATGCTGATTAGCTGTGCAGCTGCTGCAGTCACCACCTGGATGCACAGTATTTCCTCCATGCAGCAAATAGTAAATTGCAATGTACTTCTTTTGAAACAAACTGCATCTTCCACGTGACTTTTCCGAATGTCACATCCTATTCCTTGAAGTTGCTCAGGTACCACTTAAGTAAAATTTAGTTCTGCAGTAGAAAGCAACACCCTTTTCTAATATAATGCCATGGCAATTATGCTCACTCGCATCCCTGTGTTTAGTGTGGAGCAAAGTATACGCTGCTGCTCACTTTTACAATGAAATACCCCCAAGATGACACAAGGCGAATGTATTTAAAGTACAAAATCAGCAGCTGTTCATTACTGTTATTTAATCACCCAGTCATGCATCATAAAATTACATATTCTGACCACTCCATTTTATAAAATGCAATATAAAAATAAATTTTGTCAAAATAACATGTACACTTAACCACCCAACACCTCTAGGCCCACATACAACAAAAGGCAAAATTATCAGTATGAATAACACTATGGTTAACTCATGCCAAAATGAGATTTAACAACAAAAAACAACCCAAACATGAACCTCAGAACATGTCCTCAAAATACCTCAGGGTTCATAATACCCATTTGCAAGAGTATAAATTCAAGTATTTTTATGTACAGTATGCAGCTAACTCTTGTCCCACTTTATGCCAAAAGCCACAGCTACCCCATGCAGTTTGAGTACAATTCCTTGTTATGTGCTGGATTTAGCAGGGATGGCTTTCCAGAGCCATACAACCTCTGAAAAAAAGTTATGTCAAGGAGACTGAAAGATCAGATCAGTTTTAGTGCTGTGGGGAGAGGGGAAGAGAAACCAAAACCTCTAAGTTGAACGGCATTTCCTGTCCTCTCAACCTGCAGGTAAGGAGACCATACATTTAAAGCAGGTGTTTATTTTCCAAATCTGATGTAAGACATTGTGGGAAGAAAGTTTTTTCTTTGCTAGCAAGTGCTGAAGCTGGAGGAATGCTCTCAGCTTTGTAGTCAGGTGCATGTTAAGACAGAGAGCTGTCCTTGCTAAGCACTGGTTACAAACCTAGGAAGGGTTAGAGAGACAGCTTAATGAATGCAACTCTGTTTAAGTTCTAAAGCTAAAGAAGAGCATATCTAGAAGTAATAATTAAATGCTTGATACAGGTAAGCATGGCTTAGGTGATGTATCCTGACATCATCTATCCAGCTTTAAGAAGTTTTGGAAGTATAACACAAGTTATTTTCAGCTTGAATAATGTACCCTTACCTATAATGTTTAAGATTGAAGACCATGATTTAGTTCCTCTGTACGCAGAGGAGAAAAGGGGAAGGTGAGATGGATCTCTTTTATCTACCGTGCAAGAGAATACATGAGCCTGAAAAGGAGGTTGGCTTCTGTAGGGGTTCCTCAGGTGCAGCCTTCTTCTGACTGCCACTTTTTTTTTTTGTTTTTTGGGTGAGGGATATTAACTGAATTTTGAATATTCAACTTCCCTCTCTAGTATTTAAGTGAGTGGATCGAAGCAGCTTTTCTAACACCTGTCAAAACATTTTTTTTTAAAAAAAAAAAAGTCCATAGTGGCTGGAATTAAGAGGCACTCAAAAACTGTAAACACCAGACCAGTCTCTGTTCTGTTAACCTGTGTGGGCAGCCACTTACCTTATTAAGTCATGGACTGCATGCTATTGCCCTGCTACATGGCACTCAAATGGCACTCAAAAGTTTAACTCAAATCTCTGCAAAACATGCACCGCATTCTGGTCAGAAATTAGGAGAAATTGCTTAGCAGTATTTTTGTTTTTTGGTTTTTTACCTTATGTAGCAGAAAAATGATTTTTTTTTAACCTATGCTGATGGTAGCTGTCAAAGAGGAGTATTACTTGACTTATAAAGGTTGGAAAAAATCAGATGCTGTTAATGAGGGAAATTAATTTCTTCATACCTTTGTTCTAAAGCAGGTTAAGTGTTGAGTTCCTTGCTCACACTGAAATTCTGAACTGCCACCCAGGAAAAAGCCTTATGGCTTACCCCTTTTCAAAACCTTGTCTGCTTTTACAATGCTTGGATGACGAGTATGGCATCTGCCACCCCCTGATTCCAGGATGAGGTCTGCTGCCAGGTCAGGAAGTCATTACTGTGGTGGTGGAGGGGTTTTCTGGCAGGGCAGTCATGCTGTAGGGGGACTGAGGGGGAAAAAGGACGTTCACAACAGAGTTTGGCACTTTGAAAAATGAATGTTTGAAATTCTCAAGATGCTTTAGGTTTTTTATATTTGCAGAAACATAACTGGTACTTATATCACGCTTGGCACTAAATAAAGATTTCAGAGAAAGTGCTCCGAGGTAAGTGTCCTGATAGAAGGGATGTTCTTCTTCACCAAGCAGTGGAATATTTCAAGGTGAAATAGTTGGGTGTGCTTTCTTATTCCTAGTGAGGTTTCCCACCTGCACTATTACAGTGCAGAAAAACATGTGCAAAGAGTGTGCTGACAGTTAAGTTCTAATTCTAGACCATTAAACAGACTGACCCTGGGGAGTGGGAACAGCTTATTTAGACATAGCATATCTTACCCTGATGTGACACTGGGGTCTTAGTTCTGTCTCTAGACAAGGACCTGTAAGCACAGGCATACAAGCTATGGGTAAATATTACAGAGATGATTAACTTCATACAAGAACATGACAACCAAAGACAAAAAGAGGTTGACAAAGCTGAAACCAAAGTGGTAACATCTCACGAAAGAGCAGACAAGCACAGTAAACAAAATGCTACAATACCAGAAAATTGAAGGATGTGCTTTCAAGTAGCCTGTCTGCATTTGGTTTCACGAAGACATAAATTCAAATTCTGTCCAATATAACAAGCTAAAGAAGCACCTCGCTTTCTTACATTAAGTATTGCCTTCTACACATCATGCCAGCTGCTACGAAGCTGCCTTACAGATTCTGCATGAGTTACTTACCAAATTCCTCCTTGCAACCAGCTGAAGAAAAGAATCACTGCTGATGTGGAAAGGTGAGTGACCACTCTTTCTCATTTGGTCCCAAACCTCATAACTGAAGTTGTATCTCATCAAAAGCCTTATTAACTGAACTGAAAAATGTACTGTTTTCTGAAAACGAAGATTGCATCTGTTTATAATAAGCCTTGATGTTGCGGTTGTAATAGTTAACTTTTTACTGTAAGAAAGTTTCAGAGAATTTCCATACTGGTATTCATAGATAAGGAAGTTTTCTGTTAATTTGAGCCAAATATTCATTCAGATATTCCAGAAATGCCAGCTCACAATCTGTACTAAACGATAGGGGACAGGCCAAGTTAAATTCTTAGAGTTTTAAGCAATCTCCACTCACAGAACTACATTTCACAGGCCTCAGAAGCAACTGACACTTGTTTTTCTTGAACTGTAGGTGTTTTCAGAAGGGGAAGGGAATGGGCAGTCACAAAGCTAGTAAATTATTGTCACTTTTAACTGGGGCGGGGAGAAAAAACTATCAGACTTAGTATCCTGCATTTTTGTCTTTATCATTAGAAGGTATAGGCAAGTTTGCATCATCCACAGAGGTTAAGGAGCTTTTAAGTATTCTACATAACTTGGGAACTATGTGCTCTTTGCTTTATCCTCTGCAAACTCTGCCCTGCCCCCATTGTGCCCTCTTCAGCTTCCTTTGGTTCTATAGTGTAAAGTGCCTCAGCAGTCTGTTCCTAAACTGCAGGTTTAGGAGTAAGGCAGAGTTCACATCACCTATCGGAACAGAAGAGGTCTTAACTGCTAGAAAGCTTCCCTTTGCCAGTTGGTTAGTAACAGTAATAGAGCTGAGGTTTCATGCCTCGCAAAGAATCATCACATTGCTTTTCATCAGCATCCCCACTCACTAGAATGTCATGGGGAGAGCTGTCACAGGGGAGAACCAGCTGTGAGAAATCATGCAGAAAATCCTCTTCAGAGGCCAGCAGCAGCTCATTCCATGCTGAGATGTCCAGCTTCCCCGAGGTACCACCATATTCTTCAGGAAGGATCACTGGAGGAATGTTTTGATGGAGAGAATTCAGATCACAGCCATGAAGGAAAAACTACAGAGGAAAGGCAAGAAGAGTTTTATTAGTGCATATCAAACACTGCTGCGTGTTACTAGTCGGCTAAAGAGCTTATTTTGAATTAAGGAGCAAATCTAGAAGCGATGCCTTTATGTGCCAGTGGCAGCATACAGTGCTGGGCAGGTGGCAGGCACACTGGTGACACACGAGTGACATGAACGAAGTCCAGTGCAGCTTCAATCCCAGCAACGAAGACTTGATTTGTTTGCAGAGATTCTAGATTCAGCTTATCCTCAAGTTCACTCATGGCACTGGCAGTATTTTTCCATGCAGAAAAAGGCATCATCCTTTGCAGCTACATTCAGCGCTATGGCACGCAGAGCAGTGCCGTGCTGGACACTTGTGTAAGGGAGAAAAGCAAGGGAAGGACAACACTATTTCCTGTGACACCACCTTAAAACACAGCATTACTGCCAGGGTAATCCAGCCCTAGGGGTGGAGCCAGTGTCCTGAACAGGCACCACATGTACTAAAGCTCCTTATGAACATTATGCCAACATGAAATTATTCAAAGCTTTTCTCTCTCAAAGAATTTCCCCAGTAGGAAAGTTTTGAAAGATGAATGCGGAAAGGAGCAGTTTGATCAAGTAAAGGGCACAAAGATTTTTCTAGCTGAAAAGTTTTTCAACAATGTTTGTCTGCAGGGGCTAAGCAAGGAACTTAGAGACATTAGCACTGATGTTAAAATGACACAGATCCTTACCCGGTTTGCTATCTTTTCCTTCAGAAAAGGCTTGATGATTGCAAAAATGCCTTTGAATATACGAGGTTCATTTATTATGTTAACAGCTTTTATTCGAATGGGAAATCCATCCTGAAGGATAAAGAAGATTTTTGTAGTGCAGTTTAAAAAACATTTGACATTTTCCTCTTTTCTTTTAAACCTCCCGAGACTGACTGCTAGCACAACCCACTGGTTTCCAAACTTCCATCTGCGATGACAAAATTAACCAACCAGAATGGCAACAGAAATGCACCTTCTAACAGGGAGCACTACGAGAGCCGTGGGCATAAAAACAAAGTCAAGAGATGAGAAAACTTTGCACACAGTGACCTTGCACTGGGAAACATACTGCTGCCATTCTATCTTCATTTTTTACATTGTTCATCTCCCCTGAAAGAGATGCTTAGGTAGCACCTGTCCCTGGGGTTCTGCCAGCCCTGCTGAGGATGCGGGTACATGTGACAGTCCTAGCTCTGAGGAGCAGTGCACCCTGCTGGGAGCCTCCTTCAGCAGATGCAGCTCAGCAAGGCTGATGCAACGTGTTTGTATGTTATCCACACCGTATGTCCTCCACCTCTGTTTTGTTTATAGCTTCCACTAAAAGAAGGGGACACCCATCACTCTGTTTGTGCAAATTAAATGATCTCAGTTTACTGACACATTTAGATCATAAGGTAAAGGACTATGTGGCTTCTTAAAAGACATTCAAAAAGTCACTAGTTTCATCTCCACAGACTCCCCTGATTCCCCTTGTCTTTTCTTATTTCTATTTCATACAGCTCTTGCTTATACCCTTGCTCTAACTTGCCTTTCTTTGCTTTCCTCCCAAATGTTTCTGAGATCCTTTTTCTTGCTGTCTCTTCTGCTGCCCCCCATGCTGAAGAAGCCTTTCCTCTGTCAGGGACTGGATGGAAATCCTCAAATCATGCTCAAAAGTCCTCTCTGCAAAGTTTTTGCAGCAGGACTTGAGCTTGCACTCACCCATGCTCTGCTCCCCACTGCTGGCAGAATTGGCCTTTTCTGTTCCAACTCAATTCTTGCATTTCTGATGCAAATTCAGGGATGCAGAAGTCACAATGGGAGGCAAGGTAAGCTGGCAAGGGTCTGAGAAACGGGTTGGGCAGGGATGTGTTTTAACTCTCCTAGTAAAAGCCAAGAGGCTTAAGTTTCTGGTGATAAAGTCAAGAACTCTTAGACATAGCAGCAGTCATTTACAAGGAACAAACTTATTTTCCCCACCAGTTCAGGTCTTACCTGAAGAATTCCAATCACTTTTTTGGCTACAAAAGGACCAAAATGAGACGCCTTAGATAAGCTGACTCCTTTGTAGTCTGCCAGGATTACAATTCCATTCACCTGGGTCTCTTCGGACTGAATGAGTTTTTCTAACGTTAAGTATATGGCACGAATGTTCTCAGTAATCGGATAATTACTGGGTGTCCATCTGTCTGAGGTTACAAGACATGGATGGTAAGTCGGAAAGTAAATATAAGCTAACAATACACATTCCAAAAACTGATTTTCTGTTTTCCTGGACTCTTAAAAGTTAGTCTTTAACAGCCACAGTCCTAGTTGAGAGCAGCCTTTCTTAAGCAAGAGATAAATGGCAACTCGTGTTTACTGCAAGGACCAAAGGCAGTGGTTGTAGGAACCCCCTTCTCCACCCAGCACAGCTTATTAGAAGCAGCTTCAGCTCAGAAAGAAAGCAGGTAAATGGAAAAGAGGAGAATGAATGAAGACAAGTTTACAGCAAGCCTGGCAGCACAGAAAGCACACTGAAGGCTCTGGTTGTTCACACTGGAGACAAAGCCATGGGCCCCTCTCTCCACTTACTGTCAAAGCAAGTTAGAAGCTTCTAGCTGTACGCCAGCAGCCCTGTTTCACTCTGAGTTACTGCCCATTAATTTTTCTGGCATCACCTGGTGAAGCCCACCTGACTGCATTTTGGCTTCTACTCAACTGCAGTTATTGCTGAAACAGGAAAAGGAACTGCTGCAGCGTTGGGTAATGCCATGTGTCACCATGAGCTGTTCAAATTCCAAAGAGAACCCATGTACTCAGTGTTCACAGGAGAGCAGGAAACAGATTTTTGGCCCAGAAACACCTTGAAGGTGGGGAGCGGAGATGCCCATGCAAGTCTTACCTGGGCGGATGCAGACGATGTGGCGGCCCTCCGGGTCCAGGCGAGGCAGCACGGTGACAAAACCAGACTCCAGGACGGGCTTTATTGCAGAAGGCCTCAAGTTGTTGAAGACCTCGGGCCAGCTCCTCCTACACGTGTGGTAGTTCACCAGGAGCTGAAGCGCCCGATCGTAATCGAATTTCCGGGCTCTGAGGAACCTTAGCAAAAAGGCATCGTCCAGGCAGGTCCCCAGGGAGGGGTAGTCCTTGCACACCATGTCTCGGAGCGCCTGCACGTCACGGAGCCTCCACTCGGGCTTCTCCTGCAGCTCCTCCCGGGCTTTGGTAACGAGGTCAGGAGACAGCGAGCAAACATACTTCGGGCGGTCTGGGAGGAACTCGCTGTCTGACGGTGACCCCGCGGAAGGACTCGTCCTGGTGCAGTCGCTGTCTCCTGACATCGTGCGGTGGCAATCTGCAGAAAACCAAGCTCACGTGTGACAAACAGCCCCACGGACCAGCACCGATCATCTCCTGTCTGCTGCGCCCCGTATCCCTGCTGGGGAACCTGCAGCCCGCAGAGCAGCTCAGGGGCTTTAATTCTCTTCCCGGGATTAGAAAGTGCACTTTCTCTGAGCTCTTTACCCAAGGTAGCGAACAACCCGGGATGAACCCCAACCAGACACAAACTACAGGCAGGGATTACACAGCGTCATCGCAGAGCACAGCACTTTTTTAACATCTCTGACAACTGCACGTTCCATATGTCCAATTGGAAACTGCAGCAAAGCCTCCCGGCTGGGCAGCGCTACCGGATTCTGTGCGCACAGCAGCACCGAGGGGAGGGAGAGGAGTGAGAATCCATCGGGAGCGCGGCCCGACCCGGGGCTGGGAGGGGACGTCGGCACTCTGCTCCTGAGCTGCTGCTCGGTCACAGCACCACGGCTGCCACGGGCCACCACAGCACCAGCACCAGCCCCGGCCGCTGGGAAGCGCCGGGCCTCCCTCTGCCCTGGCGGCTGCCGCCCGCTGCTCCCCGGCCCCGAGCCCTCAGCCCCCGCGNCCCTCTGCTCTGGGCCCAACAAACATGGCACCTCAGCCGCCCCTCACACACTGTCCCTCAGACCCTTCCCCATCTCCGCAGCCCTCCTTTGGACGCTCTCCAGCTCATCACAGTGATTATAACAAGGTCCCTCCCCAGGCTTGCAGCATTACGAAGGATCCAGCGGGGGGGCTGCCAGGGGCGCAGGGCGGCCGCTCCCTCGACAAAGAGGACAAAGAGGGACATGGCCGCAGGGGCCCAGCGGCAGCTGGGCACGGCTCTCCTGCAGGGCCCCGGGATGCAGCGTGAGCTCTCGGCCAGGAGAGGGGGACAAAGAGCGGCAGTGCCCGGGCCGCCGCGGGACCGCGGCCTTTCTGCCTCTGCGGTGCCTGGGATGCAGCTCTGATTTACTTCTCTCCCGACGCTTCATCCTTCCAAAGCTGAAAATATTGCAATGACACCGTGCTGGACAAGAGGTCATACAATCAATGAGGTTGAAAAGACCTCTAAGGTCACCAGGTCCAACCCCAGCCCATCCCACCATGCCACTGAGCCATGTCCCTCAGTGCCACATCTCCACGGCTCTGAGCACCTCCAGGGACGGTGACCCCACCACTCCCTGGCAGCTGTGCCAGGGCAGCACCGCTCTTTTGGAGAACTTTTTCCTAATATCCAACCTGACCCTCCCAGGCAAACGTGAGGCCACCACCTCTCATCCCATTGCTGTTAGCCAGGAGCAGAGGCTGATCCCTCCACCCCCCCACCCTCCTGTCAGGGGCTGTAGGGAGCAGTAAGGCCTCCCCTGAGCCTCCTCCAGAGTGAACAATCCCAGATACACCAACATGGCAGAAAATCTAATCTGCCGCAGGTGTTTACCTGCAGAGACATTTCAAGAGAAGGGGAATACACTGATTGACCCCACGCTGATGGGGCTGGGAGCCATCAGGCGTGCTTGTGCTGTGTGGGGGTGCTCTGCAAATTAGGCCTGCTTGCGGCGTTCCCTTGTGCCCTTTTTCGGTAAATCCACGGGATAAATGAGGTTGAGACAGGACTTCGGGAGGAGAAGAAACTTTACATTGCTCCTCTTTGTGTTCTTACAGCTGCTGGGTTCAGAGCCCTGAAGCACGAGGAGAAGAGCAGCCAGGCGGGAGCCCCAGCGCTGAGGCGGGGGCCTGAGGCCGGCGGCTGCAGGCACGTTTGTGAGGGGCTGTCCCTGGGCAGCATCGTGCCTCTGGAGGGAGGGAGAAGGTTCAGACATCTGCAGCCTCACAGCTGAGGGACACTCCCAGGTGCATCTGATCCCAGCTAACTGCTGAAATCAGCAGGAGGTAGGGCTGGCCTGAGGAAAGGCTTAAAAGCACCAAATGGGGTTGGGGTTGCGACTGGAGGGTTGTACTGTGGGGTGTAAGAGCTGGCTGGGATTTGTGCCCCAAAGAAGGGAGGAAGGTTTAGTATTGGAGGTAGGTCCAAACCTAATGGTCCCTGCAATAGGGTGTGAGCAGGGGATGTCTGCAAGGAGTGATGTATGGAGAAAACTGCTCTTGTGGGTGAGGAATGTGGGAGATGAGTGACAGCTGCGAGCTGCTGCTTGAGGGAGATGTGGAAAAGGGTTCTGGCATAAGGCAAGGAGCCATAGACCAATAAAAGGGAACAGGGAGGGAAAGTAGAAATGAGAATACTGTGTAGCAAAGAAGGACTGGAGGTGATGCATAACTTGGGGTTAGTCCCCAAGTGAAGTAACTCTTGTCTGAGGTTTTTTTATGTGGAGCATGCTGAACTCGAAGACAGTGGTGAATGGAAGTGAGGGATTTGAGCAGCGAGCCACATTCCAGGGGATTTTTAAAGCACTGGCATGTGAAATCTCAGGAGTGGTAGTGAGTGTTCCTGTAACTTGCTTTGTGGTGTGGCATCCTGTGGCTAGAAACCAGTAAAGGCAAAACATGCCTATAAGGAAGTAAAATCTAAAAAATAGAAACAAACATCCATGCAGTGACAGCCCTCCCCTAGCTGGGAGTTGTGTCCTTACCTGTGGCTGCAGGAGGGGAGGGCATTCAGCATCATCTGTGTGCAAACCTCCCCAGCTGAGAGGGGGTGAGCTGTGCTTAGCTCCATCAGCCCCAAATCTGCCACGTTTTGCAGGAGTTGTGCTGCCTGACCTTGGAGCCATGCCTGGGCCCCGTGGGGATCCCAGCCTTCCTCTTTCCTCTCGCTTGCAGCTGGAGCCTTTCTCAGCTCTGCTGCTCCTGGGTGCTCCTGTGCCCGTTGTGTTATAAATGAATGGCTGTTGGTGTTGGTTGATATTTAATGAAGTTCATGCCGTACTCTTCACTCATTTACTTATCCAAACAGTCTTCATACCCAGCCTGGGAAAGTTATCTTGGCTTCTTTAAGCTTTTCCACCATTAGCAATAAACTTTTTACAGTCTTGGCAAGCCGAGGCCCAAAAGAAAGCATGACTTCAAACAGCATTGCTAGCAGAGAAGGCTTTAAACTGATATTAAATCTCAAAACTGTGCAAACATAACAGTCCTGTAATAAAGATAATCTGTGAACAGTTCAGGCCGAGAGGGGCTCCGGTCCTGGGGTGCAGGCGGGTTTCTGCTGCCGCAGCAACACAAAGGCTGTGAGCAGTGCACCCTCCACAGAGCTCTGCTCTGCACATGTTCTGCCCACACGTGGCAGACCAGAGCCCCATGCAAAGCGATGGAAATGGGCAGCGCTATGCAAACACATACAAATCTGTCACATCTGCCATGGAAGCAGCTGTGTGAGGCAGACACCTCGCACCCAGCTGCAGAAGGTTGTGCTGACATGCTGTCCTTGCAGTCAGATGTGTGCCACAGGCACAGCTGTGCCCAGCCCAGGCCTGCTTCCCTCCTTGGCTTCAGGACTAACAATGGTTTTACAAAATCTCAGTGCGGAATGCACTTGGCAGGGCCTCTGAATGTTTTAAATATTACAGGATTTCTGTAGTTTAATTTGCTCTGAACTGGAACAGCATTTGCTCAGTCTTCTATCATGTTTCCCGGTGCCTTTGCACACTGGAAGGACAGCGGCTGTCTCTGTGCTGCGTCCCTGGCGGGGTGGGCGCTTGGGGGGCTGAGTGCTGCCTGGGGACCTGTGCTGAGCAGGAGCACTCGGTTCTGATCCTGCACAATCCAGTCTGAAAATGGCAGGGGCAGGATGAAGGAAGCAGTGCTGCTTGCTGGGTTGGACCCCGTGTGCTTTGCTCTTGGGGTCTTCAGCCTGGTACCCATCACAAACCCTTATTGCAGTGGGAGGGAGTGAGGCAGTTTGCGCAGCCTGTATCCCCTAAGACAGGAGTGGTCTTAGGCCTCTGAAAGCTGAGGGAGTGATGCCTGGTTGGCCTGGCCTTGGCTGCTCCAAAGCCGGGGTAAGCCTTGGAAATAGGGTTCTCAAACCACCTTCCTTCCCAAGACACAGCTCCTCACCTTGTTCTTGGAGAACACCATTCACCCCACAGCCTCTTCCCCTTACACTGAACTGAAGGAAGTGGCTGCAGCCTTGTTTGTGCCGAGCTCTCCTGCTCGTTCCGCACCTAACAAAGCTGACACTATATTGCCATTTTTATTGGCCTGGCTGGCAATTTTTCAGGTGCTAGGTGTGTTTATGGCTGTCAGGGTCACACCTTAATTAGGAATGGGGAGAGGGATTTTAAGTGTACCCACACCTTCCCCTTCCTCCTCCAGTCTCTTGGGGTGGAAGGGGGTTGTGCAGCCCATTTCCAACCTGGTTGGTGCTTTTTGCACTCAGCCTTGAAGGAGCCGGACAGCCTGGCACGGAATTGCCTGGCTCAGCAGTGCCACGTCGCTGAGCTGTCCCTGCTGCCTCTTGTTTTTCGTGACTATCTGTGTCCGTGTGCGCACTTGTGAGTTTAATAGCAGCAATAGTTGCTTTTGTCAGAGATGATATGCAGGCCATAAAACTCACTTGCCATTTTTTTGTTGTTTGTTTCTTTCCACTGAGATATAAAAGCTGTGGAAAAGGCTCCAAAGCCTGTTGGCTATTTTGGATGAGGGTTATATAAGAAGTATGAAAAGAATGCATTTCTTAGTGGCCAGGGTGCCTAAAAATACCACTTGTGCAGATCTTTGCTTGGACATCACGAAAATATCTTGCAGCTGGAGATCCTGATTTCCAGGATAATGTCCTTAGTTTAGATAGCAAGCGCAGAATAAAAAAACTCTCCTGTCCAGAAACAACGTAAAGAAGTTGTCTGAAAGGCATACACTGGCTGTCCCTATGGAAGCCATCTCCTGTGATGTGGGACATTGCTGGTGGGCTCCAGGGAGCCCAGGAGGATAAAGCACAGCCCACGCATGGCCAGAGCAGTGCTGGGTGTGATTCCAGGCTGGAGCGACAGGAGAGGTGAGGGCTGTGGCTGAGGATGCTGCTTAAGGACAAGGTTGTCTCTGGGGCACGTTGTGGGTTTATTTCTAAGTGAGCTGAAACCAGCAAGGAGAAACCTCCTGTAGGGACTGTGCTGATTTAAGATTAACCAAGTAAAGGGTGATCTTGATAGAGCAGTTCATGAGAAGGAATCCAGGGGAATTTATTGCTTCAAAGATTTGATATTGCATACATGGTATTATTAGGGCATATACCCAGGTAGAACCAACTGTGGTTCACAGGGTTCTTGTGGCAGACAGGGGTGTCCTGGTTTCTATTTCACATTAAAGGCAAGGAACTGACACCTTGGCCTAACCGCTCAGTCACTGTGTTTGCTGAGACAACATGTTCAGCACTGGGGCTCTGGCTCATCCTCCAGGGAAGGAAACAGGCATTGAGAGTGTGTTATTTGAGGTCTGCCCTGTTCTGGAGCCTTGGAGTGGAGGCATGCTTGAAGTGCTGTCTCTACACAGCCCTCAAACATTGCTCTGCATCTCGTACCTGCTGGCAATGTGACTGTTGCTGGATGGTGCAGACTGGGAAGCCATGTGCACCCCGCGCCTCCTGCCTGGGGTGGGACTGCCCTCGTTCACATTAGGGGCAGGAGGTGGGGGGACGTGAAGGGCATCTCTTGTGGATCAGCGCTGGAGATGCTGGATGTTGTTTCTCCTCAGCACCTAATCTTTGTAGCAATCCAGTCCTCTCTCCTCTCTTCCTGTTATCTTCCTGGGCATGCTGCAGCTGAGAACAGGCTCCTGTGATCAGGCGAGCAGGTCATTAAGAGCCTTCTCTAATTGTCAGTGTATTTCTTCACCTTTACAACTGGTGATGAGCTGACTTTCACTTTATTGTCTCCTTGTGCCCTGTAGGCTCAGCCTGCCTTTGGCTGCCCTTGCTGTCAGCAGTAGATGGCTGTGTGTGAGCCAAAGCAGAATCATCACCCTGAAATGGCCTTTAAAGTACAAGGACTCAAAAATGGATGGGTTCAAAATGCTAATAACGTATTTTGGCTTCCCCTGCTTGGCAGTCAGTGTGGTTACTTTAATTTTTTAAGCTCTCTGAAATCATGGCAGTAAATATTTATTCTGCATGTTTGTTTTTATTAAATGAAAATTAGGTTTGCCATTCAGTCTTATGATTCCAGCACATGTGGCTTCAGGACAGACACCAGCTAACATTAGGCTCACCATGAAATAGTGGCAGCTGGCAGCAGCATCAAACTCATGTTTGGGTTTTTCCTCAATACACATATGCTTTGTGCTCAGACCAACAGGGAGGTGAGCGCCTTGGTTTAAAATAAATCCTCCCAGAAGAAAGAAATCCATCTGTCTGGGAAAAGTTAGAAAATATTTTGGCATTTATTTCTTTTCTTTTTAATGAATACAAACTCTAGTGAAGAAATATTCCTCTGTTTCCATTGGAAGGCAGTAACCAGCAAAAGTTAATGTACAGTATCGAGGAATGCTTGGTGCAGACGGACCAAGAGGATTCCCCACAGAGCATCTCTACTTACAGGAAAAAAGGTTGCTGCAGTTGGAAAAGACAGCCTGGTTATGAAGTTTTTTGCATTTAATTTCCCAATTATAAATAATCAATGTGATTTACAAAATAATTTACAGAAAATGATTGGATTCATCATTGCAATAAATTACTCGGTATAATGCCACCAGCTCTGAGATGATACAATACTTCTGATGCCAGCAGCGCAGGGCGAGGTGGTTTGTTTTTGCATTGGTGATCGAGGGACAGATCTGCAGCTCCTCTGGCTGGGCTCAGATCTACCCTGGGGACCTCTCCAGGCCCCTCAGCAGCTCTGATCCCATCAGCTTCAGCTTCCCACAGGGCCAGAACCCCAGGAACAAGGTCTGTGCATGGTTAGAGCTGCTGTTGCCCCAGTGCAAAACCAGAATTATTTTCCTTCTTGCTGGATTTTGCAGAGCACAGATGCCGTGCATCTGCTGTCGGTCTCCTCTGATGAAAAGCACTCGTTCCAGGTTTTCTTGGCACCTCTGCTGTGGTGCTGCCAGAAATGAATCTGAGGGGAAGCCTGAAGCTGCTCTGCGTGCTCCAGCCCTGCCAGTGCCTGCAGAAGCAACGGGAAGGCTTCTTGCCTGATTTCAGCTGTAAATCAAAGGTCAGGTCTGTGTGGCTGCAGCCCTGGCAGGCCTCAGAGGAAAGCAGTAGGCAGGCAGAGGGGGACCTGGGGCTGGGGCAGGGAGGAGCAGTGCAGCGGGTGCAGACCCCAGGGTCTTGCCCTGACCTCTGTTGATGGCTGCAGGACTCACAGCTCTGTTGTGAGGTTCCTGCTCCTAAAATCCAATTAGGTCTGGAGGAGCTATAATGAATTCTTATCGTGTTATGAAGCCCTATAAATCTGTTATCAGCCACTCACTCTAAGCAGAGGGAGTGGCACTGAACTGGACACGTAACCCAGCATTAAAGCTGGGTCTGAACTGAACTCCTGGGTCACAACACTGCTGGCATTTAGGCAGCCCAGGACCATCTGTGAGGCCCAGGCTCTTCTCACCCTCACACACCTCTCCCTTCACACCTCCTGCCCCTGCCTGCTTCTGACACAGCACCCCCTGGTCCTCTGGCTGCTCAGAAGCAGCACTGCCCACAGCTTGTGCAGTGGTGACCCCATCCCATTCGGTGAAATCTCCTGAATCCCACAGGCTCCAGCTTCCCTCTCTGGGCAGTGAGGAGGCAGCAGTGCAAGGGAAGGGTTTGGCAGTGGCTGCCTCTGAGGCCTGTGGTGGGAGAGCAGCCAAGGCAAGGAAATAGAAAAACCCCTCCAAAGGTAGAAGGATCCAAACAGTGGAGAATCTTGGTGGGCCAGACTTTGCCCCTGTGAGACCTGGCTGTGGGTTTGGTTTGCTGGAGGGCGACCAGGGAAAGACCTGGGACAAGCTGAGGCTGAGGAGCAGTTCTGACAGTGCTGCTGGGGCAAACCCAGTGTGCTTCAATGCAGCAATGCTCCTGGGGCAGCTCTGACCTCTGTGAAGCTTGGCTACACCGGGGGCTGCCTGGGGAACTGGCACAGCTGTGGGATGAAGCCTTCCTTTCACACAGTGTGACCTCCTGGTTTGGAGAATCACTTGTTCACAGGGTCTGGTGTACGCTGAACGGACGCTGAGAGGTAGCAATGGGGGAACAGCCAGTTGCAGTGTCCCCAGCCAGTCACTGCAACCTCCTGATGGAGGGAGGCAGCAATCTGGCCTTTCTTAAAAGGAACATGGGTTTTGGTAAGGCTTCAACCTTAGTTCTGTGACTCGAGGCTCTCTGTGGCACTTGCTGTCCGTAGCTGCAGGAAGACCACTCCTGGTAGTGGTGGGCCAGTCCGATAAGCAAGTCCGTGTGTTCGTGCCCGAGGAGCTCTGGATGGCTTCTTTTTTCACAGTGACAGAGTCAGCTCAGGCTTTTCTCCCACATGATCTTCTGAATGAGGCCAGCTGCTCTGCAGACTGCTAGATGACCTCCTGCTTTGTGATGGCGGGCTGTGGGATGGAGGTGGGCTGTTTTGCCACGGTTGCAATGGCTCCGGGCAGCAGCTTGTACTGCTCTGGCCCTGAGCCTGCAGGCGGAGATGGCTGAGGAGTTTCTGGAGTAGCTACAGACAGAGAAGAACAATTAGAAGAGAGTCACACAGACCTGATGGCACCAGGGTCTATTTTCTATCTGTGTGAGGCTCAGGTGTAAGCAAGACAGAGGCTCTGTAGCTAAACCATAGCTCCTAATGGCTTGCATGTTGGCTGCATGGCAGTCCTGACTTGCAGGTCCTGGAAGAGCCACAGTAACGAGCAGTGGATGAGGGGAGCTACTGGCCTTTTCACCTGCACTGGCCACATTTCTTTGGTCATCTCAGCCCAAATTCCCATGTGGTACCCCTGACCCAGATTCTCCTGTGTTGGAGTGAGCTGTGTTTGAGCCATTCAGGGGAAGGGAGGCCTTTCCTCTGATTTCATTAGGCACTGGATGGGATCATTCATTCCCTAAATTTAAGGGCTATATAAAAGTCTGCCAGGGAACATCTTGTTGAGTCAGTCTAGCCTGATCTAATCTAACCCACTTTTGTTTGTCTTTCCCTCCTTTCTGCATAGGAATTTCTCACATGCTTTTTATCAGAGACTCTGTCTTGCATTGAAACTTCCTTGCAAGGTACAAACTGCCTCCACACACACTGGAAAGCTCTGTTTCTCCTGGGAGCTCCCATCTCCCTGGTGATACTCACACATCTGCCCATTGTGCATCTGAGGAGGCATTGTGTTGGCCACAATGACATTTGTTCCCAGGTTCTCCTGGATCAGATGAGGGTGCAGGGGGTGGTGAGCATGCGGCGTTTCACTCGATGAACCTAAAAATATGCACATCACTTTAGCTGCCACAGCAGCAGACAGAGGCAGCTCAAATGAGCAGAGACACTCTTTCAAGCTGATCTTTCAGACCATTTTGTGTTGATGACTCCCTTCTGACAGAGGAGGACTCGTGAAACAGCTGGCTGGTAGGAGTTTGGGGGTTGCACAGTAGAGCATCTCTTTAGGTGAATAGAAATGGGGTACTCTTATCACTGCAAATCAAGGGCTGACCTGCATGTGGGCTGAGTCTCCACCATTTTCAAGTGGGGAATGATGGCCATGGGGTTCCCAAGGGCATGGTGATCAGGGAGCACTGGGAGTCCTCTTGCAGGACCCTCATGTACTCACCTCCCAGCAGCATCTCCTGCAACAGGTTGTCGATCTTAGCCATGCCAAAGAGCTTGACAAACTGAATCTGCTCTATCATCTGCCAGGTGATGCTCTGCAGCACAGGCAGCAGCAGCAGCAGCTCCCCGAAGCGGCCCCGTGAGTCGTACTGCCGGTCGTTGATGTAGTCCTCCAGGCTGACCTGCACCTGGTACCGCATCCGCTTGATCTTGGAAGGGTCGCTCAGTCCTTTGGCATCTGAAACAACACAGCAAAACCATCCAGGCTGCTTCCTAGCAACTGTCCTTCAGCAATGGCATGAACTCTGGTGAGCTGTATCTGGTTCTCTGCTGTCTGTGGCAGCAGATGTTTTTTCTCTTAGGCTGACTTCACCCCTCCCTTTAAGAACAGTTTGGCCCTGAGAGAGCAGGCAGCGTTTCCACAACTCATGGTTGGTAATAGTTGGTGTAACAGAGTGGTTCCCTGTGCTGGTGACCTTTGCCGCAAACTGGAGCATACCTGGGTCGAAGAAGATGATGGCTTTCAAGCAGGCATATTCATTGTCATCAATCTGCAGCTCCTGGAAGGGGAGCACCAGCTCGTCCAGGATGCGGATGGCCACGCGGCTCACCTCCACCAGCTCGGGGCAGTTCCGTGGGATGATGTGGTCATTTCCTTTGGACAAGCAGCACAGAAATCATCACCTTGGCGTTGCCCAAGACTTCGTAAGAGTGGCAAGGAGTTCAAAACCCAGGTAACTAATGTTGACATTAATTTTGAGGCGGAGGCCTTAAGAAGCTCCTGTCTGCCCCTTCCCTAGCGTGGCCCACCAGAAATGCTGCTCTGTGTTCCCAGAGCAGCCTCCTGGGAGTCACTGAAGCAAACAGAAGCAAGGAGGACTGAGGAGCAAGAGCTGCTTTCTCAGCCACAGCACAGCCTGCTCACAGTGACTTGAGGGAATGATGTGGATGTTTGCTGTCCCCACACCTTTGTCACAGCAGTGCGTCATGGCATTGATGTGAATGTGAGCCAGGCCTAGCTACACCCAAAGGTTGTGCTTGGCTCCCTAAAATGGAGAAGCGCTCAAGCCACCACCCTGCTAAAAGGATGCCCACAAATACTGAGCCACCCACTCCCTTAGCCCAGCAGGAAAGCTTCAGCAGCAGTTGTTGGGGAGCAGAAGTGCACTCTTTACCTAGCAGCAAGACATCCTTGAACACCATGGACCTCTTGGCAACTCCCAGTAACAGATGTTCACCTGCATGTGCTCGCAGCAGTGCCACCTGTAAGGGAAGGGACAAGTTACTAGGGTGATGCAGAGACAGATGCAAGGCTGAGCTGCATTCAGTGGCCCAGGATCGGAGGGACAGGAATTATTCTTCCCAAAGCCCCTCTGTGAGGGGAGATGATGCTTTTGCTTTCTCACACAGGACCAAGGAAGATGGTTACTGTATGTCTGGGCAGTGCCCACATCCCACTGAAATTCCACCCCGGAGACCCATGTCCGCTGGCTGCAGGGGTCACCCTTTGGTCACTTGCTCCCTCCACAGCAATGGGCGTTGGGGCCAGGGAAGCCAAGGGGATGTTTTTCTGCCCTGGTGTTAATGATTGAAGTGTCTCTTTTTACACCCTCCATTGGCTCCTGAGAATGTTCTGAATCTTTTGCCCTCCTTCAGTTAAAAATTTCAGAGATTCAGGCAGAAACAGAAGTTAACTATTGGACAGCCTGACACTGAGGCCTCTTAATATCCAGCCAGGATCCTCTGCTGAAGAAAACAATCATTAAACATTAAAGGAGAGATTCTGAAAAGTGTGTTATCTCTCAGCATCTGACAAAGCCAAGCAAAGCCCTACCCTACCAGAAACGTCAGGAGAGTGTGTCACCGGTGGAAGAAAGCACTGATTAGGAAAGATGCTGATGTCTGAGAGAGGGCTTGTTTTTTTTCAGAGGGTGTAAAAGAGTTATGCAAAATAAACAGAGTGGAGGTCCCTGCAAAAAGACTCTGCACACATGGTGCTGGGGAACCTTTATCTGTATGCCAAAATCTAGCCTCTCTCTATCGCTATCCAAACATGGGTGGATGTGTTCCCTGAGCTGCCCATAATGAGCAGAGCTGCACAAAACTGAGCTTCCCCATCTGCTGAAAGTTTGAGAAGGTTGAAAAGAGTGCAAGTCCCAAGGGGGAACAAAGCCCTCATGTATACAAATTCAAGAAAAGCTCAGGTTGGAAACGCTATTTTTGTTTCCATAAAATTTGCTTTTTTGGAGCAGGGTTAATGTAAATTACTTCAACTAGGCAAAAACATCTTAACTGATATTTGTTCTTTCAGCGATCAACCTGAGATGCATCATTCCATTGTCAGCTGGGGTAAATATAAAAGTTGTAACACATCAGAGTAGAACTTTAACGATAAATATAGAAGTTGTAACACAACAAAGTAGAACTTTAACTTTGAAATGAAATGGCTTTGCCCCGTCAAACCCAGTACTTTGACATTTTGGTGCAGAGGAAAAATGAGTTGGGTGTGACCTTCCCTATGAAAATGTTGGCAGAGATGATTCATTCTCAGGCAGCATTTTAACAGCAGTGTAACAGCGTTTCCCAACATTAAATGTTCCCACCGGACATGTCTTGACTGGCTCTCATGCCCCTTGGGCAACTGGCTTGTGTGTTTTTGTTCATTCCTGCTCCCTGGCATTTCTGTCCTTCCTGTGCTCCCCTGGGTGTCTGCTGTCTCTGTTCTCACGCTGTGTCCCTCGAAAGCACGGATGTCATTAACTGATCGTTTTGATGCAGCACAGTCTTTCCTCTTAAGCCCTTTGGGACAGATCGGGAACTGCTTGTCACAGGGGAGCTGCTCATGACAGACCTCTTTCAGCTGTGGAGTGTGCTGGGAGCGGCCTCTCCCCCATGGGAAGGCAGGGGTCAGACAGTCTCTTCTTCAGGTTTTGATTTTACAATTGTGAGGCCGTCAAACTTTCTTCTTTTGAAGAATCTGACAGCCCCACAATTGTAAAATGAGCTCATGTGGAAATTGCTGTAGTTTGCAGAGCTGTTAACTGGGTTTACTGCCTCTGTTCCAAATGGCAGGAGGATGCAAGGGGTTATGGAGAACTGCCCCAGGCCTCCACTAGGCTGCTGCCTGTTTGCTGTGTAAATGTCATTTGCCGTTGGAGTCCATTTTGTTTTTCATAATTCTTGAGTTATATTTGCCTTAGGAGTTTAGCAGACTAACTATTGTTTTAAACAATTTAACACTTTCACAAAATAGAAAAGAAAAAAAAGGAAGTAACTGAGCTGTAAAAAGTCATTGGATTCCCTAGAGCTCTGGGCTGCTGGATGATTATTGAAAATCACAATTTAGGGTCTTTTGACCAGTGGGATGCTCTCACTTTCTGAAATAGGACTGGATACTAATCTAGGCTGAGCTTTTGACTGCACAGTGGTTAGATTGGGAATACCTTCCTACGTGTGACAGGAGCCTGCTTCCAGAAGTGATGTCCCTTCCCATCAGAGCCTCCCCATCACCCTCACACACTGTTCAGGCCAGGGCACACACCATGTCCTGTAACATCTGCTGCAGACCTCTGAAATGTAGGCTTAGCAGCCTTGTATTGCTTCGAGGCTGCCTGAGGCCTTGCAGTGTTGCTTTATAGAGGAATTCAAACCCACGGTGCTTACCCTGGTTAGGAAATCAGCAAATGTCAGTTATTTGTGTTAAATGCAAATATATCCCTTCTTATTAACTCTGAAGAGAGATTTTCTTATTGCCTTGGGAGCAAAATAGTGTTCAGTTTCAGTAATTTCACAGTAAGAGAATGGATAGAAGTGTGTCCCCTGGCAAGAAACAGAAAGAAAGCTAGACAGGTAGATTTGTTTTTAAGTCTTGAGCAGACCATAGGCAAGAATTCCTACTAAGTGTGCTTACCCCAATCATTTGTATAGCACTTCAGGTTTTCAAAGTGCTGCACAAGCACTTTTAATAAATAGTTGAGTGGTAGATCCATACCAAATGCACACCTGATTGTGTACCTAATTTGAGCTCGCTGTTATCACAACTGTGCTCATCGACTGATTATCTGCATGGCAAGTGGCCTGTGCTGGCATTGTATGTATGCTGCTCCCAATCCGCCCGGCGGCTGTGATAGTGGAGCGAACAATGCTCATTTTCTTTGAAGGTCTCAGCCCTTGTTTTGCTCCCTGCTGCCATGGCCAGGGCAGAGCGGGGCAGGGGGACGGGGCTCACCTGGTCATCCAGGGGCAGCTCGCAGAAGGCGGGGATGTACTTGGCCCACTCCACCAGCACCAGCAGCTGCTGCTTCATGGACTCGCACACGTCGGCG
Source organism: Penelope pileata (assembly GCA_013396635.1). Taxonomy (NCBI): domain Eukaryota; kingdom Metazoa; phylum Chordata; class Aves; order Galliformes; family Cracidae; genus Penelope; species Penelope pileata. Next base: position 969,403 of record WBMW01002889.1, on the reverse strand, counting down.
ATGTTGGCGATCTTCTTCCCTCGGATGTCTCCGTTGATCACAGGGACTGTGGATGATATCTGGAAAGAGAGAAAAGATCCCTCAGCTTTCAAAGCTGCAGCAGGAGCATGGACAGGAAAATCCCAGGCCTGGGAAGGTCTGGGGTTGTGTTTTCATGCAGATCCCAGCAGTGAGATTATTACTTTTTTGCATGGAGAGTTATTTGTGATTGCAGAGGCAAATGGGGACATCTAACACACTAAGGACAAGCCTGACTACTCTGCAAGTACCATCACACCTAGAAGGAACATCTCCTCCAACCCAGGCACCCAGCTTCCTGCCCAGTTCTCATGCATAGCTGCTCACCCAGCTCATCTGAAAATTTGCCCTTAGTCACTACTTTATCCTCATGCTTCTGTAAGCAATTAACTCAACCTCGTCACTGCCCTCTGCCTGCCCTCTCTGCTCATGTACTACATCAGCTCTTCCTGTCCTGTTCCTGCCAGTGTTTTCAGCTCGGACCCTGCCAGCCTCCTCAAGGAAATGGAGTTCAAATGCCACCTGTGTTTTTTTTTCAGGTTGCGTTACCTGGAAGCTCTCCAGCTGTAGAGCTATTATTGAATAAATAAGATTGTAAAAATCTCACCATGTATTACACTAATCAGAGAGCCCCGGAAGGCTTAGCAAATAAATAAAACCCTCTGAGTGAGTGACCCAAGATCTTGGAGAAAACAGCTCCTCAGCAGTGTCTTGTTCTAATTAGCTAGGCACGTAAGAGTTACCAGTTAGCATGCTGGAGCCTGCCTTGTTTAACGGATCTGTCTGTGCTCTGTGGGAGAGCAACAGCTCCCCTGGGTTTCTCAATGGCTGCAGTTTTATCAGCAGACCCTGCTTGAGCCCTGCATATGTCACTGCAGGCTCAGAGCCCCAGAAATGCCCTTCCCTTGTGGGGCTGGTGACTCAAGGCACCATTATCTCACCTCTCCGGAAGCAGCACCAATATTATTTTTAGAGTGTGTATAAATACATTAGGACCTGTGTAGGACAAAGTGAGACATAGGATGAGACTGGATATGCTGCTGCTGTCAAGGCTTGGCCTCTAGCCCTTCTGGCATATCCCTTCTTGAAGGAGGTGTCCCTACAGCCTGAGCCCAGCATGGAGCCCTGTGCTGGGGACAGTCTGCAGGGCAACACGAACACGAACTGCCAACTTCAGCTCGAACCTATCTTTGTTTTCACAAGCACAAGGGGTGCTGCTCTCCTCAGTTCCTCTGAAGGATGCCTGCTCCTGCCTCCAGCACAGCTCATTCTAATCACTCCTTCTCACAGCCCTCACCATGGCCTGTGTCCTCCCAGAGCTGATGTGACACGCTCTGTGCGTGATATCCAGATTCTTAAATAGTTGTCCTCTTTTCAGCAAACTCTAGGAAGTAAGTTTTGGCAGTATGTTTGTGGAAATGAGGAATTTCAAGCAAACACTGGAAAAAGAACATAAAGAGGAATGAAACTGATTCCTTGTGAAACTGTGCAGGAAGCCAGAAACCAGGAGTTCCTAACGGGCGCCGGGGAAGGGAGGCTGCTTATGTGAGGCCACAGCTCCTTGGATTGCAATGACTCTACCCGGTTTTCTTCCAGCAGGCTCCCCAGCCTTCATCAAAGCAGAATCATTGCCTACTATTACAGCACAGTTCCAGACCAAGGAGCATTAAAGGGCTGGTTTCAGGTAACAATTGCCCTTGAAAAACCAGTGTTGAGTTGGCAGATAAGCTGCTTAGAAAAGAGATGGTAATTTGAAGACTCAGCTATTAAATACTCAGCAGGCCCTACTGGCCAGATAGTGCCTGATGCTTCTGTACTTGCCAAGGAAGAAAGAAGAGGTACCTGTTGTGCCAGGACTTCTGCCTGCAGTAAGACGTTGATGGAGGGCAAGCTGCTGTCTTCATAACTTGATCTCCGGGTGCTAATTCGGTCCCGTTCGTTTTGTACAGCTGCAAGAGAGGATGTTGGCACAGCTGCAGGTTGTTCATGGAAATGCACAGCAAAAACTATCATAGTCTTTCAGCATTCGCTTTCACAGGGCTTTGGACCACTTCCTGAGCTGCAGTTTCCCAGCTTCCCTGCCTGGCAGGGCAAAGGTACAGCTGTGTCTGCTTTGTGACATGGTGCCTGCAGGAGCTGACTGCATTTTGTTGGGTTTTTTTGCACATTGGCTTTATCAGGCTTTGCTGGGACTCGGGTGTTTCAGAACCCCATCACTTGTTTCAGAACCTGCACAATTCAATGGAAGAGTTTCATTTCAAAGGATCTGTTTCTCAGTATTTTGATTTCAAGATATAGGATCAGTTTCTTAAGAGAATCTCTGAGAGTGTGGCTGTGCTCACGCATGCAGCCCAAAGCTTATGTGTGAAATGGAGCAGCCAAGCATCTGCACAGCTGTTATGTCTGTCTGTGTGACTGCTGGGAGCTGCATTTGGGAAGCTCTTGCACTGGATAGGTGCAGTTTGCTCAGCTACAATAGGGAAGGAAATGCAAAACAGCTCCTGTGCGTTTATGCAGAGCAACAGAGCGCTCTCATACCTTAATGTAAAGAGAGTCCCAAGCAGGTGTGACCCCAGCTTGCCACCTTTCTTGATCTGCTCTTGGGAGGGGCTTTGAGTCTGAGGGACAGCAGCAGGAATGCTGAGGAGGAGAATTTGCCTCTCCCTGCCACGGGGCTGTGGGCTGGCCAAAACTCACTACGGCCGAGCCAGTCACTCAAAGCCATCTGCTCAAATAAGGTATTGATTGATGGCAGGGGAAACAGAACAGTCTCTGCCTTAGGCCGGCGGCTCTCTGGATTGATACGTTCTCCATGTATAAATCTGCCTGATAAAAAGCAATAATGAGGCTGGGCCAGAAGCAAAGCCCTGCAGTCAGCGGCTGTAAATAGGAGCTCTCAAGGTTATGCTGCTTGTTATCAGTAGCAGGCCCCCGAGTTCAGTCACGCCATGATGTTTTCCAAATGTTTGCTCAGTATTAGCTGGTCATGCACCTAATGTAACTTCTATTGAATATTAACAGACAGCAGCAAGGCTCTGGGCATGGGATGAGCGGGCTCTGTGGGGAGAGGATTCCTGTGTTCTACAGGAAAGTCAAGCCCAGTTCCTTGCATACTTCATCTGCTGTAATAGGGGAAAAGTGGTCCTGCTCAGAGGCCTTCCCACAGACCAGTGCTCCTGGGGCAGGTCCTTTGTCCCCCTCCAGCAGGGCCACTGGCACCCCAGGTGTCCCTGCTGCTCTGAGTGCTGCTGAGAGCTGAATGGGGATCAATGGGGTGAATTCTGTTCCACCGTGTCTGGGTGGTGGAGACCTGGAAGACTGCAGAGATGTGGGGAGGTTTGTGGGGCCACCTGGGCCATGCAGGCAGGTGGATATCTGTACTCATTTTATGTAGAGTTGTAATTGAAATGCTCCACCTTGCCCTGCGTCCTTTCTGCTGGGACTGATGTATCAGGCACAACTCAGCTCTCTACAGAGGGCCAACAAGAACCTGTATCCACATGAGGAAGCAAAGGGGCAAAGTGGTTGTTGCACCCTTTGCTGGAGTCACCTGCCCAGACACGAATTTGATGGTGGTTGAAGGCACTGGCACTTACAGCAATTTTCCTCAAGTGTATCCAAATTGCCCAGGCCTTCTCGGAGGTTTGTGTGTCTCAGTGATGCTGAGAAGCGTTCCCAGGTTGCTTGGATGTGGGACCAGGGAGCTGAAGAGCTGCAGGTGCGACTTGTACACACAGGCAGGGGCAGTTCTGGGACACAGGCATGGCCCTGTGGCTCTCTCCTGGCTTTGTCTTTGCTGGCCCCTCAGAAGGGCCTCTAGAACTGAATCTGGGAGCACAAAGGTCCCCCCATGCTTTGCTGGGAAGCTTAACCAACCGCTGGGGTGATGGCTGTGTGTATGGCTGGGAGTGGGCAAGTTGGGCCTGCACAGGGCTCAGGGTGAGAGCCAACACCCCCCCTGCCCGGCCAGGATGGAGGGCTGGGTCTGTGCTGAAGGAGCCCCTCAGGTGTACGGCAGTGTGGTCACTGCTGAGGGCAGGACGGGGAAGGACCGCCGGGACCCACCTTCCTTCTTCATCCCTGCTCGGAAGCACTTCTTAAGCCTGCAGTATCGACACTGGTTTCTTTTGTCTTTGTCTACCACACATTGCCTGTTAAACCTGGGAAGAAACAGAGGTGTGAGGAGCAGCAAGACTGAACCTGTCACAGAAACAAGGTGACAGGGCAAGGCAGAGCCCCAGGCTCCAAGATACGCCTGGAGCACAGCAGGACAGAGCTGACAGCTGCCTGCAGGAGCTCAGGCTGCTGGTCTGACACAGCAGACACTAGCATGGGATGCTCAAATGGAGCAGTGACCCCAGTGAAGTTACAAGTGTGAGCCAGGAGGGTCAGAGCCACCTTGGTAACCTCTGTGGTAAGCTAGGATCCATTTAGAAGGGAGGAAGAATGCATTTATTCTGGGAAATTTAAAAAAGGGGTAGAAGTGGGCTTAAGTCCCCACATTTCTCCAAGGCTGTGTTGGATCCAGGAGGTTGCTGCTGGCCTCTGGACAGCATCTGGCACACAGACAGCTCTGAGTCACCCGTGCTTCAGAGAGGAGATGGCAAGCAACCAGCTCCTTCCCTACCCACTGGTATCACCACATTGATCGCGCATGACAGTGCATACGCTGATCTCCTGTGTGTGGTTGGTGCATGCAGTGCAAGCCTGGTAGCCATTTGCAGCATGAATTTCACTTGTAAATGTGCTCTAATTTGCTGCTGATTGATCCAACTTGCAAAGGAAGGACAAAGGCATACAGATCTGGGAAAGGGCTCCCAGCCGTGCAGCATTCTGTAGCTCGTTTGTGGCGTGCTTTTGAAAGCTCCTAGCTAAGAGTTGCCCAAATGGATGCCTGAAAGCAGCTCTTTAAGCATTTGTGTAGCACTAACATAAAAGGTCTGTGTCAGGAGAACTGAGCACCGTGGCCTTTCCCACTGGAGTAGTGGGGAGGGGGCTCCCTGGGCAGCCTGCCCAAATAGCCCTGGGGTGTAAGCAGCCTTGTGCTTCACGTGCACTGCTAAATCTGGGGCTTCTTTCTGACACTCAGATTGTAGAGTCACCTTGCTGCTCACACTCTGCAAGTGGCTGTCAGGGCATCAGGAGTGAATCACACAAAAAGCTGGAGTGATTCAGACACTCTGAGCTGAGGACTCCTCAGTTTCCACCACGAGTCTCCCAGTCTGGGCTGCTCAGAGCAGTGAGCACCAAGTCACAGCTGCTGGCAGCACAGGAGAGCCGTGGGCCTTCTGCCAGCAGCACAGGGTGCAGCACATGAGTGGCATGAGCAGCGTGCGTGTCTCATCCTGTCACGGGACACACAGAGATGGGCACACTGTGTTACCCAACATGTTGCCAGAGCAGTGTCAGAGTGAGAGCTGCTCTGTGCCTCTGGCCCTTCCCAGCCAGGGGATGAGGTCATGGAAGACGATGGAGGATGCAGGGAGGATGAAGAGGATGAAGGAGCATGCTGCCGTGCTCTGAGAGCTTTGCTGTACAGCTGCTGGGGACTGTTTTGTCCCCTTCTGTCCTTACCTGCAGGAGTACATGTGGTTCTTCCGGACACTCCTCCTGAAGAAGCCTTTGCAGCCATCACAGCTGGAGGCCCCGTAGTGCTTCCCCGTGGCGCGGTCCCCGCAGATGGCACACAGTGCGCTCACCCCGATGCTGTTGGAAGTGTTGAGGTTGGCTGCTTCTGATGGAGATGTGTCTGCTTGGGGAAGGACACAGGAAGAACACAGTGAGACAGCGAATATCTCCTAACTCCTTTCCCAGTGAGAGACTTGATTTTCCAAGGAACCAGGTGGCTGCAGTGATTCATTAGGAATGATGGGTGCTCCAGGTGTTCTAAGTCAGTGCAGTTTGAGTGTGCTGAAGCTGCTGGTGTGCCAGGGTGAGACAGCTCTTCCCAAGGGCCTGACTCCAGCAATGCCTTCAGGCTACACGGAAACCCATTTGCAGCTGTCACAAAGCACAGCCAAAATTCCTGGGGGATTTACAGATGCTTTGTGCCTCTGCAGCACGGCCAGAATGAGCTGGTGCAGTTAAAGCTGAGGCTGTACAGCTCGGGGTGAGCTGCTGGTTTATTAGCGAGGTGTTTGTGTTGTAGACCTGAAAGAGGCTCCAGGTGAAGGAGGCTTTCAGGGCCCAACAAATGCAGATGGCTTCAGCTGGAAAATGCATGGGCTACCCATGCAAGGAAGGACTGATCGAGCCAGCCTAGAAAGAAGGGGTGACACTATAACTGGAGGGGGCTGTATGCTGGGTATCATCCAGAGTGTGGGATGAGATGCATCCTACAGTCCTTACCAGCTGTAAGGGGACTGGTGCTTGTAGGGTGTTTTTGAGAGAGTGGGGAATTGCAGCATTCTCTGTAGGAAAGAACACCTGAAAGGCTCAAAACCATGGAAGCTCTGCACTAAAACCCCTCTAGCAAGCCAAACAAACCTCAAGGCTGAAGGGATCAGCTCGTTATTCAGTTGATCTAATTGTTCCCTCCCAAGCACATTTTCTTGTATCAGCATGGGCGCATTCCCCTGCCTCAGTGGAAATCCCACTTGCAAATGATATCTAGGATCTACAAAGCCATAGAAACCTTCTGAGACTTTAATACCTGAGTACATCGATCCCAACAGCCCTGTCAAAGGCCAGCAGTGGAGACCAGCAGGCCAACAGGGGCTCTGAGCATGACAGAGGCACTACGAGAACCATCTCTGGCACCACTCACGGCCCAGCCTGCATCCCTAACACAGAGGTGGGCACTGCACAACAAATGGGGCTCCCAGAGGACGTTCAGTGTCCACTTCTGGAGGCCTGGCAGTCACTCTGGGGGGTGAGGGCTGACCTCCCCAGGTGTGTGGGGAACAGCTCTGCGCTCCTGATCTCCCCTCTCTCATTCTTCCTCCCTGTATCCCCCCTGGGTTTGGCAGGGACACAGTAAATGCTTCTTCCTGGAGGGTCACAGCTGCTGCTGCTTGGTACCCATCAGAAAGGGGCTGCACGGGTCTGGCTGCTATAAAAGGGCTGGTCCCAGGGTGGGGCTGTCTCTGCTAGCTGGAGCCTGGGTGCTGGAGGGAGGCTAAGGTAGTATACGTGGGGTAGGGCTTCAGTGTTAGCTTTATTTAGCAGGGAAGGACTGTTGTAGGCTCTGCAGCAGGAGGTACACGGCCCCTTGCTGCAGATGCGTGGGCACAAGTGACCTGACATGGATGCTGTGATCCCAGTGGTGAGCTCATACAGGGCACCTCCCCTGGCTCTGGCAGCAGCTTCTATTTCCCTGCCTGCTTTCTAATTCCTCACATCCCTCCTCTGTTGCTCTCCTGAGTCACAGTTTGCTCTCCCTGGGCTGGCACACCCCGTTGTACTGCAGGGCTGAGGAGCTGTGTTCCTGTGCCTGGGCCCACCTGTCCTTTGCTCCTGCAAGGCAGAGTGAGCAGCCTGCTTCCCAAATCCTCCCTCTGAGTGCATCCTTAGGGCTCAGCTGGTTTAAGGTTGTTCTAGAAAGACAGATTTTTCAGTTTTATCTAAACACAGAACTTGCAACGGAGAGGAAATAAGAGCCAACCACCTATGGTCGCAGTGTCTGCCTGTGACAGCCCAGGTAAATCCCTCTTAGCAGTGTATCATGCTGTAAACACGTGAATATGTAACAGAAGAAACTGGCATCATTGCCAAAGAAATTACACTGTCTTGGTCTAATAGCTGACCAAAAATGGAATTATTGCTTAATGGATAACTTTCCAATTAAGCTTATCTTTATAGTGTCAGCCCTACGTAGGGCTTCTGATGGCTGCCGTGAATTGAGTTCAATGGCCGTTCTTTTGGAGTTATAGTAAATGGAGGAAAAATATAATCAGAATTAGTTTGTGACCTCAGAGCTGTGACTTGAGGTCCCCAGGCTGGTGTGAGCACCGAGTGCTGTTGTACTGGGGCACTGGTGAGCTCAATGGGGCTGAGCAGCTTTGGGCTGGAGCTGGGGGCTTCATGGAGCAGGAGCTGTGCAGGACCTGCCCCTTGCCAGGGGCTGGGCACACAGAGTGGAATGAGTGCCTTGAAACCCAGCTGACTCATCTGCAGGGTGCACTGTGCCTGAGCTAGTCCTGTAACATCCCAGCACCTTGTGGAGCCCTGGTCACAGCCCCCAGGCCGGGCAAGCTCCCTCCAGGCACAGAAACCTCCGTGTGCCAGCTGGGAGCGGAGCAAAGCCTTGCCTTGTCCTGGAGCTCCTGCTGGTCACTGTCAGAGCCTGAGGGGCTGCTGTTGGCTGGGCAGAGCCCTGGCAGGGGAACGGGCAGCTTTGGCTCTGTGGGGAATGGAACTGCAGCCCAGGGAAGATCGTGCCACTGGCACAGCCCTGCAGGAAAGCAGGGACAGGGCAAGAGGGATGGAAAAGGGCCTGGGGAGCCACTTTCTGCAGCATGCTCAGCTTAGTCATTAACTGTGTATTTAGAGAGACTTTAGGGGTCTTGGAGAGGAATCCATTATTGCTGAGCGTTTAATGAACAGGAATCCCTGGTCCCCAGGTGGGTGGGCTGGTACTGCAAATCCCAGTGGGTTAAGTGCGATCCTGCCCTGCTGAGGGGATGGAGAGGCTCGTATCCCCCCTGCCCAGGGCTGCTGGACCCCCTCCAGCTGGGCCTGAGCCCCAGCCCTGTGCTCCCACCCCATAGAGCAGCACTGCAGGGCTGTGGCCTTGGGGCAGCCTCGGGACAGCCCTGGGGCAGCACCTTGAGTGGCTGTTTGTGATGATTCCCCCCTTGCCAGGCACTCAGCAGCGTTCTGAGTGGGGAGGACCTAGCTACAGCTGTTCCCACAGGGATGGGGCTGGATTTCTGCCCCAGAGCCGTGGTCTCTGCAGGCTTCCTGGTGAGCCATAGACAGTGTTTTTTTTTGTCAGGTTTTGGTTATTTTTCCTTTCTGGGTGGGCCTGGGAGCAGTGAGAGCTGTCTGCCCTCACTTGGGCCCTGGGCCATAGCTGAATGCTGGTGAGGGCCATGAATCCCACCGGGCTCCTGGCACGCACCCATCCCCGAGGTATCCAGGCACTGTCCCACCCAGCACTGCTCTCTCACCTCGGTTTCTCTCCAGAGGCAGCAGGACCCCCTGCAACCCTCCCCCCATGCCCTGAGCCCTCCCAAAACCACTCAGCGGCCACGTCCTCCTGCACCCCGGCTCGTCCAAGGGGACTTACCGCTGCCCATGGCCAGCACCTGCATGTTCTCAAACTCCAGGGTGGTGTACGCCGGGTCCAGCGCTGCGCTATAATCGGCCATCTCCATGTCTATCAGGGCTTTGGAAAGGCGCATTATCATCGGCAAACACGGGCCAGATCGTGCCGATTCCCTTGTCCGAGGCTATTGGCCCCAACGCCTCTCTCTGCCTTCGCTGCGTCCCCTATCTGTTGTCTTTTATTTCAAATATTTCTCTGAAAGGATTTGCTGAGCCTCAAGGCCTATACTCCCAGAGGGGTGGAGGCAGGAGGCAGGGGGTTAATCTTTAATCATCTCACCCACTGCTAACACTGCTGGGCACTTTTTTTTTTTTTTTTGGTGGAGCAGCAGTGATTCTTGTTGACTGTTTATTATTGAATCTCGAGGCTCTGTGCTGATCACAGCTCCCAGGCACACTCAGGGCTGCGGGAGAAGCACTCGCTGCCCAGGGAACACCTTTCTGGGGCTGTTGACCTTGGTGCTGGGCTGCTCTTGGTTTCATGTAGTGAGGAAACCTGGAAGGATCCTTGCCTGGGGAACAGGGCTGTGCCCCGTCCGATAGCAGTGTCCCGTCACTGCTATCCCCTCTTCACCCCCAATTTCCCCTTCTCGCTCCCTCCCTCCCTCCCACTGCTTTTCCTTTCTTCTCCCTTCCCTCCCAGGGAAGGTCAGCGCCTGCATTGCGATTTACACGTTGCTATGCAAAGTAACAACGTAGGACTCATTTTACTTCCCTATAAACCCAGTTTTACAGGGGCTGAATGCCCTATAAACAGGCCCTGCTGCTGAGCTGTGCCCAAACAACTTTTGGGGCGAGGGTTTGCCACAGGGCCAGGCACGCAATGGAGGGGATGCGAGGGGATGAGCGGGGCCAGCGTGGGCCCGGAGGGGTCGGCTGCGCTGCGCTGTCCTGGTGCTGGGTTCCCGGTGCCGGGCACACCTCGGCCTGGCTTTGCCCTCTTAAAAGTTTCATTGGGTGTTTTACAGCACAGCAGGGCTTTACTCTGCAGTGTGCTTTCTCCTTCTATAAATTCAGCCATGCAGAGCCCTCTGCTGTGTTACACCCTCACCTGCGGCCTGCTGGCATTGCCAGGGCCTGTGCCCTGCCCGCTGCCAACCCTGCAGCTCTCAGGCCCCCCGCTTGCTCCGGGCACGCCAGCCCTCTGCTTTGCAGGGCTGATAAGTTTCAGTGCAATTTGCACCACATACAAATGCAAGATTTAATTGATTGCCAAATGGCGTCGGCTGGGTTGCACAGGAAAACAAGCAATTAATGATTCAGCATCAGCTTGCTCCGCATTGGAAACATCCCCTTGATTTCACAATCGGCACCAGGTGACCGACTCCACATGCTGCCAATTTGGGCTCCAAGCTTGCTGGTATTTGTGCCTCTGGTGCAGCCCTGGCTCCCTGAGCCCTATCCTGGTGGCTGTGCTGTGACACCGAGGTCCCTGGCCCCCAGCGGTACGTGCCTTTGGGCAGCGGTGCAGGCACAGCACTGCTCATGTTCAGGAGCACAGGGGATTGCTGAAGCAGCCCTTGCCTCCCAAAAGCAGCACTGCCAAGCGGTGCTTTTACCTTGAGGCTACAGATCTGCAGGAGCAAAGCATAAAATAAAGGACAAGCCCTGATTTCTCACTCAGGGCTGGCGATAAGTAATCATTTTTTTGCAGAGAAAACTGCTCTGCACTCTGGAGACAGGCCAGCCCTGCTCTGCGCCCATGAGGTTGGTTGTTATTCCCTTTGGCAGCAACAGCCCTGAGCCAAAAAACTGTTTGATGTGCACCAGGGTGAAGGTGGCAAGGCAGAGCACGGCCCCACTGCGGCCTCGTTCCTGGGACCTCCGTCCCAGCCCTGCTGTGATCCCTTTGATTAGATAAATGCTACAGACACTAGGTCAAATATGTGCAGGATTTGCCACAGTGTCTGGTAAAATACCATAAAAGCGTGGCCCATTTTGCTCTGTTCAGCAAAACAACCCCTTTGCTTCAATAGCCTGCTGACAAAATAAGGCTGCAAAGGCAGGAAGGATTAGGAGGCCAGGAACAGAAGACAGGCAGTGTGTGCAGGAGGGGCGGATAAGGAGCAGGGAAGTTTGGAGGGCGTTTGGTGCTCACGAGGCAGGGGCGTGGAGCTTTCTGTCCGCGAGTTTGTGTGGGCTGTCATTTTCTTGCTACCGCTGTGCTCTGCCTATCGCTGGTGCTCCTCGCCAAACTCGTGTCTCAGCACCAGGGTGAAGGACACTGTGCACTTCCTTTGACCTGGGGATGGGCGCAGAGCACGGGGACACTGCCGGGAAATGGGTCTGCAGCAGGAGCCTGATGGGAAAACATCTGCCAGGCAGCCCTCGTCTCTGTCCCACGTCCCTGCATGGTGGCTTTTGGGGATGGCTTTCCAATGTCCTCATGGCCTATGGCAGTTAGTAGGACCACGATGTGCTGCAGCTGCTTTAGGATGGAGATGTTCTGACCCGAAGCTGGTTTGGTAGCTATTCAAACGCTCCTGTCCTCCAGAAGAGGTTTTTTAATTCAAGTTACAGACAGCTCTAAGCCTGTAGCCCGCCAATGACAACCTGCTCATCCACACTGGGCTCAGGGGAATTTCAGCTTTCGGGCTCTGTCCCCCTTTTCTGTATCCTCCAACTATGCCAAGAGGTGGCTGCAGAGGAGGCCCTTACAGCTCCAGGACCTGAAGCCTCCTGAGCTCAGTGATTATTTATTTTTTATCAGTTGGGCAATAAATCCTTCTGCCTTTTTCCACTCTAGCACCTCATGACACTAATTCCACTTTATCTGTAGATCTTTGGCAAGTGCACCCAAAGCAAAAGGGGATTCCCTGAAAATAAGATCTGTGCTTCTCAGTAAACAGGGACCAGGAATAGATTATTTAATAGAGCGTTGACGATAAAGATTCCATCAGCCTCCATGCTCGCTTGCTCTTTGTATCAGGAGAGTGAGCAGGTTTCTCTCACTGGGCTCCTCCTGCTCTTCTTGAGCAGAGTGTTGTGGGATCGAAGGACAATTTGGGGTGACAGGGATCTTGGGAGTCTCTATCCCAACCTCCTGCTCAAAGCAGGGCCTGCTCAGATCAGCATGAGCTGCTCAGGGCTTTATCCCTTCGGGTCTTGGGCATCTCCAAGGATGAAAATTGCACAGCCTTTCTGGGTATCCAGCAGCAGTGCTTGGCTGTCCTCATGATGAGTCGATTTCTCCTTATGAACCATTCCCATTTCAGTTTTTATGCCCTCCCACCATGCACTCGTTGTCCTGTATGAGCAGCATGGATGCTGCTCGGGCTGCAGCCCACGGCCTTCCCAGCCCTTGGGTTTCCCTGCTCCAGCTCTGCGCTCTCAGGACCCCCCTGGCAGAAATGCCAGTGCCCAGTGCCAGCAGGACAAACTCCTGGTGGGGCCATCACTGATCCTTGGCAGCTGCCACTCCTGCCATGTCACCGCACAACCGGAGCGGCTTTTCCTGGGGGTGCAGGGGAAGCAGCAATGGGCTGAGGTTCTGAAGTCTCCCCAGTCCAGAGAAGCTCTGAACAAGGCCAGGGCTTCGCAGCCACCCCTGGGCCGTGCTGTGGGATGGCACCAGAAAGCCCACAGCAGTTCCGCCAATCACGCTGGTGGGGAAGCACGGAGCCAAGGTACCAGACAAAGGAAACAGGAGTCCCAGGGCAGCGTCACCAGCATAGTCATCTCCACACATGCAAAGGTCCCTTTTGCTTTTTTTTTTTTCCCCTTTGAAATTTCAAATTCCAGTTTGTGGACAAAGTCCTGCCTATCTGAGAATATAGATCTCCGACCACTGACCAAACTCCACTCCAAGCAGTCCCGAGGGCTGCATTTCCCCTTGCCCACAGGTGCCTCTGCTCAGTTCCTGGGTCTGCCAGCATTGCACCGAAACTTTTGGACCAGAGCAGAGCACTCATTCTTGCTGAAAGCGGATTTTGTGCATTCCAACCTTAACTTCAGCAGCTTCCTTTTAAAGGCAGAATGGGAACGGCCATCTGTAACAACCAGGTAGGAGCCTTATCACCTGCAATTCGTTTGGGCAGCCATAGAAAATGAGAAGGTGAAACAAGGGCTTGCATTGTGCTTATACTAGCAATTTCAGCTCATCATTTAAATTAGGGAAGGGAAAAAATAGGCAGCTTCAGAAGGAGGGCACTCTAGGAGGCAAAGCCACTCCATATGGTTAACTGATAACTCCAATTTGCCTCTTCCCTCTCATCTTTTCTGATTCTCCTGATTAAGCTCAACTTATTCTCATGCTAATCATTTCTTGAGCTGTTTATTTTGCATTAAAAAATTAACAGAGAGCAGTTTACTGCATGACTTGTTCACACAGAAGTGCTACAGATTAGCAGGCAGGCTTTAAGCCTCTATGTGAGACTTTTGGGTCTAGCACCCGGTCTGCACAGCTCCAGGATGAGGGTATTTTCCTGTTTTTAAAGAACAGTTTTTTCTAAAGTCAATACGAATCCCCCTCCCTTCGTGCCTTAAGTATATTTGTTCTGTGGTTATTTCCAAATGGGAAAGATAAAGCCAAGGGCTTGTGTTTTGTCAGACTTTCTGTAAACAGGGATATTTAGGCCACACTGTCAAACCGCTCTGCCTTCTACCTCAGAGTGTCGTGACTTATGGAGCAGCGCTGTCGGTGTGTTAATCAGCAGCTCCAAGGAATTTGCAGGGGACTGCAGGTCAGTGCGGCTGAAACAAGCTCCCAGCTGAAGCAAAGGATCTTTAAGCTGCAGGCAATCATATGGCTGACACACAGATGGGTGTCTGTCCCCAAAATGTCCACAGCAGCAGAGAGAACTCTCCAGGAACACAGGTGGTTAAGCAGAAGCTGCTCAGGGTCTGTTTGCCAGCCCCATGCAGCACATCCCTGCACGCAAGCACTTTGTGGGGCATGGCTCACCGGGGACGTGGATCAGAAAGGTCCAACCCGGAGAGCCAAGAGGTGATCACAGCAACATGTCAGAGAGATACTCGTGCCCTGGGGAAGGTGCAGGCATTTCATCTCCCTGTTCAGTGACAAATTGCTCATGGTGGTTTATTTTCCCCAGTGCTGAAGTTGCTGTGGCTGGGACAGATGCTGGCTGGAGATCAGGACAGCACCGCTCTGGAGGATGGAGATGGCTTTGCCACAACCTCGGGATATTTCTCACCGGGACCAAAACTTTTGAAAGTAGCCAAACCAACCAGAACAACTCAAGCCATAGAATCGCTGCATAGTGAATCAGGCCATTTTTGGACATGTGGAATAAACACCTCAAAGGAGGGAGATGACTGTGCTTGAAATCCTCTCCAAAAGTCACGTGCATTTCAACCAAAGCTGGGATGGATGTTGGAGCTGGAGGCAATTAATGGAGCTAAAATAAATAGCTGCTATGAACATGGGGACAGGCAGAGCGTTTCAGCATATCCTGCTTTAGCGATAATGCTGTGCGTGCCTTTCATCCCCAGATCAGAAAGGGGTTTATTGTGCGGACTAACAAAGGCTCTGAACACTTGAGGAAGTAATTGTTGTTACTCTTGGGAGCTGTTGCTTTGCAAGGGCAGTAGAAACAAAGAAAGTTTGAGCTGCTTTCAGCATGGCAGCTGCACTCAGAAATGTCAGTGCATTTGCCTATCTGGTTTGTATTTGCAAGTGCTCTGGCCACATTGCAGCCCCTAAGAGCACTGTCTGTGAGTTGGTAGCCACAAGCGTGTGCTTGTGACTCTGAAAATCTGGCTGGTGTGTTTTTATGCAAAATCATGCAATGAGACCAAGCAAGGAAGAGGAACTGTTAATTTCATCTTATTCTATCACACCACAGTTTGCAACTTGGCCCAAGTTGCAGCTTCCACCGCTGATCCCTGTTGCCCCACCCAAATCCCTATAATCTGTGAGCACTGCATTAAATCCAAAACGCAACCGAACGGAAACCCAGAAGCTTTCCAGCAAGCCTCTCCTGCCTGTTTGGGAGGAAATCAAGGAAAGCTCTGGAGCAGCACTGCCGCGTGATGTTCCAGATCCACGGCGTGTTGGCAGATGCTCTGCTCGAATCCAGCAGTTTAAACCCCGATCTGTAGGGGACCAGAAGTCATGGGGAAGAAGCAGCACCAGAGAGAAAGCTGGCTGCCAGGTTTCCTGCAGGGCTTTGTGCTCAGCAGGGAGCAGTGAGCACCTACAGTCCTCCCTGCCTCGCAAGCTCCTGCATTTCATATGGCAGGGATCTGGCAGCACAGACCTGCAGAGAACTCATCCTACAGGTGAATATGATCCCTTTGGAACTGAAGAAATCTTACAGTTTCCCAGGAAAAAAATCTCTCTGCAGCTCATGATCTGGCAGATGACCGAGTCCGTCCGCTCAGCCCTGCCAGCTGCTTGCAGTGCTTTCAGGTTTCATTGGCCTGATACCTGATGTTCGTCGTATGCATGAAACGGCCCGGAGTCGCTCCAGCTGGTGGAGAAACAGGGTGAGGGAGGGGAACAGCCAAAATCAACAAAGGTTACTAAGCAAGTTTTACCTTTTTTTTAAAAAAATCTTTTTGCAAAGGTGGATTTCATCAGCACACTGTGCTTGCTGGAAGTGACCTCCAGGCACTGCTGGGGCTCTCGGGATCGGCCCTTGCTAGCCCTGAGGGAGGGCTCGTGAAAGCAGGGCAAACAGCTGCAGAGCTGCTCTGGGTTTGAGGGGACAGCTGCGAGCATCAGCAGTGGAGGTCTGACCCCATGTCCTGATAGGATGAGAAGTCCCTAGGGCTCCTCGGGGGTGAGAAGCATCTTTCTGAATCCAATGGACCTGGGTGCTGGAGCTGCCTTTGTGCCCTGAGCTGGTGGGCAAATTCAGCCCTGGCCAGGGAGCTGAACTTTGGGGGAACAGCTCAGGAAGGGGCCACGTGTGTCTGAAGGGAGGCAGCACTGGGAAGGGTGAAGGCTGCCAGAGGTGGGAGCTTTGGTCAGATCTGGGTTGGAAGAGATACAGGTGGTGGGAGTTAAAATTGGAGAGATCCTAGTTTCTGGAGTCAAAAGGAAACAACTTACTGCAAAAGGCTTTTTCTCCACAGGAGTGTGCAGAGTGATTGAAGAGCCTGGGCTGTCCCTAATGTCCCCGATCTTCTGACACAACAAGAGCCAGAGGAGGAAACAGAAGCACAACCAGCACCAGGAGAGGAGCTCACTGGTGGCACCTGCAGCCCATGGACACCACAACAGTCATCTTCATAACCCTCCTGTTTACTGCCACAGAAATGAAAAACTGTAGAAGAAACCGAGGTATGGCCGTATCTGAACATTCTATGTGCAAGTTTCCTTGCATGGGGGGCAGCAAAAAGAGGGGATTGCTCATCTCAACAGTCCCAAAAGCCACAGGCCAGGACAGTGCAGCCCCAACTGCCTGGCTCCCAGCTAACGAGCAGCACTGCAGGCTGCTAATTCCGCTTTAAGTATTTGACCTATGTCTGCGAGAGAGAATAACATTATTATTTGTCCCTTAACACTCCTGCAGGTCCCGGTGCCATTGGCCTCTTCTGCCATAAAGAAATTAAAATATATTATGACCATAAACTACATCATTTGAGGAAATGAACCATTTCTAGTAAACGTATTGTGGCATGCCAGAGCCATAAACTCTTCTGCATCAATCATCAGCTGATGCAGGGTGCAGGTATTTGCTGGGAGCTGCTCCCACCGCATGGCTCTCCCAGCAGCTCCCAGCACGGGAAGTCCATCCCCTGGTGCAGTGGCTCAGGACACACAGCCACTGCAAGCACGAGCCCTGCTTACAGGAAATCGCTCAAATAACAGCACCCCAGAATAACCCCAAGGACTCCAGGCAGCCTTCTTGCTGCCTCTCCCCCACTCCTCTGTACCAGCGTCCCCCTGGATGCTGGGACACAAAGCACAGAGCTAGCATGCGGGTACCTGGTGTTCCCCGGAGCAGGTGGCATCTGCTGCCATTCATCTTCCAGGGCTCAGCTCCGTGGGCAGAGCTAGAGGAGTCCTGGCCTCGTGCGGGGCCGTGTGGCTGGTGAGCCCCCGGCGGGCTGCGAGGCGAGAGCCATGCCCGAGCGGGAGCTGCCTGCGGTGTGGGATCTGCTAATCCCTTAATGCTGGTCACAATGAGATTTGATGGGGAGCAGGAGTTTGTGCCGCAGAGCTGCAGGTTTTAAAGGGTTCTGGCCACTGCCCCAAGGGGAATTATAAGGTGGCTCTGGGTCCGTGCCCTGCTCCTGGTGCCCACAGCAGTGCTCGGGGCTTTTGTGGGCCACCTTTTGTGTGCTCTCAGCCTGGTCTCTGGCCTGCTGCCACGATGCTGCATGCAGGGGTGCCCGATCCCACATGCAGCTTTGGGGGCTGGTCTGGAAAATGTGCCTGGGCGCGTTTAACAACAGGAGTGGGCCTGGCTCTCCGGGGAGAGGCTGGGAGCTTTCGCTTTTAAAATGTTTCTATATAAATACCCATAACCCGATATCCTTGGGAAACAACCTTTGTGTCACCTCTCAGCTTTGTGCGGGAGGTGCAGGGGCAGGGGGGGCTGCACGTGGGGTGCCCCCATCTCTGGGCAGCCTTTGGCTTTGTATTTGCTGCTTCGGGCAGCAGCTCCTGAGATCCAAACCACTGCTGTGCCAGCACTGCAGGAGCCCTGCTGCCCTGTGACAGAGCCAGCCTGTCCCGGTCTTCTCCCAAAGACTGGAATCTGGAAGGCTCTCAGGGCTGAGGTTTTGTAATGAACTGTGCACATTGGTTCGCCAGCTCCTCTTGATGGGGAACTGAGGACTCTATGTCCCAGTCAAGCCTTCAGCTAGCGTGATCCCTGGTTGTGCCTTGTGCTGTGGCCAGGCCAAGATGAGCCCACCAGGAAGACAAGGGATTTTCCAACTGCCAAATGACATGAAAACTCTTTCTGCCACGCAGCACTGAACCTTCTATTTTTCCTGGAGATAAAGCTGCTGCGACACTCTCGTGTTGACTCACTTGGCCGCGGCCCAGCAGGAGCTGCTGGGCGCTCAGGCTGTTCCCTGGGTGAGCAGCGTGCTGGCATCAGCAGCCCTGCTTCGCCCAGAGGAGTGAAACTGGGTGAGAGATGAGAGTGGCCCTGCACTTGTGTTTTCATCTGTTCAGAGCAATGGGCTTCCTGCTGGAACGGAGATCTAGGCCTTTGTGGTCCATCTGCCCGCTGTGTGGCAGCTCCCAGTCAGGGCTGGGAGCGAGCGCAGCCTCCAGGCCTGCAGCAGCTCGCTGCGTGCCAGGCCCACCCGAAACACAGACCTTCCTGTGCTCTCCTTCCTCCTCAGCTTTCCTTCCTCTTCCCTGTCTCCTTCCACTGTGCACAGAGCTTGCTTCTGCCCTCTCAGAGGTGTCAGACCCCCCAGTGCCATCTCAAAGGCACAGTCCAGCAGGCAAAATCATTGTGAGATTGTCTCTGTCCCACCTCCTGGGTTGCCCGGGGCTCATCTGAATTAATTTTCATCGTACACAGCTGCCAGGAGCTTCCAGAAGGCTCCTGATGAGTTGTGAATGGGGATGCTGTGTGGAGATGGGAGCTGGATTCAGTTTGGCTTTGAGGTTTCAGGAAGTGCACTGGATAGGACATGTGGGGCAGCCTGAGCCCCCCTGGGGATCTGATGATGGGATCCCTGCCCAGAGGGTCCGAGCCCTTGCTCCATGCCGTCTGGTGACAGACATGGGCTGGGAGCAGACTGGAGGCAGGGCCGGGTCTGAACTGCATGTAACCCCGTGGCACCTCCCTTCACCCATCTGTTTCCACACAGCGTTTTAAGGCCTGGAACAGGGACACACCCAGGTACACAGAGGTTTCTCCCAGGCGGTGGCAGCCGCTGGCACACACCCACGGCAGGGCCCGCTTTGGCTTCCACCAGGGTGTCCTCACCTCCACCTACACCCCCCCCACCATCTGCTCCTTGAACTCAGCTGGGATGTGGGTTCTTCCATGGGGCATTTGGGTTTTTATGCCTTCTGTTGTTGCTGTATCCATTAACCTGACTCAGCCTGGCAGCCTGTGGAAGAACTCCTTTGGGTGATGTTAGCAGCAGTGAGTGTCCTGCACCAGGCTGCTGTGTTGCACTAAAGGCAGTGGGGTGCACCCTGGTGCCCTGATGGACAGAGCAGGGCATGCTGCAGGACTTGCCTGGCTGTTGGAAACACGGAGCAGGCTGGAAGTGAGGAGCAGAGGCTCCTTATGTTGAGTCAGGGCTTCGGGGAGCATGCAGCAAAATAACGAGCATCTCATCAGAGCAGAGAGGGAGAGAGATCTGAGCGTGGCGAGGAGAGCTGAGCTCTGCAGGCTCCCTTGGAGGTGCTGGGCCATAAATGCAGCATGGTGGCTGTTTATGTGTCGGCAAACATGTTGAGTGGGCTCGACTATTGATTCTGACCACATAAAAAGAGCGCTGTGCCACTTGTTCAGGTTTGTGCAGGTTTTACAGCTCTTGTTCTGAGAAGTGCCCATGTATTTGGTTTTGCTCCTTCCTTCAGGTCTATCTGTTGACATTGGCTCTCTTAAGCAGTGCGTTGAGCCATGCCAGGAAGCTGAGTGTACAGCTCTCCCTGCGTTTCCCACTTTCCCAGGGGTTATCACCTATAAAATCTTGCACACACCCATGGCTGGGACAGCTTTCCTGCGCAGAGCCAGGTGAAAGGTACGCGCTGGTCCCATGCTGGGGGAAACTGGGTGTCCACGCTCAGTGCTGGGAGCTGAGGATGAGTTTGGGGATATATGTGGTCAAAGCTGTGAGGATGGTGCTACTGGAGAACCGTGCCTTGGCCAGCCTGGGTTGGGATGAGAGGAGGTGAGGAGAGAGACCTTGCAGGGCTGCAGTGAAAACTGGTGTGAAAAGCAGCTTGGATGTCTGGAGAAGGAGGTGTCAGAGCTCCTTCAGCATTGTCATGGAGATGTCCCATGCATGGTGACTGGCGGGGTCACACCTTTGCCACCTCCTCTCCTCATCCCGTGAGAGATGCCAGCGTTGTCTGTGCCTGCAGGGACACCTCCATGCTGGGGGCTTAGAGGGTGTGAGCCCCAGGTGATGGTCCCCATTGCACTGGGGCTCCTGGTCCCACTGGTTGCAGCCAGAGTCCCTCTAGTGGCTGCAGCATTTTGGGACAGGAAGTCTGTTCCAGCCGCATGGACCCAGTGCTTTTGGAGCCAGGATCCACTCCTCAGCAGGTGCCTTTCTACAGACACAGCTCTGCACGAAGCTGCTTCTCGTGAAGCTTTGGAGCACCTTCTGCAGCACATCATTATTTTTTGAGGCTTATGTTTCCTGAAGGGATTTCCTGGGTGGTTTCTGTTGATGCTCAGGCTGAAGCTTAGACATGAGCCATTCCTGGGAGTGATTGCTTCTGGGACCTGGCTTAGCTTGGGAGCTCGGTGGGAATACGGTGCCTCTGCCCAGTGCAGGCGAGCAGAGCTGCCAGAGCTGGGATCACGATACAGCCACTACCTTGAAATTTGTCTTCTATGAAAATCCTGCAACACTTGTTGTTTCCACAAGTATTTCTGCCAGGAAACTTGTTTGCTTGAATATTTGAGGGAAGCAAACAGAGAAGGAGCCTGAACACAAGCAGTCATGGATGGCTTTTTGCAGTGTTTGCCATGTTCTAACCCCGATGCTTCCAGACGTTCACCCCGCTCCACAAACCCTTGTCTCTGCCCTGTGAACTACCCTGGATATTGCTGTACAGCAGCCCTTCTGTTCTCACTGCCCCATATAAATCACCATCATTTTCGAGCAAAGCTGAGGACGAGGTGTGCTGCTGCCCAGACAGGGGTGAGGTGGCTGCCCTGGGGCAGTGGAAGTGGCACCTCTCAGTGTGCTTGGAGCTCTGCCAAGCCCAAAGAAACCTCCACCAAGCACCAGCAAGCAGCTCTCGGGATCAGCCAAGGCAGCTGAGTGATCGTCCCTTTTGCTTCCCATCTAGATACCAGTGCTCATTGCTGGATGTAGCGGGATCCTGCTCGGCTGTTTCTGGCCTCTGCAAATGCTGACCTGCCAGCACTGGTGTTACAGCCACCCCAAGACCAAAGTGGGGATAAGAAGACCATGGAGAGGTCCCAGTGCCCCCCAGCCCCTGGCAGCCCTCGTGCAATGGGTAAGAAATAAACAGAGGTACTAAACAGTAGCTGACCTGAGCATTCAAGGGGGAAAATGATCAGTGTGGGTCATATCTAATGGAAGCCTATACAAAATTAAATCCATTTTTCAATGAAAAGTAATTGCTTCACAGTGAGAAGTAAAAATATTTAGAAATTCTGCTTACTTTTATGCTCTTCAACTGAAACTATTCACCACATCTGACCAAAATGCCTGAGCAGCTCTGACGTCTTGCATTTTTCAGCTGGTTTCCAAAGCTGCTTTACTGAGCTCGCCCCAATTATGTGCTGCTGCCTGCTGAAACCACCCGGCCAAGCATCTCTGGTGTGGAGAGCTGTGCCTGAAATATGTCACAGCGGTGCTGACTGTGCTGGGGCTGGGGACAATTGCCCTGGTTGCCCCAATCTCATGGGGAGGATAAAAGCAGAGATGAGCTTGTTTCTTCCTCACTCCTGGGAGAGGAGGGTGGCTGCATCCTGAGCATCCTGAGCTCATGTCCTCCATCCCATCTCCTCACACACACACATTTGCAGCCTCCCCTCCACCATCACTTTAACCCCAGTGTGCCCAGAGCAGCCAGCACTGCCGAGGGAGCAGTGTCCATCCTGCAGCCCTTAGCAGGTGCTAGTGAGGATGCTGAACATGCACCGGCCCTGCCAGCCCTTCCTCCATCTCTGTTTGGATAACTTTTTCACTCGTTTTGTTTATGAGGACTCCCCTCCTTCTGCCAACAGTCTGAGTTTCCTCCTGCTCCAGCCTGGGAGGCCCGTCCTTCTCTTTTATTATGACTTTTCTCTTCCCCTCACGAGGCCCCAGGCTCTGCAGCCCGGCCCTGGCACAGACGTGCAAGCGTGAGTGTCTGCAGAGCGTGCCTCTGTGCACTGAAACAGATGTGGAGAGGGCACAGGTGGGATGGGCAGCGATTCTCCCTGAGCCACCCTGCAGCTCATCCCATGGCCATCCCTCAGCTCTCTCCCCAGGAGAATTAACACTGGAAACGTGTGCCTGCCCTTGTCTGAGATCCCCGATGTGCCAGGGCTGGCAAACAGCCGCTCGCTCAGAGCCAGGTGCAAGTGGATATCACAACATAACTGTGAGTGATTCAGCAGCTTGTTCAGCTCTCTGAGGACCAGCTGTCTGCAAGGGCTGTTGCCCGCTGCAGAAATGTGGATGGCTTTGTACCCTGGGGCAGGTGAGGGCACAGACACTGCGTTTGGGGACACTTGGTCCTTGCCACTCACACTGTGCTGTCACATCTCGTGGCTGTGACATCCACATCACTTCTGCCTCCCCTTCTGCTGCAAATGAGCATCAGCATCCCAGTCTGCAGTGACCATGCCCTAGGGGCAGAGCCTCTGCATCTCTCATGGCATCCAGCCTTTGTTTCACTCCCTTACAGCCTTCATTGCGCGTCTCCTCGCGCATTGCCAAAGCAGTCAGCTGCCAGCTGGACACACCATCACAGTGGACACACCATCACAGGCTGCACTGACCACACTCAAAGCTAAGCAGCTTTTCTGAGCCTGGGTTTATGTGAAAGCTGCCAGCCTGCTGCTGGCTGCTGTGGGATGAGAGCACCTCCAGAGCCCCCTGCTCCTGCCTGCCTAGGACATACAGATAAATGAGCAACATGGTACAAACAGGCTAAACCTAAGGGTTTCACAGCTGTCACATTTCACTTCTTTCCCTGTAGTTCTCTACTCCATGCCCAGCCCGCTTCAGCCCAGGGATGATGCTGTTGCATATCCTGTGCAATTCCTACACATTTGCTCTGCAATGAGCCATGGACCCGCCAAAGTGCTGATGAGCAATGTGTCACCATGGAGCTGCGGATGGGAGCATTTTGAGCCAAAAAGCAAAGCAGCCTGGAGAGTCCTGAAGTCCAGGGGCAATGAAACATGGGCTCCCACTGCATGCGCTCCCAGCACAGGGCCGGGTTAGGGCTGACGGCAGCAGGGACATCCCTGTTTTTCCCTTCAGAGACACAGGGAGCGTGGCTGAGCCCCCTCAGGGGCTGCAGGCCTGAAGCCAGAGGAGCCAGCACTCAAAACAGCCACAAGCAAAGCATGGGGAGGTGGTCTGGGAGCCCTACAAGCACTCCTGGGGCTGCTGCAGCACACAGGGCAGCTGGAGCATGGGCTGATGGGGCTGTGTGCATGTGAGGGGCATGGAGCAAAGGAGAAGAGGAACAGGATGCCAAAGTAGAGCAAGGAGAGGCAAGGTGGTGTGATACAGAGGCACAAGGTGTGATGGAGAGGCATAGAGATGTGATGCAAAGCCATTGGGATGTGATAGAGAACCCCACAGAGATGCAATAAGAGAGCCCTGGGGATGTGATAGAGAGCACTGTAACTGTGAGACCTCATCTGCTGGATCCTTGCCCTGCACCCTGGCCATACCAGAGGTCTGGGGTTCCCAGCTCACACAGGACCATACCAGCCCTCTCACCTCCCAGGGAAGCTGCAGCACAGGCACTTTTGAACCCAGAGAGTAACAGCAGGGTGATGACAACCTTGGCAGGGGCTTCTCTGCCCTATGGCCCATGTGCGTTTGTTGGCAGTTGGCACCTGGCCCAGCAAGCAAGAGCAGCAGCCTGGGGCTGCCCTGGTACCCGGGGCAGTGTGCTGCCCGGTGCCTCACACCAGAGCCTGGAGGCTGCCATTTGCCTAGGCACTGAAATCCCCACTGGGAACCCTGCTCAGCATCACCCCATCCCATCCCCTTCACGAGGCCAGCAGTGCTGGCGGGCACTGTCCCCACTCCTGCAGCTGGGGCACGCTGCAGACCACGCAGCCTTTGCCTTCAGGCTGGCTTTGTGTCCTGAGGCAGCACATTGCAGTGCTTCCAGACTGCACGACTTGTGCTGAGGACCTGCTCCCACTCCAGGGCAAGCAGCCCCTCTGCAAGCAGGTCAGCCCCGCGCTGCTCCCTCCAGCACCTTCCTTCTTCTTCAAGCCAAGCAGAGTGAAAGAGAATATATATATATATAAAAGAAAAAGGGACCCTTCTTCTGCACCCATCTCAGACTTTGCACGTGGCGGGGCCGAGGCAGTGGGGCCGGCACCGCTGCCCTCCAGCAGCCCCGCTCCCCGCCAGCAGCCGGGCGGCAGCGCGGGCGGAGGGATCGCTGTACTCACCATATGGAGCCTCCATCTTAGCGCTTAGCTGGGTGCTTACATTGACCATGTCTCGCCGGCTACCGCTATGGGGACTTGGGGAGAAAAGCAGAGGAAGTGTAGGAATAAAAAATAAAAAAATAAAAATGTCTTTCTAAGGAACGAGGTGAAGGCAGGAGGGAGCGCGGAGAGGCAGGGCGAAGAAACCTGCCTCTCTTGTTATCTTATTGATTCGCTTAATCAGGGCTAATGTGGGTGGAGATGTTAAATAGTAACCAAGCTCTTATGGAAACCAATCTGCAAGGTGCTGCTGTAGCTATAGTAACTGCTGCCAAGCTAGAAACTCAAACATGGCTTTTACTGTACTCTTTCTGGGCTCCTGTTTCCAGATGGTACCAAGGCTGGGGCAGCGGGGGCTGGGGCTGCCCCCAGCCATGGGGAGGACGGGATGGATGAGCTCCAGCATTGCAGTGCCCGGGCACCACTGAGTCTGTGGGCACTGACTGCAGCGGAAGAAGGAAGGAGGGTAAGGGCAAAGCCACGTGGCCCCAGGCTGGGGATGTGCTGAGCAGGGCTGGGGCGTGCTGGGACAGAGCCCAGCCAAGGGATGGGGCTCAGGGCTTGTGCCCTGGGTGCAAAACCAGAGGGGTCACCTGGGGATATATAGCAGTGGGGACAGATGCAGCAGGTAGGGTGGTACCTGGAGCACAGGGCTAGTGCAGGGTGTTTGCAGCTCCCTCCCCATCTCTGTTCCCAAATCCCTCCCAACATCCCCTCATCCCCTGTTTCTGATTGTGTCCTTGCATGATGCTCTGTCTGTGCTTGGGGAGCAGCGGGGCAATCTGGCTGCATTTGTGGGGTTCGTGGGGACCTGCAACAGGCAGCAGTGACTCACAGACATCTGTGCTCCCTCCTGAACTGCATCACCCGGGAAGACACCTGGGGACCTGATGCACCCTGGATGTGTAGATGCAGACCCCAAACTTGGGGCAGGGCCCTGCGGGGAGGTTTGAGAGGTTTCCCTGGGGGAGCACGCTGCTTGGTGTCTTTCCTCCTGAGATGCACACTGCAGGGGCAGGGCTCCCTGGGGTCACCACTGTGCCCACCCTGAGCTGCCTGCAAGTCTGGGGGCATTGCTGTGCCACCCAGCAGCCCAGGCTGTGTCTGAGCCCCATTGTTTCCTCCGGGCCAGGCTAAAGCCCTTTGCAGCAGTGGGGGAAAGACAAGTTTGGAAGAAATTCAAGCCACTGGCAGATGGGGATAGCTGGTGCCACCTGGGGGGCCCATCTCTCGCCAGCCCCAGCAGTGTGGGCAGGGCATGGTCCTGAGCCAAAACCTTGTGCCTTTTTGGCAGCAGCGTCTCCGCAGCACCCGGTGTGGCAGCAGTGCTGGCTTCTCCCACACGATGGAGCAAAGCACCCAGCGTCTCCTGTGCTGGCAGCCCCACCGAGGGCTCCTGCGCCCTTTTGCTGTTTGGGATTACCCCAGAACACAGTGCACGGCTCCATGTTACAGGGGGTTAGCAAGCAAGGACACGAGCACTTGGGTCTCCAGACTGCTTTATTGGGAGGCTGTGGCTGGGGGAACACACACAGTGGTGGCACACAGGGCTCCTGTCACTCACCCCGAAGGGACAGTTCAGTCACTGCACAGCNTCACCCCATCCCATCCCCTTCACGAGGCCAGCAGTGCTGGCGGGCACTGTCCCCACTCCTGCAGCTGGGGCACGCTGCAGACCACGCAGCCTTTGCCTTCAGGCTGGCTTTGTGTCCTGAGGCAGCACATTGCAGTGCTTCCAGACTGCACGACTTGTGCTGAGGACCTGCTCCCACTCCAGGGCAAGCAGCCCCTCTGCAAGCAGGTCAGCCCCGCGCTGCTCCCTCCAGCACCTTCCTTCTTCTTCAAGCCAAGCAGAGTGAAAGAGAATATATATATATATAAAAGAAAAAGGGACCCTTCTTCTGCACCCATCTCAGACTTTGCACGTGGCGGGGCCGAGGCAGTGGGGCCGGCACCGCTGCCCTCCAGCAGCCCCGCTCCCCGCCAGCAGCCGGGCGGCAGCGCGGGCGGAGGGATCGCTGTACTCACCATATGGAGCCTCCATCTTAGCGCTTAGCTGGGTGCTTACATTGACCATGTCTCGCCGGCTACCGCTATGGGGACTTGGGGAGAAAAGCAGAGGAAGTGTAGGAATAAAAAATAAAAAAATAAAAATGTCTTTCTAAGGAACGAGGTGAAGGCAGGAGGGAGCGCGGAGAGGCAGGGCGAAGAAACCTGCCTCTCTTGTTATCTTATTGATTCGCTTAATCAGGGCTAATGTGGGTGGAGATGTTAAATAGTAACCAAGCTCTTATGGAAACCAATCTGCAAGGTGCTGCTGTAGCTATAGTAACTGCTGCCAAGCTAGAAACTCAAACATGGCTTTTACTGTACTCTTTCTGGGCTCCTGTTTCCAGATGGTACCAAGGCTGGGGCAGCGGGGGCTGGGGCTGCCCCCAGCCATGGGGAGGACGGGATGGATGAGCTCCAGCATTGCAGTGCCCGGGCACCACTGAGTCTGTGGGCACTGACTGCAGCGGAAGAAGGAAGGAGGGTAAGGGCAAAGCCACGTGGCCCCAGGCTGGGGATGTGCTGAGCAGGGCTGGGGCGTGCTGGGACAGAGCCCAGCCAAGGGATGGGGCTCAGGGCTTGTGCCCTGGGTGCAAAACCAGAGGGGTCACCTGGGGATATATAGCAGTGGGGACAGATGCAGCAGGTAGGGTGGTACCTGGAGCACAGGGCTAGTGCAGGGTGTTTGCAGCTCCCTCCCCATCTCTGTTCCCAAATCCCTCCCAACATCCCCTCATCCCCTGTTTCTGATTGTGTCCTTGCATGATGCTCTGTCTGTGCTTGGGGAGCAGCGGGGCAATCTGGCTGCATTTGTGGGGTTCGTGGGGACCTGCAACAGGCAGCAGTGACTCACAGACATCTGTGCTCCCTCCTGAACTGCATCACCCGGGAAGACACCTGGGGACCTGATGCACCCTGGATGTGTAGATGCAGACCCCAAACTTGGGGCAGGGCCCTGCGGGGAGGTTTGAGAGGTTTCCCTGGGGGAGCACGCTGCTTGGTGTCTTTCCTCCTGAGATGCACACTGCAGGGGCAGGGCTCCCTGGGGTCACCACTGTGCCCACCCTGAGCTGCCTGCAAGTCTGGGGGCATTGCTGTGCCACCCAGCAGCCCAGGCTGTGTCTGAGCCCCATTGTTTCCTCCGGGCCAGGCTAAAGCCCTTTGCAGCAGTGGGGGAAAGACAAGTTTGGAAGAAATTCAAGCCACTGGCAGATGGGGATAGCTGGTGCCACCTGGGGGGCCCATCTCTCGCCAGCCCCAGCAGTGTGGGCAGGGCATGGTCCTGAGCCAAAACCTTGTGCCTTTTTGGCAGCAGCGTCTCCGCAGCACCCGGTGTGGCAGCAGTGCTGGCTTCTCCCACACGATGGAGCAAAGCACCCAGCGTCTCCTGTGCTGGCAGCCCCACCGAGGGCTCCTGCGCCCTTTTGCTGTTTGGGATTACCCCAGAACACAGTGCACGGCTCCATGTTACAGGGGGTTAGCAAGCAAGGAC
>WBMW01002889.1:893267-941304 GCA_013396635.1 Penelope pileata | reverse complement strand
AGCACTCCCAGGGGGTATCCAAAAAGAGACCCCAGAGTGACAGCACTGGGGCCAAAGCAGGTTCTGTGACCTGCCTAAAGCCTAATGCAGGGAGGGCTGGGGGGACAAAAGCACCATGGTGTCATAAATAATCCTGCTGCCCCCATCCCCGTGGGGCGCGGCGAGGGGACGTGGAGCACTGCCGCCCTAGAACCAGCTCACTTGGTTGGATTTGAGTCCCGTGAAGCACATGTTGTTGGAGCAGACCCCGCCGTAGGCGGGCGGGCAGGCAGAGCACGGCCTCCCCATCTTGTACGGCGCTTCCCCAATCCAGTTGCCCCTGGGAAGAGAGGAGAGGGGAAGGAGCATCACCTCCCGCGCGGCACCGGGCACAGCCACCCCCCCATGCCCGCTTACTTGATGGCGTAATTGCAGACCAGCAGGACGGCTCGGCGCCACGTGCTGCTCCAAACCCGCACGTTGCTGCAGGCCTGCAGGGCACAGCCCAGCCTGTTGGAGGAGGCCCACACCATCTGCACCAGGACAGAGAGCCGTCAGACCCACAGGGCCTGGGGGGCACCCCACCAGGCCCAGGGGTAAACCAGGCCACACCTAGGGGGCACACCAGGCCCCCAGATTTCCTGGGTGTGGTGTCCTGCCCGCCCCATCACTGCCTGGTCACTGAGGGTGGCTTCTCGACGTCCCTTTCCTGAGCCCTCACCGTGCTGTGCCTTGGCCCACTCAGTTTAAGGAGCAGCCAAGTCTGGGTCATGTCTGCAGCTCACCCAGACAAAGGCCCAGCGCTCACCCGGCAGCGCTGCCAGGACGTGGGGAGGTGACACCTCTCCCGTGGGGACCCAAAGGACAAGGCTCCTCCTAAAGCCACCGGAGGCTGAATTTCTCCCTTTAAAAATGCATTTTGCCCATTTGTGGCCCAGACGGTGACGGGACGAAGGCCCCGCCGCACTCCAGACGCCGTGCAAACACCGGAGGGGCTCGGGCTGAGGCCGGGGGCAGCGGGAGGTTTCCAGCTCTGCCCGGAGGTGCCGGGGGATGAAGGGGCCGCATTCATGGGGCTGAGCAGCACTGAAAAGCCGCTCTGTCGTGCAGATGATTCATGGTCGGCCAAAGCGGGAAGGGGCTGTGTTTTTTTATTTTTTTTCTCTTCACAGCCTCTGAGGTGTTAGCAGGGTAATGAGAAACTGAGGTCAAAGCAGGGGAAAAAGCTCTTGGGCCAAACTGCTTGGGTGGATCCAGAGGGAAGGCAGGAGGAGGGACGTGTGTGCAGGGAGTGGGGCAGCAGCCCCAAAGGCATTCACCATGGGGACCCCCCGTGCTCCCCCAGAGGATGCCACAGTGCTGCTGCCCACCCAGCATGGACGCAGACCCCCAGATCCAGCGGGGAGCCGGGGGCCTGGCTCTCACCTGGGTGTAGTGGCTGCAGACGGAGCCGCTGCACTTGGAGGGGCAGCGGGGGTTGCACTCACGGGGGTGTGGGAAGGAGTAGTGCTGCTGCTCGCGGTGCCACGAGCGCACCATGTCCACCACGGAGCGGTACCTGCCAGGGGAAGGCCGCGATGTCTGCAGGCACCGCGCTGCACAAACAGCTGTGCCCGAGGCTCGAAGCAGCGTCAGAGGACCCAAACATCGCTGAGCGCGGGGCTGCGTGGTGGGAGCCAGCTCCCTGGCCCCGCTTACCTGCCCGAGTGGATGGAGAGGTTCTGCCCCACGTACTTCATCAGCTGGGGGGGGCCGTGGTCCCACACGCACCGTGCAGCCCACGCCTCCGCCGCCCTGGCCAGCCGCTCGTCCCACACCTGGCAAGGGGAGAGGGGAAGGGCAGGGGGGGATTTCGGCTGCTGGGGGGGGGAAGGAGAAACCCTCTCCTCTGTGTTCAGAGGGGGACTGCGGAACTGCTCCGGTTCTGCTGGCTGGGGCAGCTGCTTCCTTCATGCATTGGTTAAGGCTTCCTCACCCATCCCGAACCACCTGGGATGAGCCTCAGCCATGCCCAGGAGAGTTGTTTTGGAAGGCAGGGATTCAGGGCAGCGCAGGATGCCCCAGGTGTCTGACACTGGGCCTGCAGGCAGGAAAGCTGCTCTTCGGCTGCTGGCTGCTGTTGGTTTTTTAAATGAGATCCCTACAAGGAGAGATTCCTGGGGATGTGTCCCCCTGCTCATACCCCCCATGGGGTCTGGATGGGAGCTGCGGGCAGGAAAGCCCTCAGGCACGGAGGGGTTGTGCCCCATTAGGGCAATGGGAGGACCAGGAAGACCCCAGAGCTGTGCAAGCTGATGGCAGAGGTGTCCCTGCTGGGGTGGGATGCTGATGACACTGTCACCGGGGCGCATGTGTCCCTGGGCCAGCAGCTGTCCCAGCTCTGCAGGACAGAGATACCTGATGCACATCCTGCTCCAGAAGCTTGGAAGCTTTGTCCTCCAAGAGGTGTCAGAGTCTCCCGGCCCCTCACAGTCTGTGCTAGAGGAAGGGTGGGCACGGTGGGGGCTATGGGCTGCTAGGAGCTGGTCCAGTCCTGACCAGGAGCCTGAGGGCACTGGAGTGGTGCCAGCAGCTCGGCTCCCTTCTGCAGGGCCTCCCAGGACACCTGCAGGCATGAGTGGGGCCGGCAGCCTCCCTGCAGTGCTGAGACGGGAAAACCCAGCTCCCAGCCCCGGGGCAGGGAGATCAGGGACCACATCTGCCCCGGCTTCTGCACAGGACGCAGCAGGTCGCATCCAGCATCCACTCCCACCTCTGCTGGGGGAAAGCTCTGGGTGTGCAGGGCTCTGCCCCGCACCAGGGATGCACAATGTCCCCAGGACAGGCACCGAGCTGCAAACCCACGGGCGACGCGCACTCACCATGTACTCCATGTTGGCGGCCGGGGGGGACACCTGTGCCCGCACCTGGTTGTGGTAGTCCAGGATGGCACTCATGTCGCGGGGGGACAGGTACCGGCGGCGGCGGCTCCGGGGCACCCCCACACCTGGAGCCAGACCCGTCCCCGTGCTGCTGGGAGGGGACAGGAGCTCGGTGGCGTTGGGCAGCACCCAGGAGCTGGACTCATGGGCCAGCCAGCAGAGCACGCCCGTGAAGCAGAGGTGCAAGTGCAGCAGCGGCATCGCAGCCTGGATCTCCTGTCCCTGCTCCCGGAGCTGGAAGAGAAAACACCACCGCACTGCTTCACTTCGCATCGCTCATGCAAATCCCATTGCCCCAAATAAGAGAGAAATACATTTTCCATTGTCCTTTTCAAAAGAAGTGTTTTAAATTAAGCTCTGACGACCTGCAGCTCCCGCTCGGTTGGCACAGCAATTCCCTGTGAGCTGCAGGGAGATGTCTGGGAATTCCTTCTCTTGTTTCTTGTCAGAGGGCTCGGTGCAGGACCTGCCCCAGTTTCTCGGCTCGGGGTAAGGAGCAGCGTGCTGGGAGCCTGCCCTGCCACTCCGCAGTGCTCCTATGGAGAGTAAATCCCCAAACTGAAATCTCACAGATTGAAAACCAACACCCAGCAAGTTTTAAAAGGACCGGCAAGAAATCCTAATGAGTCCTTATCCTGGGGGAAGAAAAAAGAAATCACCGCAAAACCAGAATTTGAAAAAAATAAAAAAAAAGGGAAAGGCTGGAATCTCCTCATCCTTCATCCATCGCATCCCCGCGCGCTCCCGCTTCGCGCCCCACGTACCTCCAGCACGCAGCCAAGAGCCGCGCGGCGCGGCGCTGACCTTTGCAAACAACCTGCCTGGGGCACGTGGGCGAGGGATTTAACCCCGCCGTGCTGGGCTGCCCGCGGCAGCGTGACGCAGAGCCTGCATCCCAGCTCGTCCCCCCGGGAGCGGTTGGGGAGAGCTCTGCCCGCGGTTTATAGCCTGCTCCGGTGCACGCCTCTCGCACACGCAGCCGCTGCCGAGCCCCACACGCTGCCGCAGGGAGAAGCCAGCAGAGCTCTGCTCGCTGCTCCAGCACGCAGGAAAGCTGCTCTTCGGCTGCTGCGTGCTGATTTTCTTTTATGAGATAGGGATGTGTCCCCCTGCTCGTATCCCCCCTGGGGTCTGGATGGGAGCAGCGGGCAGGAAAGCCCTCAGGCACAGAGGGGTTGTGCCCCACTGGGGGGACCAGAGGAACCCCGGAGTTATGCAAGCTGACGGCAGAGGTGTCCCTGCTGGGGTGGGGTGCTGGTGACCCTGTCACCGGGGCAGATGTGTCCCCGGGCCATCAGCTGTCCTGCACAGACCGTCCTGCAGCAGCAGGTGTGTTTTCCTATAGCATCCTGAGTGTTCCCAAAGGCAACTGCATGCCAGCACCCTGCGAGCCCTGCAGGCTGCACGGTGCCCCTGCTCCTCACCCACATGGAAGTGATCCAGAGTGTGCCAGGGGGAAGCTGCAGCTCGGGCAGGAGAAAAGGATGAGACAAAGATGCTGCAGGGACCACGGTCTGGTGGCCGCAGTGCTTGTTCACAGCAGCACCGGATCCCTGCGATGGGCGATGCTCTGAGCCTTCCCAAAACAGACACACAGTGCCCGAAATGGTGGCGGCAGGGACAGCAGGCAAAGCAGCCTGGTGCTGGCTGAGCATCCCCACACTGCAGCCCAAGGGAGACGGGAGCTCGAGGAGCACCGGACCCAGATGTGGAGCGGGTACAGCACCCCAGTGCAGAGCTGGTGGTGGTACCAGTGCAGCCTCCTCCAGCTATGGGGCTATGCTGGAATATTCTTCCATGTATATTTTTGCCAGCACTTGAGTTTTTCTGGAATTCGCTGTCCTGTAGAGCAGCTCGAGGTGCTGTGGCTTCGAGAGCAGGAGGAGAGGTGTGCTGAGGATGCTCCCAACTGCAGCCCATGGAGATGGATCCGCATCCACCACAGAGGCCAGCCTGGAAGGGCACGAGGGCTGGATACGCAGAGGGCTTTCCAGCAATTTATTATTTCACAAAAGACAGAGCCCTGCATAGCAAGTGCAATGCTGTGCATTGGAGGAAACAGCTCTTGCTGCCCTGATTTGACGTGTGTTGGTTTGATGGGGCTGGGGAGGAGGGCTGCCACACTCCCGCTGCCGTGCAGGAGCCGAGCTGCCAGCAGCCCCGCGCGGGGACACGCAGGGGTTTGCCCAGGGTGCAGAGGGAAAGTGCTGCTTGATCAGCACTCTGCGAGACAATCCGAATTCCAGGAACTGGAGGGGTTTGTGTCCCTGCCAGGCGTAATATCCTGCAGCCCAGACTGGCCTGGCTGCCAAAGCACACGGCAGCTGCAGAGAGCAGTGCACACAGAGCCAAGAAGCACACACATTCGGCTGGAGGCAGCAGCAGCACCGGCAAACTCTCATTTTAATGAGCATCGGGGGAAAGAGAAGAGATAAATCACCGGGATCGCAGTCTTGGCAGGGATGCACACCGGTGCTTGCAGGACTGGTGCACGTAGCAGTGTTTCTCTGGCAGGTCCATGTCCCCTGGGCCATGGCTTGGAGCATCCTCCAGCAGCTGCAGGGACGTTCCCACGCAGGATGGAGCGGGCTGAGGCTGGGGCCAGGTCCTGCCCGGGCACCCCTGGGCATGGAGGAGGGCGATGCAGGGAAGGGATTCTGCTCTGCACCACAAACAGCAAAGCCAGGCAGGAAGGGCACTGTGACAGCTCCTCACCTGTCAGAGCCCTGCAGTGGTCAAACACAGGAGCCTGGTTCCTCCTCCTGGATCCTGAAAGGAAGTTTTCCTTCTGACTTAGAGGCCAGAAGACCTCATCTCCATATTTCACACCATAAGAAAGCCCAGGCTGACCTCTCCTGCGTTTATTTGTGAGCTCTGGAGGGACACACACAACCAAGCTGCCACCTAAGCACTTCCTCCAGGACTGATGTTTTTAAAAGGACTCCTCCAAAGCGTCCCTGTTGCTGTTCCACTCAGCAGGGAGATGTCAGGCACCACAGTGCCAGCCCATCCATGCCCCTCCACTCCTCCAGGCTTCGGCAAGGCAGGATTTCACCGAACTGGTCACACCTCTCCTATCCACCTCCTGAGCCTGGGATGAATCCTGAAGCCTGAGGAGCGGTGCATATGGCTAATTCGGAGCAGCTCCTTGGAACGTGGGGTCCCTCTGAACCATGCTGAGCCCTGACGGAGGGGTGCAGGAGGCGACATCCCAGCTGAGGGATGGATTCCTGATGCCACCATGAGCGTGCATGGCCTTTCTCCACCAGGTGTAAAGGTTGACAGGTGCTGAACCCCTCTCCCTGTTATCTCAGGATACGGAGCACAGAGCAAAGCCTCCCGCTGCAGCTGCCCCATCCCTGGCAGTGCGACTGACAGGAGCCAGAGCCAACCTGAAGCCAGGCAGCCCCTGTGCATGCACAGAGCTCGCAGGGGGATGCATTAAGGGCTCAGGAGCCTTTGTGGAGCAAAGTGCAAACCACGTGTTTGGGGCATTCAGGTGATTGGGATTCAGGTCCCAATGCCATCCAGCAAAGCGCACACCCTCAGGCTAATGGGATCCAACCAAAGTGATCTCTTCCCTCAGGTGGGGGTTACAGAAACCACCTCTTCCCCGAGCTCCCCCCCAACCATGAGCAGGGAGCAGGGGAGGCTCTGCCAGCCCCAAGGAATAACTGGGGCCTTTCAAAGGTGAGAAATGCTTCCGCAGGCTCTGGAAATAAACATCTCTGAAGTGAATGTTGCAGACGGCAGTTTCTCGCAAAGGTGTTTTACAGTAACTGGGCTAAGTTTAGAAATCCACTCAACAAACAGTGCGGGAGCCACTCTCAGCCCAGCTCAAAGGGCAGTTAACTTGCTGTGTGTGCCACCCGCCCTGCAAACACAGCTGGGGGTATTGCTGTGCAATTTTGCTCTACGCTCGTTGCTTGGTGTCTGCGTGCTCAGCTGCTGGGCTC
Source organism: Penelope pileata (assembly GCA_013396635.1). Classification (NCBI taxonomy): domain Eukaryota; kingdom Metazoa; phylum Chordata; class Aves; order Galliformes; family Cracidae; genus Penelope; species Penelope pileata. The sequence goes on along the minus strand of WBMW01002889.1, from coordinate 934,448 downwards.
AGTGGCAGGAAGCACTTTGGTCCCTTTGTGCAGCCGCAGTGTTCAGCTTCTGTCCCACACTGCTGGAGCACAGCAGTCCTGGCGGGAGCTCCCCACCCTCTGCCACCGTCAGACCCTCCACAGCATGACCATTTTCTCCTGTTTTCCCCCTGATATCTGGTGGCCACCCCACACCACCACTCTGCAGGTGCAGAGTCAGCAGCATCCCCCATTCCCACTGCAGCCGCTGCACCCACACTGGGGATGCAAGCACGGGGTGAGCAGCAGCACCCAGCTCCAGTACCACCCAGCTCCAGCAGCACCCAGCTCCAGCAGCACCCAGGTCCAGCAGCACTGCTGGTGGTGGGCTACCACCAGCCCCGAAAGCCCAGACCCATTGAAGTGAAGTCAGGACACCCTGGCAGCCTCACTATGTAATTTTCTTGCTTGGACAGGTGTGTGCCCCAGCGTGACTGCAGCCCCTGTGTACTCAGCTTGTTCACTTTTTGTTTTTTTTTTTTTTTTCCCCCCAAGACCAAAATTAAGGTAGAAGGGGAGCACCTGGCACTGGCTCACAGAAGGGTTCCTAGGGGTTGCACGGGGAGGTCTTGTTCCTGCTGCTCCTCTGCTTGGATGTGCCCGTGCCCCAGTGGCCCTTGCAGCTATGCCCCTGCCCATGCACTGAGGCCCTTGCAGCACCAGGAAGCACCCTGCAGCCTCTGCAGCTTGTCAAGGAGATGAATATGGCTAAAACAAGCACCAGGAGAGCCTGGCTGTGAGCCAGGGCTCTGGTGAGCACAGGACAGTGGTACGGAAGGGAAGGGCACAGCATGGGAGCCTTGGACAGGCAAAATATGTGGGTTAAAACCCTTCATGAGGCTCGGAGAAGACAGAGGTCAGCTCCCTGGGAAATGGGACCTCACAGGTGAGATGGGCTCTGATCCTGATGCTTCTGCTCTGGGCACATCACTTCCCACATGTGTTGCTGCACCTGTACTGACCACATCTGCCCATGGCTTCGGGGTCTGCCTGGCCCTGTGCAGGAGCTGCTGTGTGCTCTCAGGGCAGTGGGATTGATGTGCCATCTGCCTGTTTCTGGCAGTGAAGCTGAACCCCCCCCAGCCAGCTATTTTTGCTCATTTTTATTATTTCTCGCTGTACCTGAGCACCTGGAGGCATCCTGGCTTGTGCCAGTGGGATGGGTGCTGCCCAACAGCCACCTGGTATTGCCAGCCCTCCACTCTCCCATAAACATTGCCTGTGAATCTTTGCCAAGAAATCTCCCTTTTCTCATGGGGCTCCCAAGCTTTCCCACGTCCAGATGGCTGGAGCCACGCCACCAGCTTTCTGCCTGCCTAGACAAGAGATTTCTCAGGTTCAGCTCTGGAGGCACAGATGTTCACAAGGACCGCTTTGCTCAAAGCAGGACAATGGCTGGAAAAGCAGAAAATGAGGGAGGAAATGCTCCTTTCTGCCTAATTTCCTTAGTCCTCACTGACTGATGCTGGCTGTGCTGCCATGCAAACACAGCTTGGGCAGCCCCTGCCCTGGCAGCCAGGGCTGTGATCGCAGTGATGGGGACACACTGGGCATCAGCTGCTCCTCCTCTCCCTTGGGCTCCACATTTATTACAGCAAAATGTGCACACTGGGGGCCTGCAGGCGCTTGGCTTTCCAAAAAGCAACCTCCTGCTTTTTGGATTGCTGGGTAATAACCCAGGGCTGAGCCAAGCACATACATGAGGTATACAGGAATGGAAGTCAGAGCTCTGATCCAAAGCATTCGCTGGGGGATGCAGAGAGGAGCTCCAGTGACGTGAGCTTTAACTGAACACATCCAAAATGGGAGGGACGCGCTCCGAGTCTCTCCCAGCACGGAGATGCCCTCCTTGGGGTTCTTCCTCCTGACCAGGGGACACATGGACATGGAAGCCCCCAAAAACCCTGGCACTGAGGACAAACACCTCGCATGGGATGCCCTGGATGCTGGCAGCTGCGCTGAGCCTGCACTCCCCAGCATCAGGCTTGGAAGTACATAAGGCTGCACATGGGCAGATTCCTGTCGCTCCTTGATGCTCTGGGTGTCACCTGGGCTGTGGAACAACGGTCTGTGCCCTGTGCCAGTGCCAGGAGCAGGAGGGGGAATGGCCGCAGGGACTGGGGCTGGGAGGCTGCTGGGCTCTGGGCAGCCTCTTCCTCCCTACTGAACAAAACCCCATGCAGGTGACCGTGGCACTGCCAGCTCTGCTGCTCATGTGCTGCAGCCCAGCTGGCTCTTTGTCACATCAGGGCACTGAGCTCGAAGCCACCTGGGTCCCCACACCCCGGCTTTAGCTGCTCTGCAACCTGGGACAAGCGCGAGGAACAGCCACTGGGAGCAGAGCCAAGGGAAAGGCACCCTGGGGCTCCCAGCTTGTTTCTGTACAGCCTCGGCGCTTCCTTTTCTGGTTGCCGACAGCCTCCGCTTGTCCCCAGCTTGTCTACGCGTGGCTGAGGGACAGGAAGGTGGCATTGCCCCAGGGCCGTGGCACAGCATGTGGCTCGGTCACCAACACCTGGGTTTGGGCTGTGGGAAGGAGCCTCACCACATCCCTCTGCAGCTTTCTCATCTGGCACTCAGCTGGTTTTAGTTTTTCTTTTCTTTTTCTTATCTGACTGGTATTTTTGTGCTGTGCTGATAAGAGAGGGGAAGTTTGGGAGCTCCCACACCCAACACCTTAAGATATCAAGAAGTGGAACTTCACCAATTCATGGAAGTTTTGTATGATTTTATGTCTTCTGGCACCAGTGGCTCACAGCACCCACCACCACAACGGGCAGCAACAGGTGGGAGACACGATGCGCTCTCAGCCTCTGTGAGCAGCTGATGCCAGTCAGGGTAACTGGGCTGAGAGAAGTGGCTATAAATCACACCAGCAGCACCAAGAGCGGGGCTGCTCCTTTTTTTCTGCTCTGTAGGAGAGCACAAGCTCTTCCTCTGCCTGCTCCAGTGACTGAAGAATTCTGTGTGAGTTGTGTGTGCTGAGGGGAAAGCATCCCAGCCATGGTGCTTTCTGTCTGTCCCCTCCTGAAGTGGTTCAGCAAACCGATGAGGCTCTGTGCCCGCTGGCTGCTCCCACCATCCCACACAGATGACTGTTGAGGTGACAAGGAGCCTTAATTGCCTCTGACAAATATTTACCTGTTTTCCTGAGTTTACAGAAACTTTGCTCCAGCCCCAGCTTTGAAGCAGAGTTCAAAGCCACAGTGATGCTGATGTCCCTCGGGAACGGGCACAAAGGAATGTCACTGCAGGACAGGACCTGCAGCACCCAGCATGGTGCTGGCATCCTGCATCCTCTGCCTGGGTCCTGCTGGCTTCAGCACACCAGGGTAAGAATGGCTTTGCCAATTCTTTGGAGCCTATGTTAAAGAAACAGCTTGAAGAAGGGGTGATTTTCTTTCAGGCAGGATGCACTACTCATGTTTTTTTCTAGCTTCAGAATTGTGTCAACAGAGATTGGGTTGAGCTGCACACCTGTGGTGGGGGCATATTTAAGAAAAGTAGCTTGTTTGAACTGTACAAACAAACACTTCTGAAAAGAGTCCTACTGCTTTAAGTGAAGCTGGTAAATGCTTGGATTTAAAGCACTGGGATTTGGCTTTAATCTTATTTTTTACAGAACTTAAAGCTAGAAGAAAAACATGCTGGAAAGCTGTTTATTCTAAGAACAGGCTGGAGATGCAGCAGCTGCTCCTGCTGCTCGCAGGCACCGGGTCACCCCCCAGTGGGGTGAGCACCCTCCACACCTTCACCCCACCTCAGTGAGGAGCAGACTGGGCCCCAGTGTGCTGGGAGATGCTGGGTGCCTGGCAGACTGGGGTGGGCTTCCTCAGTGAGAGCAGCCAGCTGCTTCTACTCACATCAGGAAGCTGGGCAGTGACTGTCCTGCTAACAACTTGTGCCCAGTAGTAGGATCCCATCAGACATCTTAAGCAAGTTGCAAGGATCTCCCCAAACTGAGCCGCAAGGTGAGCTGAGCTCCGTGCCACAGCCAGACAAGCACTTGAAAATTCCAGCAGATGGTGAAAGAGAGAGCCCTGGCTGGGAACACCAGGGATAAATCAGAGCTTGGAGCCCAGACGGTGGTACAGCACTGGCTTCTCCTTCAGGCAAGGGCATTCTGTGTGATGTCAGTACTGACCTAATCCCAAGGATTGCTCAGGGCTTCACATTGAGATTTACTGTCACCTCCCTGTCCTTCTGTCCCCTTGTCTTTTGGGTAGTACCCATGGCTGGGTGTCACACAAATTCCGCAGCCACGGGCACCCTCGTTTCCCCTTCTGATGAAGGCTGCGATGTGGGACAGCCCATGCTGGAGGAATGCAGATGAGGGGAGCAGGAGGTGCTCAGCTTGCTGAGAACAGGGAATAGATCAGTAAGGAAGCAAGTAACTTGCAAAACATATATAAATGTAAATGTCTTAACTACATCCACGCTAAGATTATGACAATCCTCAGTCCACTGACTTGTCAGCATATGCTTTGATTCTTCTTTTTTCGTAATTATTATTTTTATCTATAGAACACCTCTGTAGTGATTATTTTCAGGGCAAGTGGGAATCACATTTCCAGCTGACGTTTACATAATTAACCAAGCCAGTAAAGCACAGATTAAATATTATGTATATTTTTTAGCTTTGCATTTAATATCTGTAATTATATATCTGACTAAAATAGTCACAGCTCATGTTCTGTGGTTTGTTGTGCCAGTTATCCAGTCGGGAAACTGGAACGAGTAACTGCGGTCCCAGCAGCTAATCAACACAAAGCCAGTTCTAAATTTTACATCTGAATGTAAATAAGAGAGCTAAAAATGCACTAGTGAAGTTTGAAAAGTTCATATTTCTGAATTTGAGTAAGTATAGACCATTTTCTTCCCATCTGACCAGTTTCAATAAACAGTAGCTTCTTCCTTTTAAAAAAAAAAAATAATAAAGTGGTAGCCTTAACTAGTTCAAGGGCCACCCTGAAGGGACTTGATGATGATTGTTGCTGTGAATTTTGCATGACGCTTAATCTGTGATTAATAATCATTACAGAAAGCAAATAAATGGAAACAACAAATAACACTTTTTGCACATGACTACCAGCAACGTGACCTGGACAGGAGTTGCTTACTAGTAACTACATTTCTTTGAGTGCTATTCATCAAATGTGCTGGGGAAAAAAAATACACAGCAGCTACCACCTAGAGACAACATAGTGAGAACCAAATTAATTAATGCATGCTAGTGTTAGGGAGCAAGGATTTTCTTTGGTAAACAAAAACAAACCAAAAAGGCCCTGCATTATCTGCTGTGCAAAAAGGTGAATGCAAACTGGGTCAGATTTCACCACAGCTGCACTAGGAGGTCAGGTAATTACAGACAAGAATAACAAAGACCACTTCATGCACAAATGCATGTACACTTAATCACATGAATTGTTCATTTTCAGGTGCAATCTCATCCCCATTTCATCTACTGATGGGCTGTTTAGTTATCACTGTAGAAAGGATATTCCACATCTTTGTGAGATCTGGTTAAGTCTTTTCAGACTTTCATTCTTATCTTTCTGCACCATCTCTGGAAGAAATTTAGGAAGCAGGAAAATATATCTGCTTCCATTTCCCACTCAGGATATGGGAATACAGAGGTTAAGGAACTTGCCTATGGCTGCAGAGGGAGTTTGTCAGAGCCACAAATTAAAACCAGATCCTCCGAATCCATGCTCAGGGCCCTGATCACCAGACCATTCTCTTCCATAAATTCCAGCCTGTCATTAGTCTGCTCTGCTGAAATCTGGCTGTGCAGAGAAAGAAATATAAATATTTTCTAGCAGTAGGTATTAATTTGTAGCACTAGTAAAGTTTGTGCCACTGAAAACTGAATTGGTTCTTTATTACACTTTGCCCTGTATCCCCAAATATTTTGATCTTTGGATTTAACCACCAAATATGCTGAAAATTCCCTTCAGCTAAGATCATACCCTTTCTATTCATTTGAAGAGTTTGAGGGGAGATGTGTGACCTGCAGAAGTTTTAATGCTGGGTCTAGAGGTGGTGCAGTCTGTATGGAAATTACCTGGGGCTAATTTCCATAACTTCTTCCAAAATGTCTGGGGTTTTACAACTGGGAAAGATCTTTCCCTTTTGTTTGAGAAGCCACACAGGTTGTGAATTTCCATTTTCTCTCTTCTGTCTCTTGTTTTTTCTTGATTCCCCTTTTCTGCTGTAAATAAAGCAGCACCTGCTTACAGGTGAGAAGCCCTTGGTTCTGCAGAGCAATGATGAGATGGGCTCACAGGAAGAGCATCCCTTATCACCAGAGGCAGGCAGCAAGGATCCAGGTCAGTGTGATGGGAAGGCTGCTGCAACTCTGTCCTGGCTGTCTTTCAAAGGCATCACTGACACACAAGGGAACAAAGCATACTTTCTTTAAGCTGACAGTGAATAGAGAAGGCTGAAGAGATGAAAGCACTGAAATTGAAGGGCAGTGTCTCAGCAAAGGGCCAAAACTATCTTCAACTTCAAGCTTAAGCTCCTATTAGGCAAAGAAAATACAGCACAAATTATGCTTATGTAGCACGTCTCATGCAAACATCCCAGCACACTTAACAATCAAACTCAAACACAATCAATCATGGAGATGTGAGCAGCGTTCACCAAGGAAAACAGAGCAAGCGAGGCCTGGAAAGAATGAGTGGCACAGCCACTGAAAGCACATGGTTTCCAAATGGTTTGCATTTGAGAAGTGGTGTGGGGATGGAGAGAGCACAGCTGTGGTAGATGGTCCCTGGGGTCAAAAGCAGGTGGATGATGATGGACAAGCAGATGCCATTGCATTGCAATGTGACAGGAGGGCGGGCTGGGAAGAGAGGTCTCCCAGGCCCAAACGGGTGACTGCTAGTGGGGTAGCTCAGACCCATCCAGTGTGCAGCCACTGGCAGTGTGCTCTGAGGGGCACCTGCTGCCCTTGTCTCTTCCTGACTGAGAGAAGAGGCCCTGCAGATCCTACCCATGTGCTGCTGTGTCTGTAGGGAAGAGTGTCAGCCATGCGTGCAGGTGAGTTGCTGTGGTGAGCACCAGCACGACCCCTGGATCAGATGCAGGGAGAGTGCTCCTGAATTAGATTACCCAAACCAACCTTACCTCTACTNTTTTAAAAAAAAAAAAAAAGGCATAACTCTCTTTCCTTCTCCTCTAGGCATCTTTTTGTAGTTGCCAAAGAGTTGCAAGCATGGAAAGATGCCTAGAGGGCCTATTTACCAAATTTGAGAGACTTAATCTGATTGAGCTGAGAACTTAGTTCAGACTTATCAGTATTTCTCCACATCAAACTGCCAAACCTTTAACAGTTTAAACAGTTTATTCCTCAGTGTTGAATAGCTCCGAGCTGGAACATACTTTTGTTAGGGCACTTGTGACATCTGTAGCTCCTGTACGGCTTCATCAAGTGGCTGAAAAGTTAGACCCCCAGTAACTCACTCTGCAGATGGCTCAAAGGCATCATCAACTTTTCAGTAACAATCTTGCCTTCCCATAACATGCAGCTTTTTCAAGTACAAGCAGGAAAGGCTTGTGAACTGGGGCCTCCTGCACTCACTTGTGAGGCTGTAATACTACGGTGGCATATTCAGACAGACTCACTCAGCATCTAAGTGACAGCAGATCACGATTCTATACCACAAAATGTCATCGACTTGCAAGAAGGTCTGAATTTCTCCACACCTTATTTTAAGCATCTGAATTAGGTGTGAACTAGGTGTATGTGCACCCTGGGCTCCTGGCAAGAGCAGCTACAGGTCAAAATCTCTCTCCACTGTTCACTGAAATTAGGGTGACTGTTTCCAGAGGAGGATCCTCAATTCTGTAGAAGGTATCCATGCTATAGTCTTGCATCAGCAAGTCAGGTTTCCCTGCAGTCAAAGTGAAATAGATGATTAATAGAGTTACTGGAATCAGATGAATTTTCTAAGTAATAAATTATTTAAAGTAATCAAAGAACAATTTCCAGTGTCATTGTTCTTGCTCCAATGAATAGTGAAATCCTGATATAACATGGAACGTTATGACCACGAAAGATTCCTCCCCAGACCTTCCACAGCTCTGGAATAAAGGAACCTTTCAAGGCATGTTGAAGCTCACTTCAAACCTCTGCTCAGCCAGAGATCTCCTCAGTGAACGTCCAAATAAGTGCTCTAAGCTTTGGGTGACTGGGCATGCAGGGACAATGCCCATCAACCACTCTTTGGCTCTGTGACCTGCTTTGCATCCCCAAATGAATCTATTTCTGCTTATTTTAGAGGCAAAATGTAATTTTTTTCAGTGAAAGGGAATTTGTTTGGGGCCTTGGTTCAAATTAAACCTTTTGTTCAACCAAAAAAAAAACATTTTATCTTGATCAAATAGTCTGGAAAATTTCAGCTGGAGTCAGACAGTTGGTGAGCTTGAAAAGGGTATGAAGGAAAGGAAGGACAGCCAGAGCTGCTATACCTAATCAACTAATTCCATTTACTGTTGTTTACACCTGTCACAGATTGACTTGCTGTCTGAGAACTCTTTGGAAACCTTCTGTAATCCCTCTAGAATATATCTTATTCCCTGGTTATGTGTAAAAGCTTTTTCTACAGGTTTTAAAAGACCTAAATCCTGCTTCTCTTATTTTTTATAAGTGAACTACAAATCAGCTCCTTGAAAGGACTGTTGGCCTTGGCTAGTGCATGTGGCAGCAAATACATGGCATGAAGCTAGAGATTCACTCTAAATCTGCAGGACACCTGGAACCCAGAAGAGCTTTGCCCACTGCATTTGCTAGAATACATGATTTATAGAGATAATCCTCAGACATTTCAAGCTGAGCTGAAGACAGACAAATTTCCAGCCCATGCCATCAATTCCCTTCATCTGGAACAGGTGCCAAGCTTACAAAATCCTCCTGCAATGTGGTAGACACCACGGCATGCTTCATTAGCAACCAACCAAGCAACTTGCCATCTCCAGCTCACAGGCATTGAAAACAATCTGGAGATCAGAGACTCAAACCTGTGAAGCAAAGAAGGAAAAGTTTCAAAGGCAGCTGGACTCCCACAGGAGGGGATTTAGGCAGACAATGCTGGACTCTGTAAAACCTGCTCCCAGACCCTGTTATCCTCACTCATTTGAGTGAACGCAGCTGTCTGTCTTTTATAATTCAGGGGTACAGTGCTGTGGCTAGAAGTGCTAGACGTGGTCATGGCAGTCTTATTAAAAACAACATATAATAAATTGCCAAATGCCATTTACCCTGGATAACCTTCTTAGCTGAAACCATCCGTATCTACTAGAGATGCCTGTGCGTCAGCCGACTTTGATGTATCCTTCTGCTCCTTCAGCCCAGATGTTGTCATAGATTTGCTGATGATGACTGCAAAAAGGGCTTTGAAATGCACTCTGGCAAGAAATACTTTCCAGTCCTGTCTCAGATAGGGCCTGTTTTTTTTCCCCCCTCACATTTTTATTACTAAGGCCATTCAGACGAATAAAAGGCCTTTGTTCATTTAGCAATTTCTCTGCTTGCTGGTTATTTCTCAAATTTTAACTTGAAATGACAGCAGCAGAGGTTCAATGGATGAAGAAGGTCTCCAGCACTGTAAGGACACATCGCTGGTGCTTGGGCACTGCTGCTCTCAGCTGGAAACATGGAGGGTGCAGGAGAAGAGCTCCAGAAATACTCTGTCCCTCTCTTTTACAGCCCAGAAAAAGTCAGAAGTACAAATGAGTAAGGAAATTTGCAATTTCCCTCTTGTATATTATGGAATTACACTCTCTTAAAGGGAGCTTACCCTGGAAGTAAAGGATGTTCATTTATGGTACAAATACCAAGCCATTAGGACCTCAGTGCATCTCTTCTATGTCCTGCTCTGGAAGCAGCCTCAGTAACAGATGCAGAAAGTAATCTCAGTTCTCATTTTGATACATCAGAGTGGGGAACTGGTGCTTCTGAACACCTTTTATTGCCACGCGCCAAGGGTATCGCTGTTCAGGCAGCATTTCTCCCACAATACGTGCAATACATTTGGAACTCATACTCCATTTTCAGAGTGCCCTTGCAGGACATCAGAACGGGGCATGTTATGTCCCAGGTTCTGCAATGTTCTGCACTTGTTTGTAGGTTAAGAGAGGCGGAGGTTTCCCTGCTGGGGGCCACCATGCCAACCTCTGTGATGCTGAAGCAGCTGTGGAACAGCAGAGGCTGTGTGGGGGCACACAGTGTGCCCAGCACGGAGCGCTGCCAGGCCCATCCCTGCAAGGCCAGATGTGACTTTCGGTCAGAAAACACCCCTCTTTTTGTCCGTGAGATAACGCTGTATTATAGGAACGGATCTACCGGCATTCCCACGGTGCTCTAAAATGGCAGCCCCCAGGGGGCCCCCGCCAGCCTGCCCTCCGCCGCCGCGCGCATGCGCACAGCCGTCCCCCACAGCCTCGGGCACAGGGCCCTGGCGGCGCCGCGCGGAGGCGCGCGGGTGGTGGGCGGGGCCGCGAGTGACGCGTACGGTGGCCGTTAGGGAGCGGCAGCCGTCGGGTGGCGGCCGTGATGGAGGCGTTGGAGCGCTGCGCCCGCTGCCTGCGGGCCGGGCTGGCGGCCGTGGCCGTGCGCCGCCGGCTGCCCTGGCTGCTGCTCGTTCTCGTCCTCCTCGGGTCCGCCCTGAAGGACGGCGACCTGGTGCCGGAGACGCCCATGCAGAACAAACGGAACGTGCTCAACGTGTGAGGAGAGCCGGGGGGGGATCCCTCAGGGCGTGAGGGGGCACCGGGGGGCGGCTCCGTGCGGCTCCGTGGGGCTGTGGGGCCCTCACCGTCAGCCCGGGGTTCCCCTCGTGCTCCCCCGTGGGGCGGGGGGGCTCTCGGTCAGCTCTTCATAGGCTGGAAGAGGTGAAGGGGCTCTCCGTCAGCTGCCGGGGGCTCTCTCGGATTCGGGTAAGCCGGCAGTTGCTAGGGTGAACCGAAAGCAAGCTGAGTGACGTAAGGTTTTAGCGTCTTTGTAAAAGCAGCGTCACTGCCGTTCCTTTTTACCACTCATGCAGTGCTCCCGGTCCCTGGGTGGTTCCGTACGGCTCTGTCAGCGCTGTGGAGGCAGCGAGGCAGGCAGCGAGCACACGGAGCCCTGCTGTGTCCTCTGCGGGTCCGAGAGCGAGGCTGCAGCTTCTGCTCTCCCTGGAGACTTCCCCTGTGCTCTCTGGGTTTGAATTTGCCACTTGGTGACGTGGTGGAAGAGGGCCTATCGGTGTGATGGAGAAGAACCACTGGCAGATAGTGCTGAGAGGGTGACACTGATCGTACAGTGAAACGCTGCCATGGCATCCCCTTTCGATCAGGGAGGTTGCTCAGCACCGATGGTTCCTGAAGCATTTTTTTCCCTATGGATGCCTTCCCTGCTGGTTTGCTGACAGCAGTCACGTTAGCAGCCTTTTTTGGTTTTGAAGTGTCTCAGCCAAACGAGAACTTGATTTTCAGTTGCTGTTCCGTGGCAGCAGCTGCAGTTGCTGTGCAGATGCCACTTCTGCTGTGAAATGAGTGAGGGAGGCACTCCACAAAGCCCTGGGGAAGGCCCTCATGGCTTTTGTTGGGCTCTTAATGAAAATACAGAGCTTTGTTAGTGCTTGTTCTCATCTCTGATACAGAGGTAGTGATTACATTAGGGCTGTGTCTGGTTGTAGCTTGGTCACAGAGCAGAATTCTGCTCTCTCTGTTCTTTTTGAATGAAGATGTGGGTAGGAGGGGGCTGCACAGCTCCCCCCTCCCACCAGCACGCTGCGTGGGAAGGCACTGGTGGGAGAGGGAAGGTCAGAGGCTACAGCCTCCTTTACTCATTATTAAATTCACTGCTCCACTGTAAGGCTGGAAAAGAGAAGTAGTTGGGCAATACCAGCAGGACTAGTTAGGCAATATCTTGCTAAAGAGGATAGCTGCACGGTGCCTGCTTGTTTTCAAGATTTTATAGCAACAAAAACTGTCAAGGCAGAGAGTGAATTTTGAGGCAGAGGGATTTGTGTACACCGCAGGAAGGCTGTCAGCAGCTGGAGAGATAGCAAAGGAACAGGCTCTACTGCAAAGTTATGCTACTTCATTTATTTCATGAGGTGGTAATGGAGAAAAAGTATCTTAAGCTGATTAGAGGAAGAGTTGTTCCTCCTCCAGGGTATCTTAGTATGAAGAAGGTGAGGTTGTGAAAGGCTTTGAAAGCAAAGTTTATTTGAGGTGGAGGAGGAGGGTCAGGGTGAAAGCTGAGAATACTTTCTTTGCAGCTGTTCTTTGAGTAAGGCAAAGTTGAGTGGGTTTGTAGGGTAAAGGCAATGGCAGTAACTGTGCTGTGAGTCAGCTGAGAGTCTGAAGGAGGCTGTAGGTCTGAGGGAGCGCTGCCTGGAAAACAGTGGAGTATTTGGTTGGGGAATTACTCAGGTTTGGGGCCCAAGAGAAGTAATGGGGAGAGGTTTAAGATTTTAGCTGTGCTTTACTCTGAGGTCAGGAATTGTATGCCTAATTTAGACAGCTCTGAGCAGTGCCCTTGAAAGGCTGCTCGTTCAAGCACTGCCACATACCCCCAGCTTCCTCCTCCTGGCTCCTATGAAATTTCACACGTGTGTGTTTCTCTTCTGGCTTTTCTCTGGCAGATATTTTGTCAAGGTGGCTTGGGCATGGACGTTCTTGCTTCTGCTGCCCTTCATCGGACTCACCACCTACCTGTTTGCCAAGAGCAAGCTCCTCTACGGCCCCACGAAGAGCGTTCTGACAGCTCTGCGGCGTCTCAGCGCGCTGCTGGTGGGCACTGCTGTCTGGTATGTCTGCACTGGATTCTTCACGTACGTTGAGAACCTCACTGGCACGTGCTCTACCCCGGGTAAACTCAGCGAGTCTCGCCGGCTCTATGCCACCAAGCAGGAGTGCCACCAGGACAATGGGATATGGAACGGTTTTGATATCTCAGGGCACTGCTTTCTGCTCTCATACTGTGCTCTTATGATTGTGGAGGAAATGGCTGTGCTGGAAGGCTTGTCCATAGACCAGAACTCAAGACTGCGTGTTGTTGTCAACAGCCTGTTTGTTTCCTTGTGTTTTCTCACCGTGATCTGGGTGTTCATGTTTCTGTGCACTGCTGTGTATTTTCATGATTTCAGTCAAAAGATTCTTGGAACGCTGATAGGTTTGGCAGCTTGGTATGCAACATACAGAGTTTGGTACTTGAAATCCTTTTCTCCTGGGTTACCTCTCCCAAATATATATTTGAGTTCAAAGAAACACAATTATAGGCGATAAGTTTTTAAAATTTTGGGTTTTTCTTTCAGTACTGGAGTAGTGAAATGCAGGCATGGTTACAGTCTTTTCACTGTAAGGAACAAGATAATGGGCTGGAGAAGAGGAAATAATCTTTGCTAGCTGATGGCTGAGGTGGTAACGAGCTTTTTTCTCGTGAGGAAAAAAAATTGGTGTTGGAAAAGGTCTGCTCTTGGTTAGGAGTTACTGGTTGGCAAAGAAATATGAAGTTGGATTTGTTTCTCATATTGAACCAAGGAACAGATCCTCCAAAACTGACAGAGGCCTTTGTGCTTTAAGACCTTAACTGATCTTAAGCTAATTCTCCCTCTTCTCTGTGCATTTATTTTTGCAAAATACCAGAGAAGATCCAAACTTTTTTTGTTTTAAGGAGGTTTTTTTCCCCTACTTCTGTTGCCTTTAGAGGAAATCTCTCATCATGACACTGCTGCTAACTACAGCAAAAGGCTTAGCCATCAGTGTTTGCTTGGTAAAGCAGTATATAGCTCAGCTGCAAAACTAGAACAACTCATGTTGTCAAGTATTAAGTACACTAGCTTGCCACAAATCCGTGTTAGGTGTATGCACATTCTGCAACAAAGAGATTAAATCTGAGATGTGATGTCTTGAGCAGTCTGTGACTTGAAATTTATGCCTGCCAGTGGAAAGGCAACTCTTGAATAACAAGTCTTAACTTTCTCCTTACATGAAGTATCTGTAATCGTGTTTGTCATTTTATTCTAGACACAAAACCAAGTCTAATAAGATTTTTTTTAATCTTACGAATTTATCACCTTAGAACAACAAATACTTTCTGGTATGTTTCTTCCAGAACAATGAAATTCCAGTGTTATGAACACATTAGCTTAACTTGTTTAGTAGTCTGCTTGGTATTGAATGAAATTGTTTATCCTAAGAGCTGCAAAGCAGTTTGCTTGAAGCAATATTTATTTTTGCATATCAATGAGTATCAATAAGCTACTTCATTTTAATTGCACATAAAGTTGTGGCCACTTCTGATGTGGCTGGGAACCCACTACTGAATAAAACACTACTCTTGTATAATGGTTAGGTATGAAATTGGAAGGGTTTACTCATCATATCAAACATTCAGCATAGTTTTGATCTTGAAAAGCTTTTTATTATTTCATAAAGGCTTAATCATGTTGCAATGGCATAAAATCTGATGGTTGCAGTGATGAAGGAGGTGGTCAAGAAGGTTTGTAGGCAAGGCTGTAATCTGATGGTGGACTCGATCTGTCTGTAGCATTTAACTCCAAGCTGATTATTTTGTTGAATAGAGTATGATGCAGCATAGTCAACCTTGGCACATTTCTTTGGTTTTTTATCATCTCAGCACTTGTTTTTCAGCAAACAAGTGGAAGTATTTGCAGTAGATACAATGATGTTAATTCCACATTTGTGGCCTGCCTCTGAGGAAAGCTGGATTCCCTTGAATTTCCACTGTGTTCAGTGCCAAGTTTGAGTTGTTTTGCGTCCTCTGAAAGTACAAGTCACCTCGCAGGAAGAAGCTCTTTCAGGAGTTTGTATTTTCTATCAAGTTCTTCCTTTTGGCAGTAAATTGCCTTTAAGCTGACTCTTTAGGAAATTTGCACTGATTAACTCATATTGGGTTTAACTAAAACTGTGTTTGAACAATGCAGATTCATTTGCATTTCTTTTGATGTAATGTAAGCCTGCTCCCTATTGAGTTAAGCTAGGCCGCAAGCCACTTGCATCGTGAAAAAGGATTATGTGCCCAGAAGGTTTTCTGATTCATTTCATTAGCTTTAAGTTTCTATTTTAGGTTGTCTTTATGTAACTTTGCTACATAGACAAGGCCTGCTAGCAGGAAATGCAGCTTATTTAAACCAACAGGCTCGCTGAAACTATCTCAGTTCCACAAATGTTTTGTGCAACCACTGTATCAGTGTTTCTCTGTGCTTCAGACTGGTGTCATACAAACTGTTTAGTATGGAAATAATGTGGGACACAGCTGTGCTCAACATTTTATTTAAACAATGAAAGAAAAACAGTTAAACTTCCAGAGTTTCCATCTTTGAGGATGTTTATGGAGTCTATAAAGGTAATTCTGCTGTTCTTTTTCTCCTGAATGATCAGCCTTCCTTCTGGGTTTTTTGTGACTACTGAGATACAGAGTTACCACTGACAGTCTGAGCATGCAGTATTGCAATGGGTTAATAGGGCACAAATTCTCAAAAATAAATGGTTTAAAATGAAAGCCTGACAAAAGCAAGATTCCAAATGTGTGCCTGTTATGCCGTGCAGTTGATTACGTAGACACAAACAGTTGCTTTTCACAGCAGAGTGAAAGCCTGATCCACTGAAAGACATGGAGAAGTTCCCATGTGTTAATGCTCCTTGGGTGTTTGGAGATCTTGGCCTGTGTGTCCTTCTCAGTGCCCAGAGACCATGTGCTGACTTTCAGCTTAGAAGGTTTCCTTGTGCTTCAGGCTTCTTTATGTCTTTTGACTTCCAGTGAATTGGGAATCAAAGTAGCAGATTTTCTGCTCATGTTTCCCATCACTGACTGCTGTCCCTCCCCCAAATACACTTTTATCGTTAGAGTAAAAATGTGGCCTCTCTGTAACTGACTTGCAGCCTAAGAGAAACAGCTGTGAACAGCAGGATTTGGTGCTTTCAGTCAAACTGACAGATCCTTTCTTTCAACTCCCAACAGTTATTGTTGATTTGTTTAAAGTTTTTACAAGAAAGTGTTAAAATATTTTAAAGATAAATGTTTGCATTCTGTAGTGGATTCCAAAAGTAAACATCTGTAATCTTGTAAAACATCTGGGTTTTGGTTGGTTGGTTTTCTTTGTTTCTGATTTGGGTTGGTTTTGGTTTGGTTTGTTTTTGCTTTTCTGCATTCAAGTTAATTGAATACAAGATTTCTCTTATTCTGCAGAGCTATCTTTTTCTCTCTGACATCTTACTGACCTATTAATTACTTTAACATATATTTGCTAGTTTTCCATTGCATGTGTTTAAGTCTGGCTTATTTTGCAGGCTCTCTATCACTAGTTATGCAAAATTAGCTTTTGGCCTGGCTGATGTGAATGAGGCACTTCTTGGCCTTGTTGGTGCCTTAGACATTCTCCTCTGCCAGGGCTGGTAAAGCAGGGAATCTCATCTAGAACACAGTGGAAAGTTTAAGGGTTTGTTTCACTCCTGGGACCCATTCAAATGTTTGCATCGCAGGAGGCAAGATCAGACAACTGGGAAGGCTCAGCTCTTCTGTGAGATCCATCTGAACAGGTCAGACTTCAAACGTATCTGAAACTGGTGTTTGGATTCTTCGTGAGAGGTTTTGTTCAAAGCAAACTTGTTCTGTGGATGCTTCACTGGTGTACTGAAACTTGGCTCGTGGAGCAGCTGAAATAACAGAATCTCAGTTTCTGTTTTGGTTTATGGCAATTCATGACAACGTGAGATACACCGAGTTATGCCTTATGGTGCACTTTAATTGAAAAACTGTAGGGGATGCTGTGATGTACTAAATGTCTTGGAAAATCAGCCATTAGTTCTCATTACAAATTTGTGGCCACTTTTCTCAGGAAAATAATGCCCAGTTTTTCCACTGTAGCTTAAAGCAGATCCCTGCAGCTTCTCTGCAGTCAGCCTTTTCCAGCTCTTTGCCTTTGATCAGTCCATATTTATCTCTGTTCACTCAAACCTGTTTCCTCGAATTTTGTCTTTTCATACCTTCATCTCGCCTCCTGGAGCACAGATTAAGTAATAAATGCTCTTTACCTCTGCTAAATGCATGCTTTCTCTTTTTGTCTTCTCTTTAACTATTTTGCCAAATCTTAGGATGAAAGTACTTAGCACTAGCAAAAAGCTTTTGTGGATCTGAACTCAAAATTAACCATTGTTAAAAGGAGTTGGTCAGTCACTCCAGTGGTGTTTACCTGGAAAAAAGAACATGCTTGATTTATTGAAGCAGAACTGTGTGATGTGCTTGAACTCAAGGAAGGAAAGAGAAGGTAACTTGGCAGTGCCATTTGGTGCATTAATAGTTAACTCTTCTTGGGGAACAAACACTGCATTTTCTGCAGAGTGGTTTCATCTAGGAGTTTAGTAGGAAATTATTAATTCATTTTAATATGAAAAGGGGACCTTAGTGCTTTAAGTATACAGTGAGATTACAGAAGTGACAAGTTGGAAAACCAGAAGTGCAAATGACCATCAGGATGGAGTGCAATCCCTGAAATTTCTGGTAACTATGTTGTAACATTTAATCTGAAAGATGATTCTTGTTTATTTATTGTAAATCTACCTTCTGGCTGCCACAAAACATAAGCAATGCCATGTGCCTTGTAGCAATCCGAACAACTTTTCTGTAAAGCTTTGGAACTAGAATATTTGCAGTTGTGCCATGAAGAGCTTTACTTGCTTTTCAGGGAAAGGAGTGTTCATAAAAATGCCCTGTCTGCTTTTCCTGAAGGAGACCTGCAGTTCTACTGCATGTCTTTCTAGTGGTGTAAGGCTGAATAAATACAAGCTTGGAATAAAATAGAAATGACAATTACTTTTTTTCTATCTCATCTCTGAAGGACTTTTCCTTGTTCAGTCTATGTTTGTTCTGCAGTTTTAGATCATGTATTCCTTCCATGATGCAATTTAATGTATTTAATCTGTGTGAAATGCTGTTGATGTCAGAGCAATAAATAGACATATCCTTATTGTAAATGTCATCTTTCTTCTGAAATCTTCCTGAATCCTGTGGTGTTCTACAAAGCCTTCTCTGTTATGTGGGGAGCGGGGAGAGCTGCAGTGCTGAGAGGTTGCACACAATGAGACTGTATCAGTGACAGGCTTAAGGGATCATGACTCAGTGCTGGAGAAAAGTCAGCTAAATAGGTGGTTGTGGCTCAAAATAGTTGCCTGTGACAGAGAAAATTGTGTGAAATTAATTGAAAATAAAGATGATACTAAGCCTGCAAAGCCTGTTAGGCTTCTATCCAAATGTGTGAATTTGTTGCACCCAAACCCAGCAGGACTGTGCTGGTTCTGAGTGGCACTCAGGGTCTGCCTGAGTATTTTTGCAGATGGTAGAAGCAAGCAATGATTTAAAATGTGTTTGGTAAACTCAGTGGTTGTGTGTCATTCTAGATTACAGCTTTCCTCAGCACTATTGCTCCCGCTTTGATTTTGTTGCTTTTGCTTCTGAGAATCCTCCATTTTGCCTTTCTGTAGTTGGCTCACAGGTCAGGGAATGGAAGGAGACTGCTTGTGGTAAACAAAAATAGGAAAGTGTTCCGGGAGACTTGCAGTGGAGTGACATTACCTTGGGATGTAAAGAGTACCTGTGAAACAGCTCTCAGCTCTGTAAAGTGCTCACCTCTGTGGCAAGAAGTGCCTGCAGCACATACACACGCCCTCAAACCCAGTTACATTCAGTTCTGATGGCAAAGTAGCTTTATTTGGATAACTCCACTGCAGCTAAAAGGGATTTAGGTCGCCGGAGAGAATGAGGTGCTGTGAGGAAAGAGCTGAGACAGCAGGCAGTGAAAGCAGGGAGATGGACGGTCTTATTTTTAAAGAAAAGCTTTCTGAGTTGGTCTGTGATGTTACTTGAGAGTTTTTTTACAAGACTTAATCTTCATTTCTTAGCTGCTGTTTCTCCAATGGTGGTAATGGAAGTGCTTTGTCAACTGGTGCAGCTCCGCAGCCCATGGGCTCCTGACAATGCAAACGTCCCTGTGAAAATGCCTGCATGTCCCCAGCTGTCTGCAGCAGGGCTGGACAGCGGGAGTGAAACTGGGGAAATCCAAGAGAGAGCTGAAGGTAGATCATTGTGCAGAGGAGAAAGACAAGGAAGGAAAAAAAACATTGTAAGCTCTTGAGGAGTGGGTGGAGGTTGGTGCTTTACTCATCACTGCTGTTCAACATTGCAGTCACATGGAAATAGAAATAATTTGCTTTGGCAGTGGCAAATGCCCTGTGCACATCCAGCCTTTGCCTGCAGCACATGGCTCTGCAGTCTGCAGCCTCCGCTTTGCCCCGCTCCTGCTGCATGCCTTCACTGCAGTGATAGACATCTGTGTCCTGACAAAGCAATTGTTCGTCTGAATTATTTATGGCATACGTGGTATTCTTTGTTTCACTGAGGCATTTAAGGCAGACTGTTTTCTCTGTTTAATCCTTCAGAGGAAAGCGTGTAAAATGTGGAATAAAAGATAATGATAGTAAATGTCATTTGGGTACATCAAGAAAGCAGCATGAGGAGGGAGAAAAGGAAAATTGTTTCTCATGAATGCGCTTTATTTGAGAATGCAAGTTTGAGATGTGTGTTGTTGTTTTGTTTTTTTTTGCTACAAAACCTTAGATCCAGTATTAGAAATGGCTTTTGTCTGAAACCGCTGTGATTTGGTCAGTGAGGCTGTGCGTTAGGAAATCTTTTATGGAACCAGTTTGGGTTTGCCTTTGATCTTGATGACTCTGAATATCCCAGTGTTTTCACAAGCTCTGCTGTTTTCTGTTTGCCAGTCTCAGGTGGGAAAGTCCTTCATTTATTTTCACAGCAGAAATAGTTTCCTCTTGCTTGAAGGAGCAGCTCTTACACCATTCCCTCTTCTCCCTAGCCAGGAGATGAAAGCTGCAGTTGGGTGGTGAGGATATCTGTTCATCCAGAAGCACAGCAAGACTCAGCAATTAATTTCCTGCAGGGCTGCAAGACAGTCGCTAGGTAGTCTTAGCCCTTGATCTCAGTTTCTTTGGCAACTTGTGACGGGCAGGCTTGGGCTGTGTGCTCTGTTCCACATCCTCTGACAAGCTTTGTTTTGAAATCCTTTATTATTATGGAGAGATCTTCCCCGTGCCTTGACGAGCAGGAGAGAAGGCTGGCAGCCAGTCGCAGTACTGACACATACATTTCAATTTTCATAGTTGAGTCTTCTGAGCAAAACCGGTAGGAGTAAAAGGATTTCAGAAACTAGTTTTACAAATCTGACCCCTGGGAACCTATTGAACAGGAGGCTTGGGAGGGAGGAGGAAATGATCATTGTGTGCTGGGTGCCCACAGTTCACTCAGTGCCATGAAGCTCCAGTTCAGAAGTGTTCAGAAGGGTTTGGGCTTGACAAGTAGTCAATGATCTTCTCCCTTGTAATCACAAGCTCAGCATTTTAGCACACAAAGGCTTTTAAGGCCTTTGGGTGCCTAAAAGCATGATTGCTTCTAAACCCAAGAGATTTTGAAAGTTAAAAATTTGCTTGGGTAAAGTACGTGCAAGGTGAAGCCGTTCCTCAGTGCTAGGCTGGGACTTGATGAGTGAGAGGGAAGGAGGACCCTGAACGGGGCTGGATCAGGTGCACAGCAGGGCATGGTGCAGGATGATGCAGCACGAGCCAGTCCCTCTGATGTCTCATGCTGCTAAGTCAGTGCTTCAGGGATAGCAGTCTGCTGCAGAATTGGTCAGCAGCAAATTGTAAGGTACCCAAGAGCAGACTTCTGCTGCAAAGAGCATCTCGGAGTGCCTTACCTTCCTGCCTTACCCTTGAGTGCTGCTGCTGTTACCCCACACTTTGCAGAGAGCAAAGCATTACGTCCTGGAGTGAGAAAACAGATTTTTTGCTATCATTTTCACACTTCTGTGTTCAGAAGGTGCCTTGGGGAGGGAACATCAGGCCAGTCCCTGGGTTATGGTGGTGTAGAATGGCATTCTCCCCTTTCAAATAGAACTAGAGGTGAAGAACTGATGAGGCTCAGGTCAGCTAGAGTGAAAGCAACTTTTTATTATGACAGCCTGTAAACACCACGGGGCTACTTCATAGTAAGTCACTAATCTGGATCGATTGGGATTGTGACATCCATCATCTGGTTCATTTCAGCATGATCTTTAACATCAGTCCAGCCTCAGCCTGTCACAGTAATTGTCTTTTATCTCTCTTGGAGATTGCATTTCCCTGGAGCAAACTCCTGTTTTTTTTTCATTACCAAGGTGGGGAAACAAGGCTCAGCAACAGCAAGTTGCTGTTAAGAAGTGGCACTGTCTTCTCTGATTTTTCTTTTACTTGGTCCAAAACAAAGACTTGTTAGTGAGTAGTAATGAGAGTAGTAATGAGAGTGAGTAGCTGCTGAGAACCCCGAGAGCTCATCACTACAGCATCTGTGGCTTTCCAACAAAGCATGAGGCAACAGAATGGACGGCTGTCACATCCTGGGCTGAGCTGACCTGTTCCTTGTTGTAGATGTGGGCTCTGCCTGGCATTCTTATAACACTTGCATTACAGCAGAGTGCTCCACAACAAAACAGGCACCTGTTTTCTTCAGTGTTTAGAGGTTTGATTTACTCTCTGATTCTAAATTTATTCTTTGCTTTCTTACAAAAAGGAAAAAAAAAAGAGTGGGGGGAAATAACAAACAGAAGTCTTGCTAAGGGGCTTTCTTCTGCCTCATTCTCAGGCTGAAATCCTGAGAATTGTGGCAGTACTTGCTATCATTTTCTCTGAGTTTCATGGCCTTGTACCCCCATTACTTTTCCTTTCTACGTCTGGTTTGTGTATTTCCTCAGCTCTTGGAGATCACCAGGGAACGTGTCCATAAAGCAACTGTCAAAGGTAAAAGGGTGAAACTCTGATAAGGGTTTTATTTTGGTGTATGCAACTGCTTTTGGGGAATTTAGTGTCATGGATGTTATGTATGTTCTTACACCTTTCAGATTCAGCAAAAGAGATGGGCTCAGGGGACCCCCTGCTTCCCTCTTCAAAAAGAAGCAAAAAACCTATTTTCTTCCCCTGAAGTCATTGATACCATGAAGCACACAGGTAACCATATTGGGGGGAACATCTGGTGTTTTACTCAACAGCCTTAGTTGCAGGTGCCTGCACAGGTGGTGGATTTGGGTTCTTACACACCAGGAGTGTGGCCTCAATCAGTGGGAGGTAACATAGATAACACAGTGCTTTTGCAGCTGCACAGGTTGTGTTCCAAAAGTATGCCAGACCAGCCCATAGAATCATTACAAACAGCATTAAATTGTGCATTTCGTGTTTGTCTAATCCCTGTGTGCTCAACCTCTGTAACTCCCGCTCACTATTCACAATTCCATGACTGCCAGGTTGTATCAAGAACCAGAGCTCCTGGGAAATCCTGCAGCTTTCCAAGACATAAAGATCACTTTTGAGTTGGAGGCGATGCAATACACATTGCTTCAGCCACGCTTGGCGTACGTTCCCAAGCCTACGGATGCAGTGCTACTCGGCAGGGATCACCAGAGCACTCTGAAAACTGGCCAGAGGTCCTAGCAGGCTGAGTGCTCACAGAAATGAGTGCCTTGGAAGAGGAATGGGCATTGTTTTCATGCGAGTTTTATACCAATACAACACAAAAGGAAAAGCACAAACCACCTGCGCATCCCTCTGCACGTGGGCATGCTTTGGAATTAGACTGGAAGTTTGTTGAACACATTTAGAAATGTGAAGCAGTTACTCCTCCCATATGGTTTATTGAGGATCTCAGTTTTCAAAGCATGAGCAGCAGTGAGGCCCGTTATTCTTTCCAACATGCAAAAGGCACAAAAAAGTCATAAACGTGATTCTGTGCAAAGTGTCTCTAAGAAAACACACAGCGAGGAAATGACAGAAAGGAGCCCCCAGTGGAAGAAAAAGCCAAAGTGTCTTCAGAAAAGTGCTGGAAGTTCTGGAAATGGTAGTACTTTTTCAGAGTCCAGATATGCTCAGGCGGTGAAAGATGCTTTGCAAATCCATGAAAGGAAACTCAACACAGAGCCAAAAGGCTAAAACAATAATCCCTTTCATGTGCCAAAATTCAGGATGGACGTCAAAATCATTTATCTCAGGAGAAAAGCGTGGCAGTTAAAGACAGGCATTAAATTCTTTTTAAAAAAAAGCCCACCAAAACCAGACGTAGAAAGTGGATACGTGCTAAGAGCAGCTCAATAAAAAATATTCCTTTTAATGAAAATAATTTAAAAAATGGATAATTGAAGAATGCAAATCCACCTTGACCGTGACCAGCTACTGCACCCTGCTCCCAGGAAAGCCTCCAAGCACAACAATGGCTTCTAGAAGGAGAAGGTCCCCACTGCTTGTATGTGTGAAATGTGGCCGGTGAACACTCTGAAAACACAAACGTACAGGGCTGAGTATCCAAGCCCCCCCGTCGATGCAGGTGTTGGGAAACTTCTCGGGGTCCCATCTCTCCCTGTGGAGCTGGCCTGCACTGGCAGCACTTCTTAGTGGGCTGGGGAGCCTGGTGAGCCCCTGAGCCTCTCGCTGGAATTGAATACTTAAACCTAAAAAAGGCATTTACAAGTTGATGCAGTTGTTGTTGTTGTTGTCTTATTTCCTTGCAGTATACTTTTCTACTTCTAGACTATGGAATGTTACATTAAACAATATTATTATTCATACCTTGCTTCAAATTTCATTACAGTTACTGAGGCTTCATCATAATTTCACACAGCACAGAGACACCAAACTAAACACCAAGCTGCCGGCATTAGATGTATTTTTTCTTTAAGTACCAATAAGCAAAATATCCCATTCCCCCCAGAGATCCCATCAGGAAGGAGGCTCCAAAGAAGGAGGGAGGTTTCCGCTTGACCAGCCTGAAGGCGTTGGGTACCACCGCGGAGAGGAGCGTGGTATGTATGTCTCCCAGGACTTTCCTGAAGGCAAAGCGTTTTTGTATCCTGTCGAAGAAGGACTGTAGGTTAGGTCTGCTGCCGTCTTCCCAGTATTTCTTAGAGAGTCCTAGAAACTTGAGGCGATGCAGGGTAGCTCCTAACAAGATATCGGCCAAGGTAAAGACACATCCACAGAGCCAAAGTTCACACTTCTGCCCTGGAGAAAGAAGTGACAGAAGAGGTGGGGTGAGAATAGATCCTTGGATGGATGCTTAAAGGCTTACTCCGAAGTTCCACAAAGGCAATAGCTTTTGGATTAGACTCCAAATCCGTTTCCTGAGCTCTCTGATGTCCCAAAAGACCAGACCCCACCTATCAGGAGGCTATGTGGAGCCACAAAGCTGGGAACATGCAATGATCTTCTATAATCTGCATGAAGATACAGATCACTGTCTGCAAAACAGCTCTGTCGTGGTGCAGCGACCACTTTTGCTGTGTTAATGCATGGGGAGAGTGACAGCATTTGTCCTTGGCTGCCACTGGGCGATGTGAGCTGTTTGGGAGGTGGCATGGTAACACATCCTATTTTAGGGATGTGAGAAATCCTCGGGAATCAAAACCATTTGCTGGCCCAGCCTGGCTGCTCTCCCTGCGTGCTGTTGGGGAGGGCTTGCCTCTGTCTCCTCTGGCGCTGGGACACCAAAGTGCTTCCGTGCCAAGAGCAAAGTTTTAGGGAGAGGCAGAGCTTGGTGTGAGTGCTGGGCACGAGGGCAGATACCACAGCACTGATGGCCCCTGACAGTGGTGGCTCTGGAAGAAACCTTGCCCGGGATATGTCCAGGGAAACGCAAGCTGGAAGAAGCTGGCTCAGGTCTGGGCAATGTTAAATGCTCCCCCAATGCCCTTTCAATGCTAATGAGCAGGGCAGCGCTAAAGGAAATAAAGGGAGGTTCAGGTAAGGAAGAAACTGTAAAAGGGGTGCAAAACCTGGGTCCCTACTGCCTTATCCCCCCTAGCTGGAACTGAATGCAAAGGGGACCCCGAGATGCTGGAGTGTGCTGGGGAGAGGAGGTGGGGTCTGCCTGTGCTGCCACTGCTGGCCATGGACAGAGGAGTCTGTGCTCTCTCTCCCACCTTAGAACTTGGGATGCTTTGCACCAAATCCTTAATCTGGGGGCTCTTCTGCTGCCCTGTGCTGTTGGTATTGCTGTGTGAGGCTCTGCTTTACAGACAGGGTGGAAGCCTGCGGCTGTAGATCAGGGGAGGTGAGAGGCACCCCCTGCACAGGCGCTGCTGAAGCGGAGCTGCCTGCAGGGCCGGGCCAGGGGAGTTGCTGGTAATTAGCAGGCCTCGTTTGTACCAGCTTGGCAGCCCGCCTAATCCTGCTAGAGGCACAGCCTGAATGGACAGATTGCCTGCGCCTAATTAGACAATAAATATTTTCAGTGGCTAATAAATTGTGGGGGTGCTGCTGCTGGAGCCTGCTGGGTGCTGTGGGGGCCCAGGGCAGCTGCAGGGCTGGGGTTGAAGGACCCGGAGTCGGGGTGCCCGCCTTGTTTCTGGGCACCGCACCTGGCCAGGGTGCTTGGGCAGTTCCTGGGGGCAGGAGCAGCTCTGCAAGAGCATCCAGGCACCAGGGATGCCCTATGAGGGCACCTAATGAGGCTGAATTCTGCTGCCCTCCCCCCAGCCCTCGGGTCGGTTAATGAGGGAGTTGGCTGGGTGCAATTAGGCCGCTGCGGGCGCTCGGAGCCACCCCGTGACGCACAGCTCCTGCACAGGGCAGCCCCTCATTATCGCCTCTGGGCCGTGCTCCATCCCTGGCACCTCCAGCAGTGCTGGGGTTAGGAGCCCTGCCCCGGCGGGCACAGAGGGACACTGAGGTGGCTCGGGGTTGGCTCTCAGCAGGCGCTCGGCAGCGTTTGTTTGATGTCGGGGCAGGCTGCAGCCCTCCTGCTGCCGACTGACGCAGGCCCCGCGCAGCTCCCGTCCCTCAGTGCCCCCAGGTTCCCCTGTCCGTGTGCCATGGCCCAGTGCTGTGTGATGGGCACTCGGTGCCCCGTGTCCCTGGGGACAGAGGGAGGCAGGCGGGGGGCTTGGAGGTGACACACGTCCGTGGTGGCACAGTGCCCAGATCCCACTGCTTCCCACGAGGTGGTGGGCACAGAGCAGAGAGGACAGCAGGATTAGTGCCTGGTCACTGGGGCACGGGAGATGTGTGCCATGACTGTGGGGCTCCTGCAGAGCAGCCGTGAGAGGGGTCCTGCCTGTCCCCTGTGGCAAGCGAGGTGTGGGCTCTCCCCAGGCAGCCGTGGTCTGCTGGAGGTCAACAAGGCAATGACACCCGTGTGCCCCAAGCGGGAGAGCCCAACATGGGCTGTAGCAGCCCCTGTCCCATGAGTGTAAGCCCCACGGAGCTCAGGGTGGGCTTCATGGTGTGCCAAGCCATTGGCTCTCCCCAGAGCCACACGTTGGCCAAAAACCACCCCATACAAGCGGCCCGGCGCCTACCTTGGTACTCCAGCTTCCTCTTCTCCAGCTCAGCCTCAATCTGGTCCAGCACCATTCCCAGCTCCCCCAGGATTTTCTTCAAGTAGTTCACATTGTCGTGCTCCAGGATTTTGGCCTGGCGGAGAGCAGTGGTGAGATGAACGGACAGACAGACGGACAGACAGACTTGTGTCCCCATACCCTCACCACCAAGGAGCCCCGTTTGGCTCTGACCGACTCACCATGAGCTTCTTCTGCTTGGAGAGGTACGGCTCCGTCAGCGGCGGCTCCTCCTCGTGGTCCAGCTTCATCAGCTCCGTGCTGGCGTTAGCCAAATGCCCTGGGGGGAGACGGACAGAGGGGCTGCGGGGTCTGTCCTCCCCGCCGAGGAGCTGCTGGCTGGGTAGGGCAGGGGTGAGCAGAGGGCGGGCAGGAGCTGAGCCCACTGGAGTGTTCCCTGGTGAGCTGCAGCCTCGCCAAGTTTTACAGCAAGAAAATGGCTTTTTTGGTGAGCTCAGCAGGCTGGGAGTGCTGTTCTGGAGTTCTCCCGTCCCACAGGTTAGCCTGGGAAGCAGCCGAGCTCCCTTCAGAGAGCTTAATTAAGAGGGATTTGCTAGCACAATCCAGCTGTTTTGTTTGAAAATTAGGCTTTTTGATGCATTAAATAGCTTTGAAGTGTTGTTCTTCTGTGTTAAAAAGGAAAAAAATAATAGACTGTGTGGTTTGGCTTCCTCCGGAGCCATTGTCCCCATTTCTCTTGGGAGAAGTGGAGATCAGCCCCACTGGGAGGGCTGCATGGTGCAAAACCAGGCAGAAAATTGGTGCCTGCCCCAAACTGCTAGCAGAGGATGGGAGAGATGGCAACAAAGCCAAGGAGAGGGCTCAGATTTAAGCAGCAGAGCTGGTGTTTGCTTCAGCCTTGCTATCTGCCAGCCCTTTCCCAACAGCAAAGCTCTGGGCCAGATGGAGCAAAATTCCGATCTCGGTTCCCTCGGTGTGTCCCAGGCTGCTGCCGGGGTTTGGGGTGTGCAGCATAGATCAGGTTCTGGTTAATTGCAACAGCTGCTAATTGCTAAACACCAGTAGACATGTTCGCACCAGTCTGCAACCCCACAGACTGCCTGCTGCAAGAGCAAACCCTCGAGGCTGGTGATGGCAGAGGGTGCAGAGCAGAAGTGCTGGGTAGCTCTCATCAATGGAGATTTATTACCTTTTCCTCTCCCCTTTTTTTCTACCAGATATGCCTCCATCGATGGGAGTTTCCCAGCACTCTGCCATTGCCAGCCTCAAGGGTTTGCCTCTGCCTGCCCAGAGCTGCCAAGCTGTCCCTTCCCTGTCCTGCACCTTACTCTGATTATTTTCCTGGAAATTTCACAACATCAGCAAGACGCAGAGCTGGTCCATAAATCAGCTCCCGCCTTCCCCTGCCTCTGCGGCACAGCCAGTGTGAGCCCCATCCACATGTGGGTCTGGCCCCATTGGCATCCCAGTGGGAAACCCCATGGAAGGGGCTGGGGAGGGAGCCACAGGTGCAGGAGCCTGAATGGCCAAAGGTGCAGGACAGGGCCATGGGCACCCCCAGGTCTGAGGCTGCCCCATGTCGGAATGACCCCACGAATCCCAGCTGCAGGCTCTGGCTGCACACGGAGGCCCAGGGAGCCAAGCTGCCTGCTTTATTTTTGTGTTGGCAGCCTCGGAGATCAGAGCCATGCCATCACCATGTGCGTCCCTGCTGCATGACGGGGGTCCCTGGGCTCAGCTGTGCTCACCCCCTGCCCGGGGCAGCAGAGGGGCTGCACATGAGGACAGAGCTGTGCCTGGGCTGGGAGCAGAGCAGCATCTGTGCTGGATGCTTTGTGGCTCTTCTGGGTTTGTATCAGGTGTGTTTGCTGCTTTTGCAAAGCATCCCTGTGCTGCCAGCATTACCCCAGGGGGAAATTCAGCATTTCACTGCCATGGCCCCATCAGGGCATCGGGAGGTTGGGAAGGGCCTCATGCAGGGGAGCTAATGGAGGGAAAGGGGTGGGATAAATGGAAGAAGAGAATACAAAATGCAGAGTAACACCTCAGGGCCGACATAAATTACCCGAAGCTGGGCTAATCTCCTCCTGCCAGGCACCATCTGTCTCCATCCTTGTTCCCTCCAACGAGGGCTTCATTCTGCCAAAGTGTGGGTGTGGGAGATGCCGGGGTGCAGCCAGCAGCAGGCTCTACACTGCCACAAACTAAAAACTCCCCATTTTCCACCAGGAGCCTGCAGTGGCTGTAGGGTAAGGTGGCTTTGGTTCCACAGAGGTGCTCCAAGCCTCCTGGCCTGCTATCCTTGGGTGATAACTCACAGGGAAACTGAATATCACCCTGCTTTCGTTCCCTTTCCCTTTTGGTAGAGCCTGGCCCTTGGCTCTCCTTCTCCTTTGCGTACAGCTCCATGGGCTTTCCCCAGCACCGACTGCAATGGGGCCACGCAGCCACCACCCGGGGCCTGGGCAAGGGCAGCATCCCCAGCACCAGGGCACTCAAGTAGAGCAGCCCAGGTAGCGCACAGCTCCTACTCTGCGATGGTTTGGGAGCAAAGCCACCAGTGAGGAGCTCGGGCTGGTGAGAGATTTTGAAACAACATGGCAGGCCCTGGGCAGAGCGGTGAGTCGGGTGTGGGAGCGGGGAGCAGCACCCTATGGGGACGGGACCCAGCTCTGCCCTTATCTGAGGCACGAGCCCAGCATAGTTTTCAGGCTTTTCTCTTGCAGAAGGTGAAATGTGGCTGTGTTTGCCATGGGAGCTGCCTGGGGCCAGCGCCTACCAGAGGGGAAAGACACAGGGCGGGCGTCCCGCCAGCCCCTGCGCCAGAGGTGACTTACTGCGGATCTCAGCGGTCGCATACTTTGGGATCATGGAGTCGGTGGTGAGCTCGGGGTGCAGGATGCAGCCGTGCGTGTAGGCGTCCATGGGCAGCGAGTCCAGCAGCTCCCGGTACTGCAGCACCCGCGAGTGCAGCGGGGTCCCAGGCTCGGGGATCAGCTGGGGGACGTTTTCTGTAAGGGGCAAATGGGAAATGTGTTAGCTGGGACCTGGGGCAGGCACTCATGGGGTGTTCGTTAGCCCATACCACAGAGCAGTGCACAGCCCTTTGGTTCCACATCTCTCAGAGAGGGACAAAACATTCCCATTCTGCAGAAAAGAGCTGAGAGGTGCAAGGCTGGGTCTCCCTGGCTGTGCACCCATTGCACCAGAGCAATGAGGCACCTCGTTTTCTTGGGTTTGCTTGAAAGTGCCATTCAATATGGGCAACCAGAGAGTGGATGACCAAGGAAAGAGCTCTCATCCAGCGCTCAAACCGCAGGAGCATCCCTCTCCCCAGCAGCTCTGCACGTCCTCAGTTTGTTGGGTTTTATTCACCTTGGCCGGGTGGCAGTTTATCGTGCTCTTTTTATTACATTTACAGCCCAAAATACACAGCAGATGACAGCAGAAGGAGGAAAGCATTGCTTTTGTCTCCCCCAAGAACATCAGGCGCATTTCTTTATGGGATCGTAAACATTTATGACTTTTGCAGATAGTTAATAGGGAGTGGGTACATTTATGGCTGGGACTCATTGAGCTGGGCTGTCTGAGCTCCCCGCAGGCCGGCAGCCGGGGCTAGCAAAGGGTGCAGCAGCAGATGGATTTTGCAGATGTGGCCAGTGCTGCTCCTTAATTAAGGAACTGCAATGAGGTTCTGGCACTGCCGGCCCCACTGCAAGACCGCCCCATCAGAGTCATCCGTCTCTGATAGCTGACCTCGGTGCCACTGGCAGAAAAACTCCTGGAAGCAAAGCCCTGTGAGCACACTTATCCAGGCATTTTTGAGCTCTGTGCATTGCTGCAGGGGAGGGGGGTGACAGCCCCTTGGACCACTGCATCATCCTGAGGGTGCTTTCCCCTGTTAACGCCGTTGGACGATGGCTCCAGAGCAGGCGGGGCAGAGGGAGCGATGCTCTGGGCCATCCTTCCTCTTCCCGGTGCTCCCCACATGGCACGGCTCAGTGGAAAGATACGAGCGTGCACCTGGCTGGAAAACCTCAAGGGCAGGAGCTTTTCCAGAGCAGCAGGGAGGGAGCACAGTGTTCTGCTGTGGCAACAAAACGCAAGTGACAGCGGAAAGATTTTGTTGCCAGCTCCCGAAGAAAAATACTTGCAATGCTTTGGAGGGCAAGGGAAGAGGCAGAAGCCAGGCCAGCACCTGTGCTGGCTTCCAACCACCAGCACAGGGCACATTGCTGCCTGTCCCCCTGGAAGAGCCAGAAACCCCCACCGTGCTCAGAGCTGTTCCCTGCCACCACGTCAGCCTGTGTCCCCTGCTGGGGACAACGTGCTGCCAGCATATGCCGGCTCACCTGTTCCCCACAGGGACTGGGCAAAGGCACGGAGCGGTGCGGGGACGGGGAGCGATGTGCCCCGAGGATGCGGGGCTGCCCCATCCCCAGGACCCACTGCTGGTGAGGGCTCCTCCGTGGGGCCTGGGGTGTCCGTCCGTCCGCCTGCCCCATGGTGAGGGAGCACCGTGCCGCTGCTGAGCACCGCGGGAGCAGGGCCGGGAGAGGACAGCAGCAGAGCTGGCACGGTGCCGGCGCTCGGGGAGCTATTTTGAGATGTTTTTGATGTCTCTGTCGCAGGGGTGATGGATGCTGGGGCGAGCGTCGTCACGCCACAGCCAAAGCTCCCTGCTGGGCTTTGAAGTCTCCCCAGCGGAGCATCCCAGCCTGGCAGCCCGCAGATTTGGGAAAACGAGGGCGAAGGGGCTGGAGATGCTGCTTGCCGCAGCAGCCTGTGAGGAGCAGCCTCGGAGCTCAGCATCCTGCTGCAGCCCTGCTCCGAGGGCACAGGGGTTCCCCCTCAGCTGTCCCTTCCTCTGGATCTGTGTCACTTTGTCCCCGGTGTGCAGATCCCAGTGAGATGCCATCACAGACCACGGGCCCCCCAGGCCATGGAGATGGGAGCAATGGATGGATTGGTTTGGGAGCACAGCCTCCAAGGCAGCAAGGGAAACCCAGCTGCAGCTCTCCCAAATCCCCCCAGCAGCATTTCTGAGGGATGTCTGAGGATTTGTGCTGGAAATCCTTCATTTTCATAGGAAAATGTGGAAGTTTGGGGAGAGCTGGTTGGTCGCTGGTGGTCACAGAAACTTTCTGGGGAGAAGTGGGTGCCTCTGGCCAACAGCACCTAAATCAGAGCTGAGTTCCTGCTGGGATGGAGCCCGACACACAGCTCTGCCCTCCCTTACCTCCCGTGAAGTTCTTCTCCATGTAGTCGATGATCTGGTTGTAGTCGCTGATGATGTTGTCCCGGTGGATGATGACGGGCACCTCCTCGCCCAGGTTGAGCCGCATGAACCAGGGCTCCTTGTGCTCCAGCAGCGGCATGCTGACGTCCCGCTCCTCGCAGGGCAGCCCCTTCTCGGCGATGACCAACCGTACCTGCAGCGGGGCACGGGGGGATTGCTCAGACCCAAAAGTGCTCCAAGCCCGCCAGGCACGAGGCTCTGTACCCTGCCGTGGTGCCCCTCGCCCGCAGTGCAGCCGTGTGCTGTCACACGTGGATGTCACACACATGTGTCGCATCACCCGCTCGGTCTGCGAGAAGCCAAGCAGCTCTCAGCGAGGGGCAGCTGCAAAATCCAGGCAGCAGGGTGAGGATTTCCCTTCCTGGCAATAGAAGGAAATGTCACAAGGGGGACCCACGGCCATCTGAACTTTGGAGTGTCACCTCTGTGAGGCTGGCGGCCCTGTGACAGCAGGTGGGGCGAGGGGTCCTGGAGGGCTGCAAGCCCTCAGCTCCCATCTGTGGGGAGCAGTAATGGGGCTGTGGGTCCCACCTGGGCTGGGCACCAGCACACACCCAAGGGAGAGGAGAAGGAGGAAGAGGAGGAGGAGGAGGCTGTAGCACTGCTGCCCCGGGCTCAGTGGGTGCTGCATCCGGCTGGAGGAGGCCTGCACCACAACTCAGGTACGCTCTGCTCTTGGGATGGGCTCTGGCTTCTCTGGCACGTTCTGAGCAGGAAGAAGGCTCTGTTTTGTGGAGGATTCCAGGCACCTGCTGTGCTCCAGGAAGCCCTGGGAGGAAGGGGAGTCCCATGGAGCATTTCATCCCTCTTCTCCCTGCTGGAGCCCCACACTGCTCCCTTGCCCCATGTGTTTCCCTGTGCAGCAGCCATCCCAGGGGCCTCACCCAGCCCTTCAGACCCCTTTGTGCCCTCACGAGCAGCACTCGGGTTCCCTGCTCTCTGTCCCCTCCTGTCCTGCAGGGCCACCTCTGGGCCTGTACCAACCCATCGCACAGATGGGAGCGCTGAGTCCGGCCGGGCAGGAGCAGGGCTGGGTATGGGGCATGGGTCCCTGTGTGCCTTGGGGCATCACCCAGCCCAGCATCCTGCTCTATCAACCTGGCTGCTCTTCCACCTGCTCATCGTGAACATGCACTCAGGAATCTCATTTTAGGCTTCCGGGTTATAAAAAAACCCTGACCATTGTGAACCGAGCATGTCAAAGAGGCCAAAAAAAACCCCAGGGGATGTTGGAGAGCCGTGTCTTCCAGAACCGCTGAATGAAGGAAAATTGCCTGTTTTCCCCCAACTGACAGCAGCTAAAAATAGATCTTAAGAAATATGAGCATTTCTATGGGTACTTCAAAGTTCCTAGGGAATTAGTCATTAATTATTTACAGCACTGACAAACTAATTTTTTTTTCTTTTAAAGTCAAACAAGGAAAAGCCTTCTTCCCTCAACTGGAGATTGGATCTCCCTCCCCTCCCAGGGACAAACCCCAACTGGGGGCCACCCCAGGTGTCGCCTTGGTGTCACCCCATTCCGTTTTGCCACCAGGAGCCCAGAGAGCGGAGGTGGGGGCTGGATAAGGAGCATGAGGGGCTGGATAAGGAGCATGAGGGCTCCTGGGGTGCCCTGGGGAGGGGTTCTGGCTGCTGGGGGCTGTTGGCAGCACAAGAAATCAAAGCACCCCAATGGCATCCCAGGGAGCATCCCTCAGGCAGCGCGGATGGGGCCGGCGCGGTGGCCCTGCTGCATCGGGCACCCGCGGGCCCTTTGTGTGCACGAGCAGACGGGGACAGCCCTGCTGGCTGCGGGGCTTGGGGGGCCTCGTGCTGGGATGGCTCCATGCACCCCAGGGGCCCCCCAGCAGCTCGCTGCCCACCTGGCACGGGAATGGCAGAGAGGCGTAAAGTCGGGTTTGTTGTGCTGCTGCCACGCTGCAAAATGAGCATTCGGTATTGCCTGGAAAATGTGATTTCTGGCTGCCGGGCCCCTGTGCTTTGCTCAGAGCTGGGGCACCTCTGGAGCAGGGTTTCCAGGGCCCTGCTGCAATGCCGGGGACAAAGCGCCGTGTCCCGGTGTTGCTCCCTGCATTGGATGCGCGGGGTCCCCGGCTGCAGGGTGGTCCCCGGCCCAGCCTTTGTCTGCACAAAGCCTCGCCTGCGCTGGGCTGCGAGCGAGCACAAAGCAGAGGCGTCTCCCGCTGCAAACCCTGGCCTCAAAGCAGAATCAGGATTTGGCTGAGCCCCCCCCTCGCCCCTTCCCTAGGGAGATGCTGTTAAAATGCAGAAAC
Organism: Penelope pileata; assembly: GCA_013396635.1. Lineage (NCBI taxonomy): Eukaryota > Metazoa > Chordata > Aves > Galliformes > Cracidae > Penelope > Penelope pileata. The sequence continues at coordinate 900,456 of WBMW01002889.1, read as the reverse complement.
GCAGGTACCAAAATGCTGACCGGGCACACGCCGCTCCCCTCGCCCACCCTGGGAAATAGCTGCTGGCTCAGGAGCCGTCCTCCCAGGCAAGGGTATGTCCTGCGTGCCGGAGCGATCCCCCCAGGAAGCCGGCCGAGCGCTTACCTTTTGTGAGCTGAAGGACTGGGTCCAGTGGTACAAAACCAGCCTGTCCTGGGACCGGAGAGCGGGGTCTGTCAGATCCTGATTTTCCTCCCCCTCCTTGGATTTCCCCGCGTCGTTCTCCAGCGCCGAGATGGGCCACCAGCTGCAGTTGGTGGGAGTAACGTTATTGGGAGTCGCCATGACAGCCTGCGAGCGGAGGGGGACGATGGAGGAGCCGCGCTAGCCCAGCATCACATGGGCTCGGCGAGCAGCATCACTCCCAGGGCAGCTCCATCGCGCTGCGCCGGGGCTGGGCGGCGGGCACGGGGCTGGGTGTCAGGCACAGGGCTGGGTGTGGGGGAAGCACAGCCCCGCAGCTCCTGGCGGGGCTCCCTGGGGAGCAGGCGCGCTCACGGCATCGCTGCTGTAGGTGAATGGGCACAACTGGGGCAGCCCTGGCTCGGGGTGTTTGCCAGCAGGGATTTGGGTTTGCGCTGGTTTTGATGTGGCAGATGGGTCACAGATAGCTGCATCCATAGATGCTGGCTTTGAAATGTGCAGCGGGGGTCTCACCTGCCTTACAGCATCGCGTGGGAAAAGCAGCAATGGATCTTTGAAGGTATTGAGTGATTTGGGGGAGTGAAGGTGATTCCTGCTGGATGGGTGCTGGAGCCCCGTCCGCACTGGGTGAGCTGTGCTGCACCCCAGCACTCTCGGCCAGAGGTGATTTCCAGGATGCCTGGGCAAGGTGGCACTGCCCGATGGGTGCACGCACCCCAGGATTCCTGCACGCACCCGGGGGTTCCTGCAGCTCTGCCAGCCCAGCACTGTGGGTGTCCCAGCAGAGGTTGGCACCCGCCTGTGCAGCCACTGGGCACAGCCCAAGGTGCCAACCTGGCAACCTGTGCCTCTGTGCAGTGGCCTTGGGGATGCCCATGGGGAAGGGCTCCTGCTCGGGGCTGCAAAACCACGCTGCTGGCATTCACCGCCGCAAAGCGAGCGGCTCCGTTAGTGGGGACAGAGGCGGCCCCAGCGCCTTTTGGGGGCTGGAAAAGGGCACCTTTGGGGTTAGAAGAGGGCAGGAATAGCATTGGAGCAGAGCCCTTTCCTCCTGTGTCCGGAAAGCTCCATCTAGCGGCAAATGTTGTGGTGGATACCGCTGCGCAGTTGGGGATGGGGCTGTCGGGTCCGCTCCTCGCCCGGGTCCTGCAGCCGCTGCCGCCGGAGCTGCGGGCGCTCCCAGCGCTGCGCGGGGCGGGGCCGGTGCGGGGCTCAGCGGGGCCCGACCTTGGGGCCGTCCCCATCGCCGCTCCCGTCCGATTCCGCCGCATCGATTTTTTCCGGGCGGCCCTGAGTCAGCGTCTGCCGATGTCGGGCTTAGCTGGGGCTCGGCGCGGCTTCCGTAAGGTGAGCAAGGAGTGTCATCGATCCCAGGTGTCCTTCTGCATCGCGCTTCGGTGCAGCTGGTCCCGCAGGCAGGCAGGGAAGTCGCCTGGAAAATGCTGAGCGTGGGGGAAGCGCTGAGAACGCGTCCTGGGGCTGCTGACACAGGAGGACGGCGGTACGGCCAGAGGGAAAATATTTGCAGGCTTTGAGTGGTATCATTTCCCTCCTGGGCAGGGAGGGAGGAGAGCAGCCAGACCGCAGGGAGGGATCGACCGCTGTTATCTCCATCATCACAGGGCTGCTGTACTCTGCTGGGGGTGGCAGGGAGCAGGGGGAGGCAGAGAAGAGTAGAAACCTGCAGCAAAGGAGGGGAAGAGCCCACTGCTGTCCACTCCCAGTCCCCAGCAGCCGGTGGGTTCAGCAGCTGTGGGTGCTGCCAGAGAGGTCCCAGCAAATGTGGGGAGCAGGGGGTGCTGGCTGCCTTGTCCAGCTGCATGGTGAGGAGGGGAGGCCAGATGCAGACAAGAACAGAACTCTTCTGGGGATGCGTCCTAAAGAATCTGTGCACAGAAAAAATCCCCAGGCTTGTGCTTGCAGCTCCAGAAAGGGGCTGGGAGCAGTGAGCAACACAGGCAGGGCCGTGCTTGGCAGTGCTCGCAGCGGGGCAAGAGCAGGGCTGAGAGCTGGTGCGTGTCAGTCGGGCTGAATGTGCTGTGCAGGTGTTCCCAGGGATGCTGAGAAGGTGTGAGGGTTCAGGCAGGCAGAAAGCAGGAGGTACTGAGCTCTTAGAGGAGCTGAGTAGATGAGCTGAACTGAGCAGGCTTTAAAGGAAATGGGAACTTTGAAATTGGGGCCCTCCAGAACTCATCGTTTCACCACGGGATGGGTTGAGCAGTGACAGCATTAGCAGCAGGATTCCGTACATATTTCCTACAAGTGTGATTGTAGCAACCAGGAAACGAGAACACCTGCATCCCTCTGCTGCAGACAGCCCTGGATGTGCTTAACACTGGCACAAAGAGTAGTTTGGGCAGAATACAAAGCTACCGAGGTGTGGTCTATTTTCTCTTTCTGTCCTCCACATCACTCTTCACTTCTGCCTTGAAAAGAACTCCATGGAAATGTGCCTGGAGAACCTTTCCTCCCTTCCAGCCCTGTGGCAATGTGAATTTACCTCTCATCACCCTAAACCTCAGTGCATATCTTGGACTATTTTAACTTCTTCAATTTCCTTGATTCCACGCTCCCCAGACACATCAGGCCTTTGAAAGAGGGCACAGAAAGAAAACGTGAAAGAAAATTAGCAAGCACCTTCTGTCAAAGTGGAAATGTCCTTTGAAAAACAGCAGCAACAAAGATAACTCGTATTAAATATTTATGCTTGAAAGCAAAGTAGGTGTTATACAACCAAAACTGTGTGGGTATGCAAGACAGTGCTGGAGAATGAAGGGAACTTGATGGTGAACTACTAACTCAAGAGGGAAAAACGTGTTCACAAATGCAAATCTGAATATTTGAACAAGGTAATTCACAGGTAAAGAGGTAAGTGTAATTAGTAACTTGAAGGTAAAACTGTTATAACTGTTATAATAATATTATAACAACTGTTGTTGCTTAAAATCAAACATCAAAAGACTGGCAAATTCATGGCCTCCTTCTCCATGCTGCCCCTCAAATAACTCAACAGTAATGGCTGGGGTGCAACACTCCCTAACGTGTAATTAAAGTACCCGAACATCCCTCTTCCCCTTCAGCAGTACAGAGGTAGGTAAAGGAGATAGGCAAGATAAAAGTTTAGAAATCAGTTACCTTGAGAGTACCAGCCAGTACCACTTGCTAGGGGACTGTAGGGCAACGCTTAAGAGCAAAATGTTTAAATTGTATTCTCATGTCAATTTATTTGCCTTTTTTTTTTTTTAAACTTTAAATCTGAATTTCACATATCTACAGTCTTAAATTTTAGGATGAATGAAATCTACCAAAAGCGATTATTGCCCAGAATGTATGAGACTTCTCCAGCACAGAATACAAAGCCAACTGTCTGCACCTGCTGCAACCTATTTTTATGCAACTACTTGCGACTCCTTGGCGTGCTGATCACTACTCTTGAAATGTGTATGTAAAAATCACAGTATTTTATTCAAGTGTAGTTGTTAAGAATGTGTCTGCATCTGACACTGACAGCAGGCTTCTGTTTTGTTGTTTTTTTTTTAAAGAAAAATGCACCATAGTGGGGTGAAATCAGTGTAAGTCAAATTATTCAGGCGTTAAGTTGTTGGGTTTTGACAAACATTTATTAATGCAAGTCTCAGCAACAATTTCGTTTTAAGTATTTTAAACCAGATGGAATGTTATAGCTCTCCACCACACAGCCTGTATGATGCACACTTCTTGTTCACTCTAGTTCCAAAGTGCTTTGTGTACCACACTCAGAAACAATCTGTAGAGATGGCTCCACAATCTCCATATCTGAGACAGCATTGCCCAAAAAAAGTCACCCTGCTTTGCTCTCCCTTAATTTATTCCATCTGTAAAGAACTAATAACAAAATATATTTCTTGCTTCTAAGAGCTTCACTTATCTGCAGAAAAATAGAACTGCTTAAGAGTGAGTAGTTACTTTATGAAAGGGGCCAAGCACACACCCACCCATTCTGGACCTCCCACCCCATCTGAGGACGCATTCCCAATTGATCCAACTGAGAATGAGCCAGGAAATGAGCATTCAAGGAAAGGAGATGCAGCCTATCCAAAATACTGAATGCCTTCTTCTTCTTCCTAGAGCAGGATGAGGAAGACAGAGCTTTAGCTATGAAACATTTCTCCAAGTACTGGGATACATAAAGAATGAGCTTTCCAAACACTGCAAAATTTCAGAACAAAACCTTAAAGGCTCTTTTCCCAAAACACAGTGAAAACAGCAAACAACTAACTTGAATATCCACAGCACAAACCAAAAAAAAAATGGAGTTCATTTGATCTACAGTGCTTTTGTTAAGGTAACCAGAGACTTTAGTGCATTCTTTTTAGAACTAAGCTCAGAAACTATATTCAATTTTTCATTTTATTAGAAAACTAAACTGTATGATGCAAAGAAACGTTTGATCAAACGCACAACAGCAAAAACATGGCACTGACAAGGCATTTAACCCAACCATTACCACAAACCCTGGTTCGTGATTCTCTATTGCTTTCAGTCAAGTATACATCATTTCTGCCATGTGGGACATCTTCTTAGGAATATATAAGTAGTATTCCATGTATCCTGAAAGATCTTCAATAGTCACATCATCCACAAAGGCTCGGGCTTGCTCAGAACAAGATCTGGGAGAACCCGACGAGGCAGTTCCGCACGGGGATCTGTTCTGACGGCACTGGGAGTGGGCTCCTAGCACGGCCTTCTCGCACTCGGACAGCACGCTCCGCAGCCCAGAGAAAGAGTACACCTCCATGGCTCGCCACTGGCTGCACTGGCATTTCTTGTCCGTACAAGGGCACTGCTTGCCGTTGCTAAGCATGGATAAGGACTGGAAATCCGAGGTCTGGCTAGAATGCAAGCTAGTTTCAAAGGATGAGAGAGCAAGGCAATTCTCCCTTGACCTCCCCAAAGGCTCTTCAGTGGTGGAAGCTTCCAAAGGTTCAGTTCTGACTCTTCTGTCATCGCTGGCCTCAAAGTGAGAATCGTGTCTGTCCTTTGTACCGTGTTCTGCTGTAACAAAAACGTCCGGACTGATATTGCTCTTCGACGTGTCTGACTGGGTTTTGTGTTTCAGCTGGTTGTTGGCCTTCACGTGGCAGTATGTAAACTTGGGAGGATGCAGGACAGGGGACTTGGAACGTCTGCGACGTGGGATTCTGGCTGAACCTCTTGAAGACTTCCTCACACACCTGCAGGGTTATAACAGGCGAACAGGGAGGTAAATACAGAATCTGTGCTGCAGCTCAGAAAGTTCTAAAGTATAGCTAACAATTTATTTATTTATTTTTTGGCTTATAAAAATCAGATGACAGCTGGTGTACAATCTCTGACAGGAACAGTGGAGGAGTCTGAAGAAACGGGTTCCCCCAAAGGAGGGACACATATGAACACTGCTATCTTAAAGGTACTTCTCCCCAAATCTTTTGTTAAACAAATGATGCTTTATTGAAGGTGCTTTGTCTTTGCCACTGTCATTGCAAAGTGAACTGCAGTGCAGAACCTGGATATCAGTTAGAGCTGCTGGCAGAATCATGATGAAAGTCCAGGTATTTCAAAACAGAAATAAAATAACCCAAAAAGGTGGGGAGAGGAGGGTGCAAGACTGGAAGGGAAGGACCTCTGAGGAAATCAGTAGAAAGTTTTAAGTACCCTCTCTATGAGAAGAAGCAATATTGATGAAAGCCTCTTAAAAAACATTGGATCAAACACGATAAAGACTTGCAATAGAAAGAAGAGAAAGAGGTACACTCAGCCATTTAATTAAGAACAGCTTTCACTGGAAATGATGAAAGTTTTTAATGGAGCTTTCACTGCAAGTCCTAAATGTCTCAAAACAGAACACATGCGTGGTGCAGCTAAAGGGGTGTGTTACCCATGCCATGCTTCCTTGGAGCAGACAGGCTGCTGCTTGGCTCCATCCATCGCTGCTCGTATCGGCGTCCTGAGAATCATCCCGTCACCCCCAGACAGAGCGGCGATGCATCTGAAAAGAAAACGCCACAGCACAGTTGTGCCTCAGCACCCAAAGATCTGGATTCAGCCCCAGAGCTGTCGATGCCTGGCTAAGACAACTGAGTTTGCAGCCTTGACCTCTGCAGTCAGGGGCTACAAACAGGATCTCAGAGATCCATCTGACCACTCTTTCTCTACTGACCACAGTTGAGCGTCTAAAAATAGGTGGGATGGAAGGAAACAAGGCCAAAATGCCCAGGGGCTGATGTCATGCCCTATTTGCAACTACATGACACATTGCAGGAATGTAAAGTCATGTTCCAATTATTTTTGTCAGACAAAAGATAGGCTCCTACTCTTCAAAAATGCCAAGTCAGGAACCCACAGCAGCAATGCGCAGTGCCCAGGGGAGAGGTGGATGAGGTGCAGCAACAGGCAGGGAGAGATCACTCGTTTGTGTCTCCTTAAATTCCCCAAATAAACATGGAATGAAAAGAAATCCTTCTGTCCCTGGAAGTCCAGATGTCAAACAAACCTGACGTTACGTGCCTCGCCACAGTGCATAGTCCAGGATGGAAGTGTAATCTGAGATACTTAACAAAATATCGGATGGGATTTAGGACACCTGATAGGAGATGATAAGAAAGGTGTCTGAAATTCTAGCAGAAGGGCCCAAGGACTCTGCCCAGAGTTGATCTTAGGGAACCAGTCGCTGCACACAGCTGTCCAAGACACGTCTGCACAACGGGGTCCTGTCCTGCCTGCAGAGCTGTCCCTGGGCACCAGGCAGACCCCGCACGCAGCGGGGTGCTGGGGAAGCACAGCTCTTGTTTCTCTGCTCTGCAGAGCGGGCGGTTTGCTGCATTTAACAGCAGACATCCTCAAAGAGAGGAGCAAAAAGGATAATGTACTGACCGGGGGAGGCCGTGAGGTCAGCGCAGCGCTGGCTGCGGGGCTGGGTTCGTTAGCCAGCGCTAATTACCGACGCGAGAGCTTTCCCTGGGGTCTGCGACTTCCCCAAAGGCTCCGA